>LPNX010750888.1:49092-170289 GCA_001517045.1 Pseudotsuga menziesii
ACATCCAGATTTTCTATTATGCGCCCAAACGCATGGAAAGTTGGAAAGGACGGAAGCTTCTTCCGAGGGCTGAGTTCCATGTGGGTGCACATGTATCAAAGTTTTTACGCTTACAGATGCTTCCTACATCAGTTGCTGATCGAACCAATCGATATGCTCTTCTATGCGGCATACTTGATGGAAGTATTGGCTGTGTTGCTCCTCTCGATGAGCTGACTTTTTGGAGGCTCCATTTAGAGTTATACTTTGTTTGTGAAACCAACTCTGTTTATTCACAGATGTCTCTCTTAGTATGACACTTGTAGTCTTAAACCATTTTGAAAGGGATTTGATGCCCCATTTTGTAGGAGTTTGATCCTAACTTATAGGATTTGTTGTTAGTTCTATTGGTTCTAGATAAACTCTTTTTGTGCTACAAAAACAGTGCTCGAACTAGCAGGGAGGGGAGGTCTCGACTGGGCAGAGTTCTTCCTTTGAGGAGAGGAGCGCAGGGGACTGCAGGGTTGGCAGTTTTGGGATGATGCTGGATGTATTATGAACCATTCTGTATAGCATAATATCTTTGCAGCTTCACAGGGTTTTAGCTTTGAATGTCATATGATGATGTTTTGTTGCTGTGCATTATAAACTATTTTCCTTGATAATTCTTTTATATCTGTGGTCATTCATAATCCATGTTATAATTCTTATTGAAGGAAATAGTTATCTTTTGTTTTATAAACAGTTACAGTTACACTTTATATTTCAGGATCATATAATCCTTTGCTTGAATGCTGTTTTGACTGTTATGTTATCAGATTCTTATGATTTTTCAGCCCTCACTGTCTTACCAACCTGTTGAACACTTGGATATTTTCTGTGAATAATTGTATTTAATAGTCTGTGACATATACCAGTTGTATATACATAAGTTGTATTGTGATTTTATTCCTGAAAACTGTACAAACCTATGATACCAGCCTTAGGCTTTGTTTTAGTCTGTATTTTGATTTGATTTTATTTTGATTTAGTCTTTATCAGACTTAAGATTTCCTTAAGCTTGGATCCCCTATAGTCTAGGTCCAACTTTAGGGATAACAGGACTCTCTCTTCGAACAGCAAGTCAGTGATCCTGACGAGTTTGATTTTTCTTATGATTTTTTCAACTCCTGTGATATTGAGTTTGTTCCTACAGACTCTATCTCCCTTGTTGATTTTTTCTCTCCTTCTGAGGTTGATCTCACTGATTATAAACCCTCGAGCCTTGGTTCTATATAATCTTCTTCGATTGATTCTGCCTTGACTTTACCTTTTATAGAAGATAGCAAAGTCACACATGTTTCTGCCAAAGTGACCCGCATCGGATCGTTTCTTCCGAACATAATTCTGAAGTTGTTGTTTCTTGGCGACGAGATTTGTAGTTGGATTCACAACTATTTATTGGCCTCACCTTGTTGTTCAAGCTGTAATTGCATTTGCATGTGCCCTGCTCGCACTTATGAGCCTGATGTCGACTTCCACGCTTTTAGCTCGTTTTATAAGCCCTCATCTTTGTTCTCATTATCGCCCAGCCTTGTATCAATTTGCCTTTGCAACTTGACACCCTTTACCTTGAGGAGATGTTCCCCGAGTGTCCTTATCTTGCTCACTTTCCTTGCATTATGCATAGGTTTGTTCCTTGCACTTGGAACTAGTTTCGCCTGTCTATGACACTTGTCTCCTCGCATTTATAGCATTCTTTATGCTCTCCTTCGAGCTCGTTAAAAACAGTAAGGAGGCCGCGAGTTGACTTTTCCGGACTTGTTAAAACTTCACAAGAAATATATTGAGTTTCTTTAGGCCCAGGTTTGAATCCTCAAAATAGACTTGACTGCCGAGTAAACTTGTCCATTCAGGCTCGTTAAGAATATGTGAATGGGCATCCACATTGGTGGTAGGTTATCTCTTTCTCATACCATGTGGAATAATACGAGAAAGGATCCCTCTCTTTTCTTTTGAATTGAGAAGAGTATTCTCAGGCATAGGTTTATCTCTTTTCCGGACCTGAGGGACTAAACTTACGGAAAAGGAACCCCCGGTATGAACTTAGTTTTCTATTTTTCGTGCTCTAGACCAAAACATGAAAAAGATTCCAAGTGTACTTTATGTCTTTGTCATGCTCGTTAAACCCTAAAGAACAAAGCATCGAGTTTATTGTTGTAAGCGCCATTTCTCGTAATCAAATGGATCTTTCCGAGTGATCTTGCTTCCTTCACACTTGTAAAACTCAGGCTATATGTTGCTTTTGAAGGAGCGTTGGGTAGGTGGTAATTTAACCTTTTTCGGACCTTCCTGACTAAGTACGAAAAAGGTGCGCATTTTCTTCTTCGGAAGTTAAGAGAGTTCTTCTTTGGTATGTTTTATACTTTTTCGACCTCAGGAGACTAAATTGTACGAAAAAGGACCCCCCTGGAGTCTTCTTTGGAGTTTTCAAACTCTCTAAACTATGAAAACACCGTCGAGCATGTACTAGTTTGGGCTCGTAAAATCCATGAATCAGTGCTTTATCAAGCATTCTTCTTTCTTTTCTTCGAGCTTGCCAAAAATGAAGATGGTCCCGAGTTTGCTTTCTTGGACTCATTAAACCTTTATAAGAAAGAGGGGAAGGGAAGTTCATTCACATGTTTTTTACATCATGGCAGCAAGTCTTGTTTCCTTGAACAAAGCACCAGTTTTGAGTCTATCAACAGTTGGGTCCAAGTATTTTGACCTTATCCTGATTCATAGTTTCGTACTCCTCCAGTTGGTCTCTTTTCCAATTATATGGGGAATCTGTCAATGTCTCCTACATTGTAGATTTGTTTCGTTGGTCCTTTTTGTGTCAAAAGCTGCCTAAGTCACTTTTGTGTCATGCTCACTGTTCAAGGATTAAACCTTTGTCGGCCATTCTGTAGTTGCCTTGACCTTTTGTGTCGGCCATTCCCTGGTATCAGTTCATTACAGCATGTCTTCAGTGTTCCTTGTCGTGAAATTCAGTACCAATTCTAGATCCAATTAGTCTTTGATTTACCTCGTGTTGGATGATTAAGGATGCCTTAATGCCTTCCTTCCAACGGATCTCTTCCTATCAACTGCAACACATCTTGCTTTGGGGATGAGATTTAGAGTTTTATGACAGTACCTTGGGGATTGTTGTCATCAGTGGCAATTTCCCTCGCTATTGGGTAGTGGGAATACCTTAATGTCTCCTACTCGATGGATTCTTCAAGTGTTCGACTTCAAGTCCTTGTAATCACACTTGTTAGAATGTACTAGGTACCTTGGGGACCATTTTCATTAATGGTGGTTTCCCTTGCGTTTGTTAACGGTTTTCATCATTGACTGGTAATCAAATGGTTTCCTCCATGTTCGACTTCAGCTCCCTTTATTCGCATGGTTAGGATTCGTACCTTTTTTGGGCGGTTTGGATTGAAGACCTTGGGCTGACAGTAGCATTGTCATTTTTTTCTATTGCCTGAGTTGCGCAAGACCTTGTTATACTTTATATGACATTTTGCTGAGACATAGATCCACCTTGTATTTTTGTGGCTATGATCGATTGTTGAGTATGGATCCACCTTGTTCATTTGTGGCCATGACTCCTTTAGATTTGATATGGCACCTTTTTGCATATTGAGCGACCATGATAGTTTCATCAGTTATACATATGTTGGATCCACCTGTATCTTTATGGCGATGTTTTGTATATAGATGTGTATGTCCCAGAGATCAGTTTTTCTGACATTTATCTCTCTTTCAGGTACCTTTGTTCGAGCCTTTCGATCTTGGATTCTCTGCTCTCTCTCCATACTCAGTTGTTTCCTTTATAATGTATTTCGGCTATCATCTTCTCCTCTAACCTCACACATTAGGGGGCATCTATTATAGCCCAAAATGACACATCTATTCCTGTGACCACTTTCCATGATTCCATCGCATGTCGACACTTCCATGATGGCACTTCATGAAAGTCATTCAAAGTCACTGAAAAAACTCCTATCTTGGAGGACCCATATCTTGACTTTTGTAACTCCGTTTGACCCCATCTCTACACCGTTGGAAAGGTATTTCAGTTAGCTAAAACTTTCCAAAAGACACTAAAGTCTGAAAATGCCCAGAAATACCCTAAAAATGCGTTTTTTGTGTATTCACGACTTTCCTTAAGGCATACCCGCGAATGATACGCGAGTTGCTCTATTTCGTACCCGCGAATGCAAAAAGTTGATCTTATCCATGACTTTTTGTGCTAGAAACCCACACATACTTTTCATATCCGCAACTGTCCAGTTTTGCAACCTGCGGATGCCTTTTAAAAATATCAAAAAATACGCCTTTTGAATTTCGGTTAGTTTGGGTAGTTATGCAACTGACTTCTTCAGTTGTAACCACTTTGTCTTCGCCCCTAACTCTTCCTTAACCATATAAATAGAGGTAGGGAGGTCCATGAGAGGGGACTTGAATTTATACATCGTTATGCTGGAGGAATCGGGACTCTCTTTTCCCACACCTTTGCCCTAGAATCATTCTCCTTGTGTTGCAGAGCTTGGAGGCTGAGTTCCTTGGAGAAGAGAAGCAGCAGAACCAGATCAAGGTTTCGTGAGGTGCCAAACTTGAAGAGAAGGTATACTTGTACTTGTTTTCAAGATTAATAAAGATGTGATGTCCTTCTCATTCCCAAATCATTGTTCAATGTGTGATTGAATCTCTGTTTATGATCATATGATGATGTTATTCAGATCATTAGTTCATGTTTATTTGATTACCATTGTTTTATATGTGGTCATAATGGTTTGAGGAAGGTATAATTCGTTTTGCAGGTCTCTTGGAGCGAGAGGAGCAAGAAGAGGATTGAAGAGAAAGCTTGTACCAGCCTTCAGTTAGTCAGGTGTGGACCTTTCTCATCTCTGAACTTGCTTATATATGCTTGTTGAACAATGTGCATCTCTCTTTCAACCCCAGTATGTTGATGGCCTCTTAAACCCTAGCCATATGATACTTTCCTTTACAACAGAAGTGCAGGATTATTCAAGAAACATGAAGGCAAGAGTTGCCATATTCAATCTGAATGGATGAGCATCCATTTGGTGGGAACACTTCAAGCAAGTAAAAAGGATCATTGAAAGGAAATTGAAATGGAAACAGTTCAAGAAGTATTTCAGGCAGAAATACCTTTCTGACAGGTATTATGATGACAAGATCAAGGAGTTCCATGAGCTGAGATTGGGGTAGTAGACCATGGATGAATATGCAAATAAATTTTTGGAATTGTTGAGGTATGTCCTGTACATCAGAGATGAAAAAGTGAAGACCCAGCAGTTTCTAAGTGGATTGCCTCAAGCCTACAAAGATAGAACTGAGTTCTATGAGCCAAGAACTCTCGAAGAAGCAATAAGGAAGGCTAAGTATTGCTATGAGCAAAGTAAAGGTAAACCTGATTACCATAAGGCATGGAAGGACAAGAAGAATGAGAAGTTTGATCAAAGGAGGAAATGTTTCAAACCTTCTAGATTTAGGAATCAGCAAAAGCAGCCATCCCAAGCTGCGAGTAATCCAGTTGGAGTGACAAGTGGAAAGCCTAAAGAGCCACACCAAAGTAAAGGTCCACTCAAATGTTGGAAATGTGAAGGACCCCACTTGCGCAGATATTGTCCACTTGAGAATGAAAGTGCAAGACCAGCTTATAACATTCAAGGAGCAAAAACAGTGGCTCAGGTAGCCAGAGCAGTCCCTAGAAGTTATGCAGCACTGAAGGACCGCTAGGCAGATCATCAGTCAATTGTGGTTGAAGTTGCAGGTAAGATTGTTGAACAATCTGTTTCTATTTTGATTGACCCTAGTTCTACTAACAGTTACATTACTTTGAGAGTAGTGGAGATTTGTGCTTTTAAGAAGGTAAAGCATAGGAAAGCTTGGTTAGTTCAGCTTGCCACTGGGACTAAGAGGAAAGTCAGTGACATGGTAGAGAAATGCCCATTGGTCATGAATGGATTGAACACTTGTGTAGATCTGAATGTTCTATCGCTTGGTTCCTATGATGTTCTCATTGGAATGAATTGGTTGGAAGCCCACTGAGTGAAGATTGACTATTATAACAAGACTTTTGAATGCACGAATGAAGAAGGAAACCTAGTAGTTGTGAAAGGTATTCCGAAGGTAATTTCAGTAAGACAGGTTTCAGCAATGCAGTTGAAGAAGTTCTGTAGGAAAGGTTGCCAGTTGTATGCAGCTCATATTCTGGAACCAACATGAGATGAAACTCCTAGGTTGGAAGACTATCAGCACCAGTGTCCAAGACACCCTCCAGAATGAGTACACCGGAGATGCTAGAATTGAAGATGCAACTACAAAGCTATTGGAAAAGAAGTATATCCGACCGAGTGTGTCTCCTTGGGGAGCACCGGTTCTGTTTGTAAAGAAGAAAGATGGTACACTCAGGTTATGTATTGATTAGATACATTTGAACAAGGTTACTGTGAAGAATAAATACCCTTTGCCCAGGATTGATGATCTCTTAAATCAAATGAGAGGAGCAAAGGTATTTTCCAAGATTGACTTGAGATCTGGTTACCATCGGGTGAGAATCAAGGATGAAGACATTCATAAGACAACCTTCAGGACAAGGTATGGACATTATGAGTTTGTAGTGGTACCGTTTGGTCTCACAAATGCACCAGCTACATTTATGTGCCTTATGAATAGTGTCTTCAATAAGTATTTGGACAAGTTTGTCCTTGTTTTCCTTGATGACATTCTTGTTTATTCTAAGAACGAGGAAGAGCATGAGTTTGTTGATGACATTTGAGATTGACATTGCAAGTGCTCAAGGAACATCAGTTGTATGCAAAACTAAGCAAGTGTGACTTCTACAGGGATAGAATTCAGTATTTGGGTCACATTATCTCAAAAGAGGGTATATCAGTAGACCCTGAGAAGATCGAAGCCATTATGAATTGGCCTACTCCAAGAAATGTGACGGATGTAAGATCTTTTATGGGACTTGCAGGATACTACAGGAGATTCATTGAAGGATTTTAGAAGGTTGCACATGCCATCACTTCTTTGCAAAAGAAGTGGACAAAGTTCGAATGGACATCGAAGTGTGAAGAGAGCTTCCAGCGGTTGAAGAATCTTCTCACCAGTGCACCAGTATTGAAAGTTGCAGATCTAGAGAAGGATTTTGTGGTATGTACCGATGCATGTGGGCAAGGGCTTGGAGGAGTCCTTATGCAGGACAACCACATGATATGTTATGAATCAAGAAAGCTGAAGGAGCATGAGAAGAACTATGCCACTCATGATCCAGAGCTTGCAGCCATAGTACATGCTCTCAATATGTGGAGACATTACTTGATGGGTAGAAGATTTGAGCTTGGAATAGATCACTGTAGACTGAAGTATTTGTTTGATCAACCTACTCTAAATGCTAGGCAAGCAAGATGGCTGGAATTTTTATGTGAGTTTGATTTCGAAATCAAGCACATAAAAGGAAAAGAAAACAAGGTAGTTGATGCACTCAGCCGAAAGGTACAGGAAATACATGTGGCATCTCTTAGTATTTTCCAATCAGAATTGAGGCAGCAGATTGTTAATCATGTTGCCGGAGATGAATTGTATGAATAGCTAAAAGACAAATTGCAACAGCAAAGTCTTGAGAAGAGGTATGAGGGATATAAATTGGAAGAAGATGGACTTCTCACTTTTAAAGGCAGAAGTTATATTCCGAAAGTAGCAGATTTGAGGAGAATTGTTATGGATGAAATCCATCAAGCTCCGTATTCTGGTCACCCAGGTATCAGAAGACAATTGCTACAACTAGAAAGCAGTACTTTTGGCCAAGTATGAAAAAGGACATGGCTAAATACATTTCAAGGTGCATGAAATGTCAACAGGTAAAGGTTGAGCATCAACATCCAGCAGGTTTGTTGCAGCCTTTTCCAATTCCGGAATGGAAATTGGATTTTATTTCCATGGATTTTATTACAGGATTGCTGATGACTTGGAGACAACATGATTCCATCATGGTTGTAGTAGACAAGTTGACAAAGGCAGCACATTTTATACCAGTGAATTCTACTGTCACATGCCCCAATTTTGCAAAAATAATATTATCATATTTGATTTTATTTCAAGACAATATGTTAAATTTTATGCTAAGTTGTAATTGATGACTCAG
This sequence comes from Pseudotsuga menziesii, assembly GCA_001517045.1. Taxonomy (NCBI): domain Eukaryota; kingdom Viridiplantae; phylum Streptophyta; class Pinopsida; order Pinales; family Pinaceae; genus Pseudotsuga; species Pseudotsuga menziesii. Next base: position 57,263 of record LPNX010750888.1, read on the forward strand.
CAGAGTCAAGGATAGTGAATGTAATTCTGAATATTTTAATTATAAATAAATAAAAGTGGAGACAACAGCTTGGGAGAGCTGTTAAAAGAGTGTTTACTGGTCAAGTTGGTGGAGGAGACTGGGTGGAGAGCAAATAGACAAGTGGCAGCATCCTCAAACACTTCCAATGTTGCAGGTGACAACCTCCCTATATTTGGGGTCATGATTCCCCAAGAAAGTGGGATCAGAGCAGGTGGCTCAATTAATGACAACTGACCCAAAAAGACCTAGGAAATCTTTATAAAAATGCCCATTGAAGAGAGTTGGGGCTGCTCATTCCATGGAAGTGTTCATTCAGGTGAATGTACTTCAGAGGATTTCATTGGGAAGTGAATTTTGTGGAAGGTGTTTGAGGGGTAAACTGCAGAAAGTGATCTAGTGCAGCTTTCCAGCTGAAGGATCTTACTACTGAGTGCAAAGTGATTACTGAGTCATTGGACTAGTATTTTGTTGCTTGCTCCACCAGTTCTCAGCTAAGGAGACCAGGAACAGGATCAGGGGCCCTGAGAAGATGCTGTTTGAGCGCTCTCCAGAAGTTGGTAGGGAGGAACGGCCTCCCAACGCTGTTGTTGTCCAGCTTAAACAGGTTCTATAGTCTTTTATTTTACTGTGTTAAAAGTTTATATCTAAGACTGAATGATTAATGAATGATTAAATATTTAGTAGTGAACTAATATAGATTGTAATCCTTTAGTTATTTGAAATATTGAATCTGTAATTGATGAAAAATAATCCTAACCTGTGTTTTTCCACGTCTGGAATGGACCAGACCGTACTCTAGCACAGGCAGTATATTTTTTTAAAATAGATGAAGGATATGATATAAATCTGGAATGAATAGAGTTATTATGTATTTCAGAATATTGGAATAATTTATTTATGTATGTAGTTGTTATCAGAGAAGAACAATATCATGTTAGTAAGTTTATTGTTAGCTAGATTGTTGTTGTAAAAATGCTAGAAAAAGAAATAGCCAAATGTTTTACAGATAGCTGGTTATTATATTATCAAGTTATTCAAATAAATAAGTCATTACTTTTACGCAGTACTTTATTCTGTAAAATTATACTATTAACCTGTAACAGAGGCAAAAGAATTAACTTAGATAAAGCACTCATTTATTGCTGCGAAGAAAGAATAAAGTTGTTTTACATAGTTTATTTTATTGTTCATATTATCTAGCTATATCTACAAATGTTCATATTTCAAGTAGGGTAATACTAGTATAGTTATTTTCTATAAATAAATTTAGTACAGCAATGTACAACATGGTAATACAGAATAATAATAAACCTAACTATATTTTTTATTCAGTAAAACAATTAGAATACGATGGTAAATAACATTGGATAATGTTATTTATAAAAGAATTAAAACCTTTAAATAATATAAACAAAATTTAATTATAAAAGAAAGTACAAGGTCAAAACCCTCATAGCATTAACATTGTAAATAATAATTAGTTAAACAATAATCCAAGGTTCTGAATTATTTATTATTTTGAACAATAAAACTATTGCATATTATTACAGTCCTTTAAGGACAGTGAAAGTTAACATTGGAAATATAACACTATATACATGTAACAATAATTAAATTAAAAATTATTATTGAACTAAAACTTAAAGAATAAAATAAAGAAATTATTTTATACACAGGTCACCTACAGGAAAAACCCTTGCTCGAATATCCGAGCTTGTAAATAAATAATTATAATAGGATGGAATAACAGATTAATTATAATAATACCATTAATGCAAGAAAAATTTAAACAGTAAAAGATTTCAATTACGCAGTCGAATAAGGGTAAAAACCCTAGTTTACAAAATTACATTAAGAGCATAAAAATTAACTGAGTTCGAGCTCAAAAGAGATAATCTCTATGCTTTAGATCTAAACAAAGTATGGCTTGATAGGCCACAAGATCTATTAACATAATAGTATACAAAAACAAGTAAAACAACATTTACAAGTCACGGCTTGAGCCAGAGTACTCTACTAGAAGCAAGGGTTTAAGAAAAAAACTAAACAAGTAGACCGAAGAACAGTAACCCGTGAAGGGTAACTAGCAGGTCGTAACTTTTCAACCGAAAATTGTTCCTTAAGGACTAAACAAGCATGGAAGGCCATTGGTTAGCCAGGGCTTACCCATAGCCAGAGTGTCAGCCTTTATTCGAATGTTCTAGGTGCCAAGAGAGGTACGAACTGCTACCTACAACATTGGAGAAACCACGATAGTTAAAATGTGCTTCATACTGTATATTGAATTAAGGTTTAAGTCTTAAAACTTTTTAAAAGCAATTTTGTACCTGGAAGTGAAAGTTATGTAGCCACCGAGAGACAGTAGCACTACCACCAGCGAGACAAAGAGCCAAATCGTCATACTCCCTGTGACAGAGATGATATAGACGCATGCACATGCCACTGCTAGCAGCAGCAAGAAGAAGTTTGCGCAATGGCCAAGCAAGGACTAGAAAACAAAGCTGGAACTGTCACCACAATGCAAAGCATGAGAAAAACACTCTTGAAACCCTACGATGAGGACACAGCTGTAACAGCAGCAAGAAACTTTTTAAACTATCCCTGCAGGCAGGCCACGGAGGAATGAGCCAGAAGCCACTCATGGGCCAGGTCGTAAGCCTTAAGTCACGGCTCTCTATAAACTCATGCAAAGGTAAAAACTCACAGTGCACAACAAGAGTCTGAGAACGAAGAAGGGAAACTGAAACAATTTAAACCAGGACTCGGAGTTCATCTTTTAAACAGTAGGGTAACATGGCAACCATGGAAACAGTGGCAGAGTGGCCCGAAGGCTCGAGAACCACGGAGGTGAATAACAAATAAAAGGGTTACAATGACTTTTATACTTCCAACACTTGGCCGAGAAGAAACCACGTGGTCACTTAAATTTTAACCATGCAGTGGGTCATCGCAATAGGCACCTGCATGCAATGATTTACAATGATTTATATTATAATCTGTGAACATTCATGCAAGTTTTATATTTATTCAAATGTTTATAAAGTTCCATGATCTTATATATGTATCATCATGCTATATCTTGGGCATAGAACCATGAACTCTTGGATTGTTGACAATTTTAAGATATGGTCATCATGTAGTTCGGAACTATGATGATTGTATACCTATGTTTTATAATACAAAACCTTACCCTTAAACCAATCGATGGAGTGGTTCTAATGCCTCAATCTTTTACAATATCAAAGTTATAACGTGAACTTTATAATTACCATGTTTATCCATATTAAGCTATACGTTGACCTAGCAATCGATGCAACACTATTAACTTTAGTTTGCTCAAAGTAATTCATGTGTGAAAGCTTTAGATTATCGTTAACCATATATCCATTTCATCATAGAATCGATATTACATTTATGAATATTGGTAATCCTTGTGCTTATCGTAACTTTGTTTATGTAGAAAATCATCTGATAATTTGGGAGATACCAAGTAAAAGGCTTTTTAACCACCTAGCAAACTATAATATTCATTATATAGTGATCCTTATAGTCTATGCCTGGCTAATCTTGTTGCTATCAACAGTTATGTTGTGACATTATAAATTTGCACAACATAGTGGTAATAGAATCATGAACTCTATTAATGTTATTGGTTTATAACTTTGATTTGATTCTAAACTTATATGTCTAATAAATAAGATAGGTTATGCATGTTTGAGAGTTTCATAGAAACCAATAAAACAGTTGGTGGCAAAATTATGAGTTGGCTAAGCGTAAGAAGAAAACACTTATATAAATCCTTTTACATAGCTCAAGTCAACGAGATTTAATAGCTTTTGGTTATATTTCTCAAACATAGTGTGTACTAATATTTTCCACTATGCCTTTGATTAGTAAAATGGATTTAGGATTTTCAGATGCTTAGCACGGTATGGGAAGTCGATCTTTCTCGAAAACATCCACTTCAGTAAACTGTTTCAGGTAGTAACTTAATGCAAGAGAAGTATTATAGAAAAATAAGAAATTGAATGGGAATAATCCCACTAGAATATAAGTCCTTAGAACTACATGTTTCATTGTAATGTTTAGAACTTTACAAACAGTAATCTTCATTTCAGAAGATAAATACCAAGCACTTGGTTATACTAATACTATAAGTTGATAATGTATAATGTTGTTAGACAATTATTATAGCATTACAGGTTATACACTCTAAAGTAGAAGTAACTTACAACAAAGATCACAAGTTGTGAACCAAGGAAAGTATTTACTGTTGCTACTTACATTTAAGAAAGAAACTCATTTACATGTACTTCGTTTACAAGAATAATTGAAAGAAACAAAACTACTTGTTTTACCTCACAGAAGTAGCTTGATATATAACAGCTTATTTACTAAGCTTATTATTTTGCAAATAGAAATATTGTTGGATGCTTTATGAAATTAAAGACGTTACTCGACCATTCACACCTGTAAAACCTGTAAGAACAAGTAAGCTTTCTGCATTAGCTTAAACGCTAAGTAAGCCCCGGAATCCAAAGACAGTTCCACCTACTTGTTGTAAATAAAAACTCATCAGCAAACTGAAAGAAGAATTATTGCACAAGTTAAACCTAACCTTGTATCAAAAAGTAGAATGCTATAATCAAGATTATGTATAAACTAATTTGGAAACTGTTTCTTTTATAGCTAACTGTTAGATGTTAGTAAACCGTAGCCTCAGCATTTTATGTTTTTCAAAATTTTAAATTTTTGTGAAAATTTGGGGTTTTGACGTCTACGCATAAGACTGATGACATTGCAAAGATCTTCATGAAGGAGATTTTCAAATTGCATGTATTGCCGAAGGAAATAGTTTCTAAGAGAGATGTCAAGTTCACTTCCAATTTTTGGAAGGGGTTGTTTGCAGATTTGGGTACAAATCTAAACTTCAGCACTACATACCATCCTCAGACAGATGAGCAGAAAGAAAGAGTTAATCATGTGCTTGAAGATATGCTTCGCATGTATCTAATGGACAAACCAACCAAGTGGGAAGATTACTTGCACTTGGTAGAGTTTGCTTATAACAATGGATAGAATGCATCCTTAGGGATGAGTCCATATGAAGCTTTGTATGGAAGAAGGTGTAGGACACCAGTGACTTGGGATAACCCAGTGAACAGAGTTGTGCTTGGACCAGAATTGCTCAAGGAAATGGAGCAAGAGGTTGTAAAGATTAGGCAAAATCTGAAAGCAACACAGGACAGATAGAAAAGCTATGCAGATAAGCATAGGATGAACAGAGAGTTCAGTGTTGGGGATCATGTTTACCTCAGAGTGAAGGCAAAGAAATGTTCCTTGAAGCTTGGGAGTTGTGCCAAGATGTCACCTAGATATTGTGGGCTGTTTGAAGTGCTTGAAAGAATAGGGCATGTTGCATATAGACTTGCATTTCCTACTAGTACTAGAGCTCATAATGTTTTTCAGGTTTCTTTGCTTAAGAAATATGTATATGATCCTAACCATGTGATAAATTGGGATGTGATTCAGGTGGAACCCGAGGGAGAGTTCCAAATCGAGCCAATGCGCATCCTCAACAGGAAGGTCACAATGCTCCGGAACCGAGCCATAAGGCAAGTAAAGGTGCAATGGGAGCATTACGGACCTGAAGAGGCTACATGGGAGCTGGAGGATGCCTTGCGATTGGCACATCCATTTTTGTTCAATTTTGCGAAACACTAAGGCGGTACCAGTGTAGCATTCTGTTCAAATTTTGTAAAGCACTGAGGACAGTGCTATTGAAAGGGGAGGGGAATGTAACACCCTGGTTTTGACCCCATTTTGCATTAATATACATGATACACATATTGTAAATAATCATGGTGTAGAGCTAAAGGAAAAGGCCCCACCATGATTTGGTCATGCTATGTTTTGGATTGAAATGGTCACCGATGGTTTATCGGGACATGCGGCATACATATTAAGTTGTGGCAGCATGTAACTATGCATTTTTAATTCAGTAAACCAACCAGCTATGTTCACGACAACTAAATTGAGAAGGGGCATGATTTCCTAAGGGTAAGGAGGGGGGGGAAGTTAAATCCTGAGCTATGGGGGGAAAAGACATGTGTCACCTCTCTCTTCACTCACCCTCCCTTGTCTCATCCAACCACCACCCTTCATTGTTCTATTTTTAGTGGGGCGTCTATTCGCTGACAGCAAGACCACTACGCTAGGAAAACCACCACCACGCCCACGCTGCTCACTCTCTCCCCAAAACACAGTTGTTGGTCTGTCCACTCACCAGATCGTGAGTCTGTTCACTCACCTTCACACGAGAGAGATAAAAGAATGGACGTTCCATTTTTGCGGGGTTCGCCATTCCTCACACACCGCCTTGCTAATCAGAGGATCACTAGTCTGTGAATTGTTTTCCCCTGTTCACGCAGAGCGTTAGTGTCCTTAACGCATTGTCAACTGTGTTTTCCTATGCAATGTGGATTTTGTTGTATATTTCCATGGTTTTCCTCTGTGGTTCGTTGTCTTATTATATCCCATTGTTGGATTTTCTGAATAGTTCTGTGGGTTGCGTTCCTTTCCTTCATGCACAGATTGAGAGTCGGCCTCTTTCCATTTTCTGGTCTATACATCTTTCTTCAGCGATTGTAGTGAAGATTCTGTGCTGTGGCCTTAGAGTTGCTCATGGGCTGTCAATGGCCATGATTGCTGGACTGTTTTTTCCCTGTAAAAGTATGAAGAGTTGTTTGGTTGCTTACATGCAGCGGTTTTATCCTCGGACTGCACTGGAGTGGTGATTGAGGGCCTGAGGTGCTTGATAAACTTGGTGGGTTGAGAACCACACAGACAGAGCTATTGATCTGGATTTCTTCTCCACAACCCCTGAAGAGCACTGGAGGGAAGATCAAGGTCTGAGGGACTACGTTGCAGAGAAGGGACTGACTTCCTTGTGTTGGGTGTGTGTGGGTGTTCTAGAAGCCAGGATGGCTCTGGTGTTGGTGTATGTAGCTCTTCAGTGAGCTCACCAGCTTAGCATTAGCCTTCCCCAATTCCTGGATGGCCTGATAAACCCAACTTTGTTGGCTTGGCTGATCTGTTGTTCGCTCGATAAACCCAACTATGTTGGCTTGGCTAAACTGTGTACCCTTGTGGTGTTGATATCCATGGCTATGTGTAAGTTTGTTTAAGTTCCTTATTCCTTGGGGAATCATGCCCGACTCGGGGTGGTAGCGTTGCTGAGAGATTAAAGAGCACGCGAGCCTATGGTTGGGTGGAACGTTGCAGTGACGTAGCTAGTTGCAGAACAAGCTCTTTATAAGATAAGTATCCTTACCTAACTTGTGTCTGCTATCATAATTACCATTGATGAATGATGTTATACATGTTAAATGCTGATCTATATATGCATGAATGTTGATTGATATGTTTTGCTTCCGTTGTGTATATGAGTGATTATGCTTCATAAAATGTTTTATGTTTTTAGTATCATGCTTCAGCACTATATGTATGTATGTTCATGTTCCTGGGGTTAGATGCCCAGATGATCTGATGTATCGTAGTGTCCTCTTTACTAGTCAGAGGGTCAGGGACGTTACAGACTCACAACTTGTCGTTTGTCATCTAAACCATGTCTATACCATTAGGAATCCTATGCTTCTTCGTCTCTTTTGGAGGGTACATTTGTTAGAAAGGTCATTTGAAACTATCACCTATAGGCATATCCCTAGGGAACATAATGCAGTTGCCAACTCATTGGCAAATTACATCCTAGACTGGCATATTGCCCATTCATGACATGAAAATCAAACATGGTTCATTGTAAATAAAGTATAAAAGACACATAAAACACATGTAAAATACATTCACCATTTCAGACGTATAAACACCAAGTAGAAGTATGTATATATATATATATATATATATATATGAACATGTTTTACAAAAAATAGTTCAGGAGACCTCATCTGAAGCACATAGGATTTTAGGTAAAAAATCATCATACAAAAGTCCTGAAGTTATCTATCAGCTTTCAGTAAATACATCATGCACTTATCTAGTGATGCTCGTTGTAACACATCACTGCCCGGGATACTCTACGTAGCAGTCTGCTAAAATGACCTGGTACTCCCGCTGTAGGCCTCTGATACCTCAGTGGGAGGTCATCGATCGAGGGGTCTAGGATGTCTAGAGTCAACCTCTCCAGGTTCTCCTCTGGCTCCCCTGTCACATCATCACTCTGTGGTACAAAATGGGCTTTGAATCGTCTGTCTAATGGGGAGGCTCCCCTAGTTCATGCTACTCCGATGTCTACATGAAAACATTCAAGTCTCATTACCAAACATAAAAATATAAAAAAACTATTTCCATTTTAGGGTTTTTTTTTCTTACCGATATCACCCCACTGTCCACCAAGTGGAAGCGGTAGGTCAGGGTCACCACTGAAGTCAGTGCCTGCATATGCATAGTCCTCCACCATGAGGAATTTATCTCTCAACCATCGAAAGAACGGGTCACCAAACTTTACCTTGTCTCTACCCGCTCCAGTACGGGCCATAATCTGGACCCACCTCTGCATGCGAGGGTCCCGTGCCCTCAACTTTGTAAAGACCACATGGGGTCTCATCTGTGGAACCTGCTCAAAAAAGAAGCAAGCTAGAATGGAACTAAAACCAAATTGCTTCAGCTGCCCCTGCCGACACTTGGTCAGCTGATCCTTGAAGATCGGAAGTAGAGCTTTCACCCAGTTGAAAACTGTGGGCCCCATGGCCTCTATGGAGTAGAGCATATGCGCTCTAGATACCTAGTGTACTCCTTGGCTTCCCACCACTCTCTGCATGGTAAACAACACTGTTTGTAGAGGGCCATCCACCACTGCTTTTATGGGAATTTTCTTCCGCGATGTCCTAGTCCCAGGAATGCAATGGTGTTCTATCAACTCCTGAGTAGTAATTTGCCCTCCACGGGAACCAATCAAAGAGATGGGACCACCCCGTCTTGATAGGCCTATTAGAAAGTAGATGTCCTCTACTTCAACTGTCAATATATGATCACCAACCTCAAAATTCTATTGCTTCGGATTCCACATTCAGATTATATGTTCTAGTAGTCGCTCATGCGACACCATACTGGGTGTGCGAAAGAAATTTAAGAGTCCATAGTCTCTCAATGCGGCTATACAACCTGTGTTTAATTCAACGAAGGCATCGTCGTTGTCATGTTTCCTCTCTTTCCATATGACCATCTTTGATCAATAAGAACCTGTCAAAAACCATCAAAAGACTAATTAGAAGCATTCCCAATCATCCAAATCATCAAAAATGAGATATTTTTTCTTGTGCATACATTTATATTTATCCACGGCCGGCACCACCTGTGTCCCATTGAGGACAGGCGATGGCATCTCCTGTGCGTAGTGTTTTCGTCGTGGTTCTAGTGGGGTACCGCTTATCCCGCAAGGGATAAGAGTGACGCCCGCTTCCATGGTTTTAGGGCTCGCCTTATAAGCCCAAAACACCACCAAAAATCAAAATTGAAGGCATGAAATGAAAGAGTAGGGTCTACGCTATTACCTGGAACTGAAAGTGCGTGAATTCGACGGTTGATGCTCCCGATATAAGCCACTAAAAAAATCTGGCCAAGAAAATTCTCCAAAGGCTCTCCACTATAGGTAAATGGAAAAATGTTTTGATTTTTTACTATTTACATGACTTTTATATACATTTTAGGGTTTGACATGCTATAGTTTTGTTTAAAATCATTTATTACTCAAAATCTATTAGTTGTAATCCTTTAATGTCATTTATTGGAGAATTTAACACTTGTTTTTCAAGTTGTTGCAGGATAGAAGAGTGGTAGCAGTAAAGTTTTGGGAGTTTGTTTTTTACTTTTTTGTACTACCGTAAAATGGAAAAAGTCTTTTGAGCATTTATGACGACACTTTGGTCATGCTCTCAAAACTTAGCATCAAAGGTCCGAGTCCTTTTCTGATTCTTTTCAGGCTCATAAAATCTCTCATTGTGAAAAGAGACCTAGTGGTGTCTTCTTTAAACTCATTTCGGGCTCCTTAAATACAAAAATATTGTTGAGTGATCTTGTCTTCTTCATGCTCGTTAAAGCATTTGAGGTGTTGTTCATCTGACAGTAGGTTATCACTTTTTCGATTCAGGTGAACTATTTTACGAAAAAGGACCCTATGGAGTCTTCTTCCGTGGTCATTCAGACTCTCTAAACATGAACGATACTGAGTTTTCTTTCATTGTACTGGTTAAATTAAACATTGAGAGACCCTCTTTTGGGAACGAATCCCTCCTTTCTTAGGTTCGTAAAACATATGAGTTTGGACTTGTCTTCAAATGAGCTATAACGAGTGTTTGTTACCCTCTTTGAACTCGTAAAACCAGAAAGAGGAACTCTTCAACCATGATGGGGAAAATGGGAAGGGAATCATTTTGTAAATAAATGGCAGTAGTTTGTCATTACCTTTGAACATGGCACTTATCTGCATATCATTTTAGTCAATTGGGTATTCAGCTGATCTCCATGACGATCCACTTTCATGAGTCATGTCACTCCTTTGAGTCTTTCAAAAGAATGCATTTTCCACCGTCGCACTGTGTGTTTGTCTGGTCTAGTCATGCTGCCAAGTCTTTTTTCATGCCACCTGATGTTCAAAGGGAAGTTGAAGAAGTTTTACCTCTGCAGTCAAAACAGTCTCTGTGTCAGTAATTTTGAGTCAGTCTTATGGTTACTTCATTCACATCATTCCAGAACTATGTTCCGAGTTTCGTGGCATCAATGTGGGATTCATCATGGCCCTCCTTCGACGAGACCGTCGACATAATCTCATCATCTGAGAAATAGTCTTAGAAACAAAATTTGGTACCTTGAGATCTGTATGCCTCAATGACAAATTCTCTCGCTCTCGACATAGGTTCACATCATTGACCTTTGACTGATAGAATCGACTGGGTGTTTGACATCAATACATCTATTCACGCTCAGTAGATTGTAATAGGGTACCTTGAGAATCATTGACATCAATGGTGATCTCCCTCGCACTTGTTAACGGTTCACATCATTGACCGGTAATCAAGTGGTTTCTACCATCTTCGACTTCAGATCATTGTAATCACATGGATAGAATTGTACTTTGTGGAAGACGAGACGAAGACCCTAGGTATTTGTTTAGCGCTCATTGCTTTCCTCAGGCTGCGATGGAGTTTTGTATATCTAGCATGGATCCACATTTGTATGGTCGTGGCTATGCTCAAATTTGTGTCTATATGACATAGATCTACATTGTATGTCCGGTAGCTATGTCCAAGTTTGAGTCCTCTATCACATGGATCTACGCTGTATTCTAGTAGCCATGCTTGTTTATTCCTCTCATGGATCTACCTTGTATTGGTCCGCAGCCATGAGTTGGTTACATTTGTCTATGAGTCAAAAGTATTGATGTACTACAGATGCCTACTTGACGACATTCTCCGACCGAGCTGACATTTTCACCTCAAAGTGACAACTTGTTCTCTCAAAACTCTCGCTTATCGTATCCCTCTAAGCCTCATGCTTTGGGGGGCATTCTGTTATACCTAAATCATGTCACCATCATGTGATGAGATCCTTAACCCATATGTTTTCCCTTAATCCCAACACTTGGAGTGGAAACTTGCTCTGTTTGTCAATTCTACTTGAAAAAACCTAGCACCGTGCTTACTCTATGGGTGATGAGCAGTACCTTGTTCAGCACCGCCTCTATCTTGTTATATAGAAGCGGTGCCACCGCCCATAGGCTTTGTTGTTAAAGCGGTTCTCACCTAAACCGCTTTTTCATAAGGGAACAAAAGAGGTACCTTGGGTAAAATGGGAAAAAGAGAAGTTTCTCGAGGCTTCTAGAACTTGAGCCTCGTGTCCTTCCTTATCCCTAACATTATGGGTTAGTTTGAGCTCGATATCCCCCTTGATAGGATCTTGGAGCCACCTCACCCACCATTCTCTCAACTATCCCTATCCTTTGAGCCTTATAAATACAAGCTCATATCCTTAGTTGAGGGGGAGAACTATAAAGGTATTGTTATGTTGTTGAATTGACTACCTAGTCCAAATCATTGGAGAGCATAGAGAGAAAAGTTGGAGCTTATGGGGATAAAGTGTTTGCCTCGTGGAGGAGCTTGTCGACACTAAGGAAATGGTTGTAAGCTTCTCCATACATTCTTAATGCAAAGCTTATTTCCGTCCCACATGTCTATTGTTTTGATTTCACATGTATATGTTACTAGATTCCTTAGTCACTAGTATGGATATGTAGATGATTTTCTGGTAGCTTTGATGTGCTTGTATGTTTGACTTGTTTGCAGGTACACAGGTTCATGATCGAAGCAGTATTCTAGGTGTCTACAACATTCAGGGAAGGTCTTCATCCTTTTTCATTCACTCATTTGTTCTGGATCTGAACCATTCAGACCAGAGGAACAACTTCTGTCTGCAGAAGGTGTAATATTCCTAATAACATCTTTGATCCAGAGAGAAATTATCATTGTTTCTACATGCTTTGTGTTGCACCACCAGAGGTACATCATTTCATCATGCCTAATAAATGTCAAGGGGAATTCTAACTAAATTGAGGAATATCATTTCAAATTAGTTTTTTGTTTCTGAATTTGTCAATAAGAATCTACACCACTTTCATGCTAGCAATCTCAGATTCATGAATATTACCAATGTGGCACCTTATTTACAGGATATTATTTCTAAATACAATTTGGGAGATCCTAGTACATTTCATTATCTTAACCAGACTAATTGCTATAAAGTGAGCACTATAGATGATGCTAGAGAGTATCGCGAGACAAGAAATGCCATGGATGTGGTTGGAATAAGTCCAGAAGAACAGGTATTCATTGCAAATGGAGCCATTTGTACCTGATGGAAATTTATGTGCAAAACAATAGTAGTCTGTTCCTAAATGCAATTGATGATATACAACAGCATAATCATGCCATGCATTCGATAATATAGAAAGTAATGGTTTGAATGATTGGATCCACAAGAAGCAATATTTCGTGTAGTAGTAGTTATTCTCCATATTGGTGAGAATGTAGAAGCCAAGCTAGAAGCAATACAGAGGAAGGAAAATACATGTTTATAATTTGTCTGAAAATTTCATTTCAAAGCTGCAAAGAGTTTTCTTTTAGCTGGTTGAATTTCAAATTGCTTATTCATTTTTGTTCCTGGTTGAATTTCAAATTGCTTATTCATTTTTGTTCAACATCTTTTATAGCTTAAATAGCCTTGTATCAAAGCTTTATAACTCCCAGCTTGGGCAATATATCTTTGATGGAGAAAATTAAAGGCATTGGTGCATCCCTCACCATAGCTTCTATATTATGAAGAAAGAATTAAAGGAGGTGGTAGAATAATGCAATTCAAAATCAAACAAGCATTTTTAGTTCTATTTAATGGCAGAAGATTAGTGTCCAAATCCTCTTTTTTCAGCATATTTTGTTCAAAGATATTTTTGGAAAACTAAATTGAACATTTTTATAACTGAAAGCAAATCAATTGTCCCAAAGCAACAGTCAAAGGATCAAATCTAGATTTTAATGCAGTGTTTTAGTTTCTTTCAAATTGATATTTATTATTTTTGGCTAAATAATTCGACCATTTCCAAATTTGATGGCATAAACTTCTATCTTCTATTAAATCTTCCAGCAACCAAATTGGTTCGAGATTGAAGGCGAAATATTAGCAACTAATTGAGTCATTTCCAACACATCAAGGCAGTATTTAGCATTCGAAAGTGACAGAGGATCAATCAACTGAAGAATAGGGCATTTAAATCAGCTAGCATCCCGTTTTTTAAAAGCTCCACATTTTGGTCCATGTGTAATCAAAGGATCATGAGGAATGTTAATCATAAATTCAAACTATTTTGACATCTTGTCTACATCAAGAGCCCGTATATCTGGAAGATTTGTTCCTTGAGAAGAACAAGGAATTTGTTATTCCAGAGCATCAAACTATGTTGAATGCTTCACCATGTGCCTTTATTGCATCTCTATTTCCTCCTCTACCAAAGGAATCTTCAAAATCATCCAAATTATCCTCTATTGGCACACGTTTTAAGGTAATGGCATTGTGACTTGTGTTTTTTACTCGTTTTGAAAAGTATGCATATTGGACAAGGTGTCATTTTAAGGTAATGGCAAGGTGTCCAATGTTTCTTACGGGTTTCATCCTAGCTAAAATTAGTGCAACTGAATTGAGATTAAAATTGGCCTTGCATACTCTAGAGAAATTTCTGTCAATCTAATAGCATTTCAGAAATCCTTCTACCTTGTCTATTCATCCACATATCTCCCAAAATATCTCCTTTCCAAATAAGAGGCCCAACAAAAAGGGTTCTATATTTTTAAAAGTTCATCATTGTAGACTACTATGCATCCCCCAAAGACTGTTTAATTTCTCCTCCTTTCGATAGATCACACTACAGCCATTAGTTATTCTAGTCTTGAGAAAGGTGGCCTTAGCCATTAGACTTCATTTAGTTACCATCCTTCCTGAATATCAGGATTTGAAAGACATTCTTTCTTTCCATTTTGAGTTCATTCATCTTCAATATCCTGAAGTCTGCCTTCTGTAACTCTATCTTCAATGGACAGTGTAGCACTATAGAAATCCTTCTCCTTATGTCTATTTGTATAATAGCAACATATAGGTATTCAATAACTGCAAATACAATCTCTCTAGATAGGACCCTATACCTCTAACTGCACTTTAAGAAGTTAGATTCCTGTATAAGCTTAGAAATATCAAGGAAGGAAATTTTGTGAGAATTAATGTGGAATGCAATCCAAATCATGTGATATGCCACTATAGTAGTATGACTTGTAAATATTATGAACATCGCATAGATAAAACCAAAAGCCAAATAGGACCCACAAAGCATGACTGTGAAACTGTCGATGATGTTAGTACTAGAGTGTGGATGATGCTATCATGTCAACTTCTCTAGAAAGAAAGGGGCATTCTTAGAGAGGTTTGGCGTATAGTTAAGAAAAATCCACTGTATTTGTTAGCAAATTTCTTTACGTTGAAAATCCCCGCAAAATTGAACACCTTTTTCTAAAACCCGTCTTCCTCTTCAAATCTTGCAAAACATTGTGGTGTACTTGGGTCGCTCTTTATTTTTTTGAGGAGACGAGAACTTCTATGCTTCAATTTTCATTGTCAGTGCCTATTGTAGAAGTCTTATAGGTTCTAATACCAAATTGTAGCATACATGTTGAACTACCTCCTTACTATTATTGAGGCAGTGGGGCACTCTTAATCCCAAAATTCACTCACAAATATGGACATCCTTCTTTCTTTCACTCATTACAAGGATGTGAAGTTCAAACCCAAATCACTATAACTTGTAGCTCTAGCTCAGCTACAATACCCAATTATGGGTTTCCCAAACTCATCCCTGGACAACAATATTCCCACACAATCAAATTTTTATAGCCAAGAACAAGAACAATATATTCAATCTCTTGGAATCAAGCATGCACTATTTAAGTAGAAGCAAATGATACACCCAATTACAACTTATTTTATAAGAAGGAAATAAATTCATGTTGTTGGGCACATAATAGGCCCTAAAAGAAATTCTCAGCTCTATTTGACCCCCTAATCAACATTTGACCCCCTAATCAACAATGATCTAACTTTGGGATAAATTTGACGAAAACCTGTGCATCAAAAGGCAATTTTAGGAAATCTAAGTGCTTCTCTGGACTATGTCAGTAGCAAAACCATTTCTTCTTGAATTTGGAAAACTCGTCAACCTCAAATCAAGAATATTCATTTCACCATGCCCCTCAGCAAAATAAACATGTTGATATATGTATGGTGCACAACAGATGGTTAATAGCTCTTCATAAGCTTTTTATCATATTATGCCTTTTCTGTTTTATACATGAGTTTCTATTAGGCTTAAAGGTACCTTGTTTTAGGGTTTTTGAAGGCTTGGAGGTACCTTATTTTTAGGGTTTTTAAAGGCTTGTTTTAGGCTTTTTGAAGGCTTAGACCCAACTTGTAGATATATTTTATTATATTTTCAGAATGCAAGCACACTAGTTTAGGGAGGATTAATGTGTAGTTGAATGTTGATATCATCTTTTATGTTTGTGTAAATTTGTATCTCCAGATATGTAGAATGTTGATGTTATATTTTATGTTTGTGTAATATTGTTTGTCTCTTCATATACGCAAGAGGCTGTAAGGCACAACTATGACTACTCAAACTGAACAGTTACTGTCTCAACCAGGATCAATTATTTCTGATTATTATACTCAAGAGGAAATGCTTCAATTTAAGAAACCTAAGAATAAGAAAAAGTTGCGGAAGAAGGATAAGCTGGACGTTGATGCACTCGAAGCAGAATCAAGTGCTGTTGGATTTGGGTGTTGGGGACCTTGGTTCTAGGGATGATACAGAAAGAAATGTTTCTAGGGAAAATGCAGAAAATGCAGAAGATGAACTCAGGAAAAGTGCATATCAAAATGCATATAAGAAAGCAGCAGCGGCTTCCAGACACCTTCCAGAGGGCTTCGAGATGAGAAGTCATCAGATGCAATGTAGGTAGATGAATATGGATATGTTGTCTTTGGTGGGGAGTATGAAGATATTTACAAGTCACTAGCGAAGACCAGGTAAGAGGCACTGAGAAAGCAAGAAAAAATTAGTAATGGGTTTGTTCCCCGGGAAGTAGCTGCAAATCAGGAAAAAGGAAATGGTCAAAGCTAATCATCAAGTGATGTGTAGGAAAATAAAGTTGTATTTACAGAGATGGAGGAATTTGTGTGGAGTTTACAACTTGATGAAAATGTGTGGATAACGAAAGGATTTTAGAAATAATTATAGTGGATCCTTAAATTTCATTTTGTACGGATTTCTATTGCAGTCATTACAGTTATAATAGGTCTTTGATTTTTATATGATATTGCTTTGTACTATCTCATTGTTTTATAATTCTAATTTTGTTCTTCTTGAACCAGACACTCATAAACATGTAATTGAAGATGTCTTTAAAGAGGATGATGAGGGTCCAGGTCCTGTCAAACAAGATGATGTTGTAGAAACCATAGGAGGGTGGACATAGGTGAAAGAAATGGATATATATCCTAGTGATCTAAAAGCAGAAGAAGAGGAGGAAGTGGCGACAGATGATATAATTAAAGAAGCTTATGTTGAAAAGGGTTTGGAGGGGGCCTTGCAAATGTTGAAGAAAAGGGGAGCATTGAAAGAGTTTGTGGAATGGGGTGGAAGAAATATGGATAAGTAAAAGAGAAAACTTGTTGGAGTACGAGATACCGATGGACCAAAAGAGATACAATTAGACCGTTTAGATGAGTTTGGACGTATTGGAATATTCTTTTCTTGATATTTCAATTGTCTTATTCTTTAGGCATGCTGACCTCCCAGTTTAATTCATTAATTTATGTTCAGAGAAATCATAAATTTATTTGTTGTCAATATATATTTGCAGACGACACCTAAGGAACACCTAAGGAAGCTTTTCGGAAACTGTCACATAAGTTCCATGGAAAAGGCCCTAGAAAAATAAAATAAGAAAAACTTATGAAATAGTATCAGGAGAAATTGAAGCTTAAGCAAATGAATACCATGGACACCCCTTTGATGTCCATGGAAAAAATGTGTGACATTCAGGCCAAGCTCCATACTCCTTATATTGTTCTTAGTGGTCCAAATTAAACTAGGGTATGCTTATATTATGTGTAGTTCAAGCATGTATACTTGTAATTTGAGCATTATCTCACCGATATATGATTATAATAATCGACTACTTTGTCCATGTCTTTAACTGCTGTAGGTAAACAAGTGACCCACGAAGTGGTTTTGCTACTGTCGAGAAAGAGGTTCGAGGAAGCTTGACTCCAATGCTTGGTGATAGGAAGGTTGGTATCTTTGAACTCAATATAATTTTCTTGTTCTCTGTTTAGATGAAATTTATTTAGCACAATCATCTAGTACATTATATGTTGTCTCAGTATCTTGTAGTCTTGCAGATATTTTGACACAATTGTTGTTCTCTTTGTACGTTGAGCATTTCTTAGGAATTAAGTGTAAATCTGAAGTTGGGACCATGGGTCCCCCAATAAAACCGAAGACATGATATCATTAGACTTGGAATTTCCCTACATCAAGATTACTAGTTTTTGTGGTCCATGAATACTATTGATGTTAAACGTGTCTACAATCCTCTTCTTCTATGATATGCTCCATAAGTTTTTTTAGCTTTGCTGCAAATAGCAAGCTCAAAATTCAAGAATAATATCATTCTTTGTTTGAATGTAGTCATTACGCAGTAGAAGATTGATTTTTTCAAAACCTAGAACCGACATTTTTAAAAAAATTTAACTTTTCACAAAATTGAGTATTTAAAAACCTTCCAGGCTATTTTACTTCACCACAGTCTTCATTTGTCTCTTGATGATGATCCCAGAGTAAGGATCGAAACGTTGAGAGTTTCAACTTGCTAACGCATCTCCCTTGAATAAATCAATATTCTACTGCATAATGACTACATTCAAACAAGTCGAGTCCCTCCATGGAAGGGATGCCCTGAAAGACGTGAAGATATTGGAATCCACCTGCTGTAAAATAGCCCAGAAGTCAGCAAACCTGGTTTTCTTGAAAAATTGCAGAGATAATAGGATCATCCCTCAGTTCGTCGTGATCAACCACCGCCTCAACACATCCAGGAATTAGTCCATGTTCAACGAGTTCAGTATGTCACTCATCAGAGCCGAGCTTAAGAAGACACGTTCAGTTATCCTCCAATTGTCTGAGACAGCATGCAGACTACACCGCAAACTCGCAAATTCCATCAACGCAGAGCTATGGAACATATTGGACTTTGCGATGGGTATGAGATATGACTGGGCACTGAAGAAAGCCTCCACCAAACAGCAGTGTAAGTTTGAACTCCTCCTCAATGCGCAGAAACCCAATATTGCCGGTCACATTGAAAAGAAATCAAACGTGGTTAATCTATCTCACGTTTCCTTGAAGGACAGCGATACAAAGGTTTTGGAGTACGGTCTAAATTTTTCCATCGCGCCCGGTAGAATTCCTGTTAAGGAGTTAATGTGCAGTATTGAGAACGCTGTCACAAATTTATCAAAAGAAAGCATCGATGAAGCAAGACAAGAATGTGCCATGATCCTACACCATGCGAAACCATTGAAACCGAACCTATCCAAAGAGGAAAGAACAACACTGTTTGAACTTAGGCATAACCAACTAATCAAAATTTTAAAAGCCGATAAGGGCAATGCCACGGTGGTGCTAGACACGGTCGATTACAACAGGAAAATGCTTGAACACCTTTCTTGTGGGAGTTACCGACAACTAAGCAAAGACCCAGGAAAGAAATTTCATAGAACCGCTCACAATGCCATCATGAACTCCAACCTAGACGAGGGTTTGAAAAATAAATTACTCCCCAAAGAAGGCAATGCCCCCCATATCTACAGGCTTCCTAAAATTCACAAAAATGGTGTTCCCCTCGGACCAATTGTGAACACAATAGGCTCTCCAACCTACAAACTAGCTAAATACCTTGCTACTCTTTTAAAACCCCTCGTTGGAAAAACAAACTCCTTTGTTAAAGACTCCACCAGTTGGGTGCAAGAGATTTGCAACGAATCCTTAGACACCGGTGACATCCTCGTTAGCTTTGATGTTGTCTCCCTATACACAAAAATTCCGGTCAATGAGGCAATTGCAACAATTAGAGACTTGACAGATGCTGACACAGCCAAACTTGTGGAGGTATGTTTAAAATCCACTTTTTTCACATTCCAACAAGTTTTCTATGAACAGATAGAGGGTGTGGCTATGGGTTCACCTCTTTCCCCAATTGTAGCTAATCTGTACATGGAGATATTTGAGAAACGAGCTATTGACCTTTCTCCCCTCAAACCTAAAAGGTGGAAGCCCTATGTTGACGACACGGATGTGGTTTGGCCACATGGGATAAATACCTTGAACCAATTTCTTGAACACCTTAACAACCAGAACAACAATATTAAGTTCACCATGGAGATCGAAGAAAACAATAAACTACCTTTTTTTGATGTCCTTATCTCAAGAAGAGAAGATGGTTCTGTTTCACACCAAGTTTATAGAAAAAAGACTCACACCGATAGGTATCTACATGCCGACTCCCATCATTTCCCACCTCAGAAAATTGGAGTAATTAATACCCTTGTAACTAGGGGCCTAAGAATCTCTGACAAAAAACATATCAAAGAGGAGATTGACCATTTAGGAAAAGTTTTTGGGGACAACGGAAATAGTGATAGACAATTCAGGAAAATAGTAGCCTCTGCTAACAAACCCAAGAGAAGTAGGACCAAGGACAAGGATGAAGGCATCATTAACAAAGTATTCCTCCCTTACATAAAAGGCACCATAGACAGATTAGCCAAAACCCTAAAGAGACACAAAGTCCAAGTGTTCTTCACACCTCCCAATACCATTAGAAACTTGGTGGACTCCCTAAAAGACCCAATTGAACCTAAAGCATACAAAGGAGTCTACTCCATTCCTTGTTCTTGTGACAAGTTGTACATTGGTAAAACTGGGTGTTCCATGGAGACAAGATTTAAAGAACATAGCGCTGACCTTAGACACGATAGACACAATAATTCAGCCCTGGCGAAATATGCGCACATAACTGGTCACCACATTTGCCTTGAGAACGCAAAAGTCATCGCTAGGGAGGGCAACCTTTTCAAAAGAAAGATTAGAGAGAAAATCAAAATCAACCTCAATGAGAATTGTCTCAACAAAGATGATGGTGCCAAGATTAGTGATTCTTGGAAACCACTGCTTCATTCCCTGCAATTACAAGAAAATCGTTATAAATAAACACTTTCCCGTCACCCCTCTCCTTTGGCGCTTTCCACACCTCTTATGAGTTTGATAATTGTCCACACCTCTTTTAAAGTCTGTTAAGCCTCTTTTTACCCCTACCTAATGTTTAAACCTAAGGTAGTTATCCCTTTGATAACCCTTAACATGTTGCTCCTTAAAAACTTTTAACCTCCTCCCCCTTAAAATTATTAAAACATTCTTAAAAATTAAAATTAAAAAATTTTAAAAATTAAAAATTTTCAAAAATTTATAAAAATGAAATTCTTTAAACATTCTTAAAATTTCTTAAAAATCTTAAAAATTCTTAAATTTTTTATAAAAAAGTACTTTAAATCTCTTAAAAATCAAAATACCCTTTCAACATTTGACAAAAAAATTTAAAGGCTTAAAAAGAATTTTAACACTTACTCCTTTTTAAGACCTTTAAAAACTTTAACAAGTTTTTATAAACTTAAGATTCTTATAAAAATTTCAAATTAAAAACTTACCTGAAATTTTTTTTTAAATCTTTATAGATAACATTTTACTCCAAGTTTTTTAAAATTTTAAAAAACTTTAAAAAAAAAAACCTACACAAACATTTGTTTTTTCCAACTAGTTAGTATTTTAAAGAGTTCTTGTAATAAGACAATTACTCTTATAATACAAGTTCCTTAAACTTGTTTAAGGTTTAAAATTAAAAAAAAATTAAACATAACTATTTTCGAAATTAAAATTCTCTTATTGAACCTTAAAATTTGAAATAAAATTAATAATTGAAATATTGTTAAAAACCATTTTTCAAAACCTAGAACCGACATTTTTAAAAAAAATTTAACTTTTCACAAAATTGAGTATTTAAAAACCTCCCGGGCTATTTTACTTCACCACAGTCTTCGTTTGTCTCCTGATGATGATCCCAGAGTAGGGATCGAAACGTCGAGAGTTTCAACTTGCTAACGCAGCTCCCTTGAATAAATCAATCATTCTTTGTGCTGAGCAGGACCATATTTTCTCAATCAAGAGATAACCTATGAGTTTATGCGTTGTGATAGATTGAGCAGGTGGGAAGTAAGATGTCAAAATGTTGATACTACAGGCAATTATTTTGTATAGAGAACATAAAAGTATTGTGCTTTGTTGAACTTCTCAATGGCATATGCACATATATTATACTTCAACTTTAGCTTGAGATTCTAGAGAGGTCTCTGTTGAAAGTTTGAGCTGTGAGGACATTGTTATGGTGTAGACCATTTCTTCCCTTTCAGGCATTTGTTGGATATTTTATGGCTGAAGAGAAGGAATAACAATATCGGGATTCTACTTGGTTGATATTACCAAAATTTTATAAAAGGTTTGCAACTTTTTACTCCATGTTGATGCTTCACCTTTTTAGGATGTTGTTTGGAATTACATTTATATAATAAGTTTTTAACACAGATTGTGCTGCTAGTTTCATTTTTTATCTTTCTCGAGATCAGGTAGTTGTGGTTTGGTAGTGATATGCACAGTTCAAACTGTTCCACAGCCTTTCCAGGTTCTATAGAAACTCTCCTAGCTCTTTTTCCAAGGTAGACAAAAGCATTACCTAAATATGAATGGTGGCATTTTTCAAAGAACATACTACTCAAAGATGATTGTATTTTTCTTATACAACGTTTCTTGATATCAATTTCGGTTACATTGGTCTTTGATGTGATGATTGAATGACAGTCATAATGGCAATAAGCGTGTTAGAAATTTCTCATATTGTTCTCTATATAACCCAGGTGTTTCCTTACTGCAGTTTTTGAAAACATTAGAATCTAGTGGCTGAAACTTGACCAAACCAACCTTTGGTACAAGAAATCTTGTCCATTTTTCACCTTTTCTCAATTGTCTTATAAACCAATGATATCTTGTTTTAGGATATGAGAAGCAAAGCGTTTATTCTATAGATGTTGTTGTCATATGAATTTCATTGTCATGATAGGGAGCAACTGAAAAACACCCTGACGGTATCTGTGTTTTTGCTTACACAATACATCTGTATTCCGCAGATTGTTGCAGATGGCACGAATTATACGAAGAAATGGGTGAACATTGAATAGCACCAACACAAATCTGTAAATAATCAAGATGGAATTTTAATGGTGTGCTAATGAATTAATGAAGGGCAGTTGACAAGTCAGTTGAGCCTGATATTAGCAGGGATGTTTTTTACATAGGATTTTTTAATACAAGTAACAAAAATAAGTGCATGAACATACAAATTTAGATTCAGAATAGTGCTACTAATAAAACACTTTGCTGGTCACTGTGTTAATTTTAACGCTTTGCTGGTCATTGTATTGAAGTTGGTCATTGAGATGTTTCACCAAATGTCATGTACAAAAATAATAGATACAATATTAACAAATTATAACCATTATTGGATCCTCCTTATACTAAAATATTTCTGAGTTTGATCTTGTCACCGAAGGGACAAGTCAAACAGGGTAAACCATATACGTACCTTGAGAGAGAGGGTTAAAGTAGACATAAAGAAGTCTCAAACTCTTCGTCAACAGAAAGAGAAGTTTGAATCAAAAGCACGGGCTTAAGCAATTCATTCATACCCATAATAGTCATGCTAAGGACACATAGTCACTTAGCACAAGAGACACTTAGTCATACTGAGCACAGTCATACTCTCTAATAGTCATGTTGATAAACCCACAGTCCACATTTGAAAGGTAACCTCATGGTCGCTCATGGAAAGGAACCCAACACACAGAGGTAAAACCCATAAGAAATCACGCTGAGATAAACTGCATATACAAATCATGATGGTAAACACGTAAGCAATCACATAAGGGTAAAAACATGAGGATAAACTCGTGAAGATACCAAGCAGAGAGAAAAGATCATGATAGAGAGAAAACGCTGAGGAGCATCTGACAGGTGGAGACATGCAGGTAGAGGAGTAACCGGCAGGCAGAGACGCGCGGGTAGAGGAGAGCAACCGGCAGGCGAAGACATGCGTGGAGGTCAAGCTCGTGAAGTAAATCATAATACCATCTCTTCATTATACCATTAGATGCCACAAATCATAATGATATGTGGTGGATTAATTGCATTGTGGGTGAAGTAATGTGCATCCACAATATACATCGAAAGAAGTAAGGTGCATTGTAGAATGCATGTGGGGTCGTAAGAGGGGTATCATGTCAACATACTAGGTAGATATATAAAGGGGCATAAAAAATTTGAATGAAAAAATGGATACATACAATATATAGTGAAAATAGGTGGTTTTTTTAATTTAGGAAGGCATATTGGGAAGGGGTTACAAAAAACGATTTTGGGAGGAGTTTTCCAATATTTATTGAAATTAGGGGTATTGTTTCATATGCCACGAACGAACGTGCTATGGCATGGTTTCACTAAGTGATGCCCCCATGGCAGCAGGTGGTCACACCAATAGAGCAAAACATTATCGTCCCAACTCAACAACATGAGAAAGGAGAAGAACAGATAGAGGAAGATAGTCTATCAGATAACCCAGAATATGCTATGACAAAAGAAAAATTGAGGAAAATAGATAAGGAAATAACAACCTCAAGAAAAAATAAAAATAACTCAGGGAAAAGGGAAGCGTAAACTTATCTTATTGAAGGATTCGGAAGATGAGGAAGAACTCCTGGATACTAGTGTCGACATCATGGAGGATGCTGAAAAGAACAAGGTATCACTCGAGACCCAATTCAAGCAGTTTGTCGAGTCAGGAGAAAAAAAAGGTAGGATGAAGAAGGTAAGAACTGCTACCCCACTTGCAATAGATTCTATCGATTTAACCCCAGACTCACTGAGACCTTCTTCGACTAAGATAACACTAGAGTCAATCGTGGCCATATCACCAAGCTACAATGAGATTTTCCCTGGAACCCTTAAGGAAAAAATTGATAAAGATTTTGAACTTCAACAATTTATCAATAATTTTCCAAATCTATTCCTTAAAGCCCAGCAGATCAACACCACCCACAAACTTGTCGAGTCAAGCTATTCTCGACAAAGCCTCATTCCACAAACTTCATCACCACCATCAATCATAGGACTTATCAAATCATCATACATTCGCAACCCTGACCCGATATACACCATAGTTGCCACCCACATCTCATCATTTACACCAATCTTCCAAAACCGTCCAGTCAATGAGGCAGGGAGAGGACCACTGGCCCTTGAAGGTAATCGAGCAGCATTAGATGCTGAAATCGACAACCTCATGGAAGATGAAGGAATTGACAACCCAGTCGACCCTCAAACAGAAGTTAAAGAATCCATACCAACAAATCTTCCGACCACCCCTATAACTCTAAACCATTCACCATCACCACCACCACCAGAACCAGAGTCTCATAACAATCCAGAACCACCATATTCACCACCACTAGAAGCACAAACAACCGCAAACCTCGTCCCAGAATCCCAGCAAGCTAATCCCACCTCAGCACAACTTTAGTCGACTGAGAATCCACTGACTGAAGAACACCAAACAACATAGCAGGATCCAACATCAGTACCGATAGGATCAGAAGTGTTCCGTAAGTCTAAGCATAAAAGCAAGAGAAAAGAGAAAAAGAAAAAAGAAGAACAACAGAAGCAACAAACATTGATAGCTATCCACCTTCATCAACTGGGATCGACTTCTGCAGTTGAAACACCAAAGCTAAAAGATGGAGAGTTAAATCGACTCTTGGAAGCACTCACCAAAGAAGCATCAACAAGAAATCGAACAAAACAGGAAAGAATTGAAAATATGAAAACATAACAAGTCAAATTCTTGACTAAATGTAGGGCTTTGACACAAACAGTAATACCAGGGACAGCTGAGACCGACATCGACAAACCATTGGAAAGAGTATACCAATTGTTTCAAAGTGTCATGTTGAACCTACAGACACATCTACAGAGTAAGAGAGACGGACAAAAGGAAGAAACTTCGGTGCTACTAAGGAAGCAGTACACAACATTTTTTGAGGCACACAAGGTATTGTAGGACCACTTAGAAGAATCTTTCACCACAGAAGAAGTCCTACGAAGTTGGTACACCTATTATGGATAGGTATTCCAGCAGACTCTACAGACCCGTGAGCACATCCATAACTTGGAAAAACAACAAGGTCTGGATGGACACCATGAGAAGTACAATCAAGGACCAGATCATATTAGAAACAACACATCTAGAAAAGTTAGAGAAACAAGTGCATCAATGGACAAAACAAGCACTCCCAAGCATCAACACACTAGACAAGATCTGCCCACAGATGAAAATATTGTTAGATACAACATATGAAAAGGCTCATGCATTGGGACCTCACTTGGAAAACATCACAGACTATTCCATTCAAGAGAAGTTGTCGAATCTGTCAAGCCTCACAACCCTAACCATCGATATCCAAAATGCTCTATGTAGCTGGGCAGAGTTTCAACACCAATTGGACATCAAAGCAGAAGCTATTGTAGAAATATGTGTTTAGAAATGACCATCCATTCGTTTACACGGCCCATGAGGACAAAGAAAATACATTAACTACTTCATACAACAGATATTGAGTACCTCCACTGTTTCTTCGGGACAAAGAAATATTTTTTCCCAAGGGGAGATGTTGGAGGAGCTAGTGAGTGAGCCAAATAGTTGAGTTAACAGACTAATCATAGATTAGGTCGTCCTCCAAAGGTCGTGTCGGTTGACCAAACTGACAAGTAGTTACTCATAACCGTTTTGTAAATCATATATATTAGGCTGTTGAGCTAGTTAAGAACTTGGTTTAGTTTTGTATATGTATGGACCCTCATGTGATTCTATAATATAATATGTTATTGCTTTACCTGTTCTTGTCTCTTGTCTATGTATGTTTAATGACTCTTTATGTGTATTATTGGTAACCTTGTGTGATCTGGGAGATTACAACAGTCTTTTAATTATGAATTGAGTTTAAGTTATTTTATAGATTGAATTTAATCATTAGGTAGGTTTAATTCCTGTCCTTTACATTTCGTTATCATGTGCATGGATCATCTGATCTCAAAATCATTTAGATTAACTATTCCTTGACATTTTAGTGCTTTTTGTGTACAAACTATCATTCGAACATCCTGTTCTGCTTGTCATCCAAACCTTTGCTCTAGTCTGTTATCTAGCCTTTCATTCATCCCGTAGCATTTTTAATATGTTTTAAGCATGTTCCTTTAGTTTTTCGATTGTGTTTTGATAGTGGTAGTTAGACAATGGTTGTGTTTCTTCTTAAATCCTTTAGTTAGACTGTTTAAAATAATTATTAAGTTACATTCCTATTTCTTCCTTCTTTTCACCCTATGTTTAGAATTATGCCATGTGTTTTGGTTTATTGTATTGCTTTGTAATTATATCTTTGGCTTGAATTGATTTCACCCTTTTATATATAGTTTAGATTTAGATATGTTAATATTAGGGAAATATGTTAGTACCTTGTAAATTGATCATAAGCAGTAGCATATGTCCCTTCCAATCAGGTGGTTACCAAAGAAACCTATAGAATAGGATTTAAAATCATCTTTATTAAGTTTTCTACTTACTCCTCTTTATTAAGTTTTCTACTTGTTAGTAGTCCCATTCCATCTTTTGCAATTAGGAGTTATTTGCTTATGAAATAAATCATCATGTTTACTATCACTTGCAATTGGACGTTTCTTAGTCTGCGCATCTTTGTAGAAGTTAGGTTAGATTTGATTCCATTTAGTTTCTTCACTTCCTTTGAAAGTCACTTTGACACTTCTCCTACTCCTGTTCCAATCATAGTGAATCCTTATCCTCGGAACAACCAAGGAGAGTGGAACTAGATATTTTAGTTTAAACCATTATGTACATCTGTTAGTTGCATGTATAGTACTTTTTCTTAGAAGCATATCCAGTTGTTGTAATTTTGTGCAGTTAGTCTCTAAAGTTGTTTAGAAGTAAAATAGATCTTCTTATAGAGAGTATTTTATTGCCATAAAATAGCATTGTCTATATCTTTATCGTATAGTAATTGTTTATAGAGCAGAGTAGTATAACTTGATACCATTTTGTTCTAGTACTCTGTTCCAGTTCAATCACCTTGATAGTTGAATTCTTAGGAGTTTGACTCGGTTTTTCATTTTGAAAGATCTTTCGATCTTTTCAATTGTTAAAATATTCCCACGACACCCTAGGAACCCCTCTACCTTCTCATATAATTTGTGTCAACTCTAAGATTACCAACCCTGGTCGATAATTAAATATTAGGTGAATTAATCAAGACAATATTTTACCCAACAGTTAACACTAGCGGTGAAGAGCCCAAACAAGATATTGTAAGAAAGCAAGGGAATACTTCGCTATCAAACTTCTTCCTTGGGAAAAAGATGCTAAAGAATTAGATGCAGCAAGCCTAACCTCTCATTATTGAAATAACCGAGGAGTGAGAATATGTGTACAACACTATCACTTTGGTTCATTACTGAAATACCCAAGGATTGAGAATCTGTGTGCAATAGTATAAATTTGGTCCACGATTCATTGATGCAGAAATCAAGGCCCTGATAAAAGGCAGAGTATTCATCATTTAATGCCATGAGGAAACTCAGAGGCTACAAATCTATTTCACACGGAATTTTAAAAGATGACAAGGTAATTGAGGGTGCCAAATGTCCATTGCTAAAGCACCTGGGAGATTTCATAAGAAGACATAAGTCAATTTGAATTAGGAATAATACGTAATACTTGTCATTTTAAAATTGTTTTCAAAACTTGTTACATTTGTCTTTTTAATTCTATTTTTGGCATGATAAGATCCTAGGAAAGTAGATCTATAAACAACTCAGTTAAAGACCACTTTTCCTATATATTGTAAGTTTTTTTTTGGTTTTGGGGGGAGACACACATGGGAGTCGATATGCTTGGAGCATGTACAGTCCTGCAATATTTATCTATGTAAGAACTTCTTTGTTTTATGAATGACTTAATATCTATATGGAGCTAGGCTTTGAACTTATATTGTGTGGATATTCTATGGTTTTGTTTGAACCCTTGTTTACCTTGTTGTTTATATAGATGGTTTCTATGTAGATACCGTGTCTGCAAGTTGATATTGATGCTTCCTGATGTTTGAAATGTTATTTCAAGTACCTGTACCTTTACATATGTTGTAATGATAAACTGTTTGTTTATTATTTGTATTTGTATGTTTTGAAGCCTGTCTCCCGAACTTAAAGTTGTACTGTCATTCATCTTGCAAAATCTTGTTCTTATACATGTATCCTCTGATATTTTCATATTATTTTTTCTCTATACCATGTCTTTACCTTATCTGATTTTTACGTTGTTATCCAAAAAACCATAAATAGAGTCTTTAATTGTTGAGGTACCTAAACATTGCTATCTCGTAGTCTAGTTAGCGGACTTTAGGATAAACACCCACTTTGCCTCATATTACAAAAGGAAAATCACTGCTCATTATTTACTATAATACCCTTGAATGATTCAAGTTGTGACTCCATTTCCCAATGGTATTTAACATATTTCTATCTTACAATCTCCAAATTACAAATATTATGTTCTCCTCAGAAATCTAGCCTTCTGAATGCTTGTTTAAAGCTATATGTGTATGTGAATGACACTGTGACAAAGAGAGAGCCCTCTCTAAATGTGTAGGCTAGAATGCAGTCTAAATATTGGTTTGAAATGGTTTCCCCAGTGATTATCCTACCAAAACCATACAAACATTATTGGGTGATAACATCTTGGCATCGTTGTCGGGGACTGATTGCTATTATCTCCTCGGGGAAACGGCATTGTCCTAGTTCTACGACCTATTTGAGAAGTTGGTCCTAGACACATGTTGGTTGTATAAGCTCTGGAGACTCCACTCAAATATTTTGGAAGACAACTCCACTGGAAATAATGGCGGCCAAGAATCTACAAAGAGTTTCAAGTTTAACAGTTGATGGTGAACAACGGCCAAACATCAAGAAGGTTGTGCATCTTTCACCTGGTGACTCCACCTTCAAAGAATCTAGTCTTTAGAATTCTCTTTGGTGATTCTACTGGGGAAATGAGCTCATTTTAAATACATGGAAAGGAATCGTGAAAAAACAAGGTACTCAAGTGTGAATCTTCTCCAATATATCTTATCCTTTCTTGTAAATGTTTTCCTATCATTTTCTAATCTTGTCAAAGGAATTTTCCATTGTTTATTGCACTCAAAACAAGGCCATGGATTTACCCCTATATATCCTTCTTTAAGAACTGAAAGTATATATTCATCTTGTACATATGATTTTGACCAAGATCCCTCAATCGAGCCACATAAGAACAATGATCATCCCTATAAAACTATTGATGCTACAATTTATACCGCATCATTTTCTGAGTCTCTAGGTAGGGATCTCCAACCCTTGTCTGATCGAGAATGCCCCCTATTTCCCTCTAAAATAGCCTCATTAAAATCCACTGCCACATAGCAGCCTACTGCTATATCCCTATTTCCCACCACTTTAAATCTTAAGCAGCCTTCATCATCCATTTTTGCAGCCCCTCACAGGTCTGCAGTTCCTCACAACACATTGATTATGTCTGTCACACCAGCTTCAATTCCTCTTGGAAACCCTGCTATAACCCCAGGAAAGGCTACTAGGTTTGCCCCTATACTTCTCCTTGTTGCTCTTCATGAACTCCCCCAGGGATACACCCAAAGACTCAAACAATTTAATGGGGAGAGGGGGTATTCAATTGAGGAACATTTGGGATGGTTTTCAGAATGGAAAAACTTGGAGGAAGTAGACCTTGATGATATTAAAGTCAGACTATTTTCCCAAAGTCTTGCTGGAGAAGCAAGAAAATGGTGAACAAATCTTCCAAAAAACTCCATTTTGAACTATCAGGCTTTTGAATATTCTTTCAAGAACAAATGGGCAGACAAGAAAGACCCCAGGAATTGTTTGTCCCAATAACATTCCATGAGGAGGAAGGAGAGTGAATCTGTCCAAGAGTTTTCTAACATATTTATGAAGATATAAATTCCATCCCTTCCCAGTTCAAACCTCCCCCTGGTTCTTCCCAACTCCAATATGTTGAAGCCTTTGATAGTGAATTTACCTTGTGGCTGAGTGAAAGAAAATCAGCCTCCCTGGCCGATATGATGAATGATTCCATAGAGATAGAGATAAACCTAACTGTTTCTAGAGAGAAAACGAGAGAAGAGGGATAAAGAAGAAAGGATAAAGAGCCCACACAACCTTCTTCCTCTAAATCACAAGAGGCCGGGATGGACATGATGATGAAAACCATGGAAAATTTGATGGAGAGACTCACTATGGGAAATAGACCACCTCCCATAGAAAATCAAGAGAAATAGAATAGAAACCAGAATTTTAGAAGACCCCTTCCTCCTCCAAGAAATCAAAGAATTCCTGAAGACCAACAAATCAGGCCATGTTTACGGGATAATTATGTTGCTGAGGAGGGAGGAGAAGATCCAATGGAAAATCAAAATCATCACTTTGATGATATTGATTTCGGGATATACCTTACTGAAGAAGAGCATAATTTCTTTGCTCAAGAAGAGGACGGTCATATGTCAGAGACAAATTCAAAGCAAAAATCAGAAGTGAATAAACAACCAGATGAATATTTTGCAAGTCCTGTGTCGGTTAATAGGGAAAATATGATTGCAATCCATGATCAAATTTTTGAAGATAGGGTGGATAGTGAGCATGCTGAAAATAACTGTTTACCATTGTGTTTTTCCTCATTTGAATGTCTGAAACAAAGATTAAGAGTTTCTAATCAAACATAGAAAATTGAGTTTACGAATAATGTCATGGAATTTTTAGGAATGGATAATGAGAAGGGTGAACAAGTAGAATCTAATTTGCATTCCAATCCTTCTTTTTATGAGCAAGAAGATAATCAGCCTAGTGTTGTACAGGAGGAGTGTTACAATTGTTTTATGAAGAATGCAATCAGCATGTTACAAACTCTGTCTGCAGTGGTTTTGAAGAAGATTTCAGTCCACCTATATATGATGAATATGCGGATGGCTACTTGGATAATGCACCTAAAGAACCAACAGTTTGCTATAAAATATTGGATCACCAAGAAGAAGATGAGGGTCCTAAATGGGATGTCTCTTTATGTTATTCAAATTCAGAATGTCAAGAAAGGTTTATTTCACTTGATTTTCTTGAGGGAGAGGATGATGTTCCCTTTGAAACAGTTGGAAGGAATCAGGTTTTAATTTTTGATATTTTAGATGAAGAAGTTGATGTCTCATTTGCAAATTGTTATGAACACATTCTTCAAGATTCCTTTGAAGAGCAGTTTGGTAGGGTGCTAGAGGAGTTACAGTTGGAGCATCCTTTTCATGGCAAACAAATAACATAAAAATTTGAAGGTTGTCATGATCCAATGGCTGAATATATGGAGAAGCTTTATAGTGGGAATGGTGGCTTATGTGTGTCTAGTAAAGATCAGGTCTTCTATCATTAAGTTATTCCTTTCTAATTTGGATCAAGCATGATGAAGAAGCTCAATCATTGGATCAATTGCTTGGTTGGCTTCATTGGAAGTCATAATTTACTTGATTGGGCATTGATGCTTAGTAAGTAGGGTGGGTAGGTGTGAATAAGCTCGACATGGGGAGCATTTCTTTTAGCAATATTTCAATTTGTTTTTAGTATCAGTTCAGTTTTTGTTTTCAAAGCATGTTGAGGATTTCAAGAAAAGCTTGGAACCAGCCCAATGGATCAGGCACTTGGTCTAAAGGGTTCTTTGCTACCTCATAGGGAGGATAGCATCCCCAATTTGGAGCTGTTGTTAGCACCTATGCTAAAATTTAAGGATTTTTACAGATGCATCCACGCTAATTCCCCTGCAGAAGGATAAGCCAGTGAAAGAGATGGGTAAGGTAAAAGAATTCCCATGTAATATAAACTGAGTGAGTATTGATTCAAGTTCTCAAGGATCCATTCCTAGTCAAAAGAGAATAAAACAGTGAAAAAACCCTTAGGTGCGACCTTGGAAATGAGCCTTGTATGAAAAATCCATTCAAGGATAAGTCTTGGTGAGAATAGACGATGGAGATCCGATCCGCAAAGTGATCTGATGCTCCGGAAAAATCCCACAGAAGAAATGTCAAAGACAAGAGGAGATCCACCTCCAATCCTAGATCAACAGTCAGTATGAAATCTGAATAAATAAACAGACCAACAAAAAGGTGGAAGCAGAAAAGGAAAAGATTCAGTTGTGAAATTTGGTGAACCCAAATTCTGCTTCCCGCAGTCCGAGATCTGGTGGTCAAGGATTGCGCCAGGAGAAATCAACGATCCAGGAAAAGAGGAAAGGAAAAATTGGAAAGTGGATATACAAAAATTTGGTTACGAAAAGTTATAATCCCGCTTTTCGTGATCTACAGGATTGACGATCTAGAAAGCTTCTGCTAAAAGATCAATGGCTCGAAAAGGAGTAGAAAGGCGGGAGCAGAAATACATAAATTTGGTTATGAAAAGTTGGAATCCCTCTTTCCGCTTTCTAGTATCCCGCAGCTTGATCTTAGATCAAATTTTGGGAAAGTTTATGTCTAATATCAAAGGTGCTAAAAGGGGAAACATTCCCATGGGATAAGTAGATATCCTGATATGCAAAATTTGGTAGACCCCACGACTTTCAATGACCGATAAAGATCTACGATGGAGGTGGACTCCGCTGCCGGAAATAGCACAGACAAACAAAATTTTTAGATGTGCATAATTTTGTACGCCCTGCAGTGTTGAACGGTAGATATTTGGAGGAGAAATGAATCTACGACAGGTATAAGTTTCGCTAATAGAACTAGCACGGACAAACAAACTTTTCAGATCTGCGGAATTTGGTACACCCTGCAGTTTTTAACGGTGGAGATCTGGAGGAGAAATGAATCTACAGTGGGTATCAATTTTGCTGATACAATAAGCACGGGAAAACAAAATTTCAAAATCAGCAAAATTTTATTTCGGCATGCAAATCCAGAACACGCGTCCACACCACATCTTTTGCAAAATTGATCGATGGCTTAAAAAAAACTCCGCTGCATGGAAGTGCAATGAAGTTAATGGTTTAAAATCCAACGTAATTTTATATCTGCAGGTAGGTTCAAACACGTGCTTCCATATCCTTGTTTTGGCTAATATATCAATGGTCCAAAACAATTTCATTTGTTGAAGATGCAGGGATGAATGAAACTATTCCAGGCCGCTCGAAGATCCTCTGAATAGTTGTTTTCATCAAGCAGGCCTAAGTCCCAGGTGTCAAATTTTTCTTTTTGATCCACCATGCGCATCCCAGTGTGCTTTCCTAATTTGTTTCGTGATCATGGTGAATCTGCCAAATCAGAATTTGTTAGGATTTTTTATGTGTGTGGGTTTGATTCCTATATCAGAACTTATTTTGGCTATGTTTCAAGGTTGATCTGGGGAGCTTAGCACTCTATAAATATAGCCTCAAGAGAGGATAATTTGGGTTAACATTATTTTTGAATCCTTTTGTGCTTGGATTGTAGCGCTGTAAACTTTCTTAGAAGTATTAATGAGAAATTTCTCTCGAGTTTCTGAGATTCATCACAGTGTTCCATGTTCAGTTTATGTTTCCTTTTTGCATCATTTTCGTATGTGTAAACTTCTGCTAATGCTTTCTAGTTGTATGTGAGGAATTCATTTTATTAAACTGTCCTTTCATCAGAAATGGCACTCGTAATGTGTTTATAATGATTGTTGTGGAATTCATTCTTTGTTAGATGCTCCATTTATGTCATTATCCTTATTGTTGCTTCTACTAAAGGTGTTTTCAAGAGATTCATCCATGCATAGGTGCCTCTAGCTTCATTGGGATTTTTATCCTTTCCCCTACCACCACTTGAAGATATTCGACTGAATATAACACCCACTTTGTCTCATATTACAAAAGTAAAATCATTGTTCAATATTTATTGTAATACCCTAGAATGATTCAGGTTGTGACTCCATTTCCCAATGGTTTTTAACATTGTTCTATCTTACAATCTCCAAATTATTTTGTTCTCCTCATAAATCTATCCTTCTGAATGCTTGTTTAAAGCTATATGTGTATGTGAATGACCTTGTGACAAAGAGAGAGTCATCTCTGACTGTATAGGCTAGAATACAGTCTAAATATTGGTTTGAAATGGTTACCTCAATGATTCTCCTACCACAACCATAGGAAAATTATTGAGTGATAACAAACACTAACTGCCCAAAGTACAAAGATTATTTTATTCCTTAACATACGTGTGAATTTCGTCGACTCTAGTCGACATCGTACCCATGATCTTCCTTGAACTGCCGTGTTCAGCCATTGCATGCCTTCTCTAGCATGGTTCCTTCCGTCACAGCTGATCTCGTCGCATCCTTTCCTTATGTCGCAGATTCTCTTTTGTCACTAACTCTTCTTTCTATCGCAAATTCCTCTGCGACTACTTCTTTCCTTAGCTCTTTCTTCCTCGTCTGCTTCTGTTCTTCCTTCTCTACTTCTGTGTCATCTCCTTTTCCTTCTTGCGATTGGACTCTTTACCTTCTTGGGAAGAATTCTAACTTAATTATGCATATCGTTCCCTAGGGCCAACATATACTCAGGAAAACATTTTGAATCTTGGAATAGAATCAAAGATATAATCATAAGTTTGTTGATTTCCATAAATATTGAGATTGATGTTGCATGTGGAAACTAGTATCTTGTGGAAACATGGATTGTGGAGATATATGCAATCCAACTTCATCAAATATTGTTCCAGGGTTCTGTAATTTGGATTCGTTGTTATGATACGTATTTTTTCCCAACATTTCAGGTTTTATATTCCTAAAGCTTATCCTATCCATCTACGTGTGGTGAATTTTGTTCTGATATAAAAAATTTCTGCGATGAACCAGCGTTGATGCATTAGCTATTAACATAGTCATGATCTTAGACTAGTGTAATAAGTATCACAAAAGTCTATAGAGTTTGAGATACAGGGAATTCTTGAGTTCTTTTCCGTGTTTCTAATGTAAAATAGATAGGGTGAAAACATCTACATATGCACAAATGTTGGTGTGGTTTGGAGTTCTTTATTCATTTGTTAGTTTTCAATCCTCATCCTTTGGCCTTGTTATAGAGCTTGGAATTGGATAGTTCCTCCTAGAAAAGACAATTGTGTGTAGTTGGTTCTAGTCTATGTTGTAAGCCCTTGAATAAATATAATGATATGGTCACTGTATAGAGTTCCTGGATGCAGTAATCTCTTCACTACAAAGGTTATTTTCATGGTATGTGGTTATTCATCTAGCGCACTAATCAGGAACTTTGTAATCATAAAATTATAATTTGGATCATTTTGGTTAAAAGAGCATCGATGAATAAATGTGCACATGAATGAACAAGACACATAAAAGAGTCACACACCATAAAATGTCTTGACGAGCTCTTCGTAACCACGCCAATTTTGTTGAGATGTGATGATTTTAAAATTTGATCTTTTGAGATCCTCCTAGATCATGTATAGGGTTTCCCAGCACTACAATTTAGTCTTCTCTGTGTGCCCAAAACTATTCCTTTCTGCATGGAGCCACACTGTCTGTGGAGAAGCTACTCATTGCTACTTTATTGTGCTGGCCCTTTATTTTTCACTAATTTTGAATTTTTCTTTGTTATGAATGTATGCCTTCATTTGGCATTGATTTGGGGATTGTCTTGGTTTTGTCGAGGGCATTCATTTTGCATTTCTTTGCGTGTTGTGTTGGTAGTCTACACAGCCTTTGTTGTGCAGGAGTGTTATAATAATGTCTATAGTTTGTTCAATAGCAACGTTGGTTTGGTGTAAAGTACAATTTTTTTTTAAGGCCAATGCCATAAATAATGTTAGGTGATGAAATGACTTTCTCTGGATGGGTTTCCATTGACAGCAAGAGAAATAGATAGCCAATCCAATTAGATTATAGAAAAGTGGAAGCTTTTATATATGTGTTTGTGCAATATAAGAACCATCATTTTGAGATGGTGTAGCCTGTGTGGATTTCAATAATAATACATGCAATTTCCGCTCGGCTTGTTGTCTATGATCTCGTTGTCCACCACGAGCTTTGATTGTGTGCATATATATATAGGTCGTTGGGATAGCTCAAGTGGTTGAGTGTTGTAAGTTGTGAGAAGAAGGTCTCGAGGTCAAATCCCTAGGTGTCTATATATTTCTATATAAGGGTCTAACTTGTTGTCCCCATTGGGTTAGCTTTGTAACTAGAGCGAACGGGGTGTGGCCGTTGGGGGATTTGTCAACCACAACATAATATATATATATATATATATATTGTGACAAGTTTTGAAAGACACAGCCTGGATATAGTACTTGTAATCTGGGACTTCCCTCAAGAAAAAATATGAGAATTTTTTGTGAAGAAAGGATTTCAGTTATTCTATAATGAAATTTCCTCTGGAACAGTTTATTGTCACTCTTTATTTAGAGCGGCAGATATTTTCCTATTGGAATATATATATATATATATAGTCCCTGGCATATCGGAATCGACAAGAAATTTTGTCAACTTAAAATATACTATATATTTAAAAGGAATGATGGGTAAGAGTGCTATGGACAATATAGTTCTCTACAATAAGTTTTTCTTCTTTTCCAAAAATAAAAAAATCCCTTCTTTCACTAAGTTTTCCTGTTTGAGTCAATGTAAAGAAAGTTTACCGCTATAATCCATAGTTCAAAATTTTGTCCAAGTAACTAGAAACCATGTCTTTTAGTTGGGTGGCATAAATATATCTATGGAGATGTTGATGTTTGAAAATTCAATAGAAAACATGTTAAAGAGTTTATGTTCAAAATATTACCAATGCTATAGTTTATATGGGTAGATGGTTGTTTTATGTGCTAGTTGGATTAGAATGATGAGCACTTGATGGAATATTTAGTGATCCTGCTAGGTGGCTTATGTTAAAAAACAATATCCATCGTGCATTTCATACAATTTTATGGTTGTTCACTATGGTGGGTGAAGCACATTGGTGAATATTGACTGAAAACTGAAACTGCAGGGGATTTAGGATCCAATTGATCAAGAGGCTGAACAATTTCCTAGGTGGATAGATCTACCGGTTCTTCTAAATTCTCCACAAGAATTGAATCGTTAGTGTACGAGGGTACTTTCTTGAAAGCTTGCCTTCTAGGTAAAGCAGGAATAACTTTTAACCCCCCAAGTTTATTGACGTAGGACCTTGTATGGCTCCTAAACATATCTACTTCTTCAAATGGGACAGCATACAATCATTATGATTCTTCTTCCCCAGAACCTATCTGTTCTTGTTCTTGTTCTTATAATTCAGGGAAAATATCTTTTGATGTTGTTCCAATGTAATCTTCTCTAAAAAACGGATTTCCTCTACCAGCCATGCACTAGCTAGCCCTCCTTCTAGCGCTAATTCCATTGATGCCTGGAAAAATCCTAGGTACCAA
The DNA here is from genome assembly GCA_001517045.1 of Pseudotsuga menziesii. NCBI lineage: Eukaryota > Viridiplantae > Streptophyta > Pinopsida > Pinales > Pinaceae > Pseudotsuga > Pseudotsuga menziesii. The sequence continues at coordinate 95,714 of LPNX010750888.1, forward strand.
GCAATAGGGACTCTTCCCGATGAACGATCCCAATTAGATCAGACATTGTTTGGTGTGGGGAATCCGTCCGATTCACAGTTCTGGATACCATAGATCAAGTTCTTTTAATATTTTACTGGTTACGACCCAGTCCACCGTTTATAAGACTTTTGTTTAAAGAATGATATGCGCGTGCCTAAGCTAAATGTAGATCTAGTCTAAATCTAAAACTAAACTATTCTATCCCCGACCAGGGAGAAAATTTAGAATTCAGAGTAATATAATGTAAATGCTCATAAAGGTATAACAGATAGTTGTACCAACACAATAATCACATTCACAGCAGAAAGACTACCATAGGTAGCTCTAATATAATTAAACCATTTATTACCCTGTCAACATAGACATTTGTACAGACAATGGACATTCATGACCAAGGAAATAGTTCATGGAGGTTAGAACAATCTCACTGTATGATGTACAAAAGCAAGAAGAAATAGTTCTATAGTATGCATTCCACACATCCCGATTAAATCTCTGCGTAGGCCCTTTGTTCCAACAAAATGATCATTCTTATTAGCAAAGAGGTAGCTCTTTTACAGAAATAGTCCAAAATTATTTCACTAGGAAAAATTCCTTTCTATGGTGCTATGCACCCCTATTTATACTAACTATATCCTTCACCCAAGAGATTCCTAGGCTTCTTATTCACCCACCTGGCTGAATCTAACGGTTTCAAAAACAAATAAACAAATTACACAGGCCTTTCCCTGATGGAAATACATGCTCCTTGATTTTTTTCCCGCATCTTTAAACCAATCGCACAGATCTGAAATATTTATTTCATTTGCGCAAGTTAATACAACGCACTTCTTCAGGACCGCACTCTGCATCGGCCATGAATCTGAGCTGTTGAAAATTGCAACCCTTACCCGCTCTCGCAATCGCCCATCCGCATTCGGTGAACCATAGTACCTGTAACACATAAAGAGAATAGCATGACAGATATATATGATCTATAAATAACAATAATTTTTCAATGGAGAATGTAGATAATCATCGTACTTTCAGTTATAATTTTAATGATATGTGTTATTTATTCAAATATAACAAAAATGTGATGATTAGCGCTCTGTTAAGCAAGCAAATATTTAGTTTAAGTTTCAGGACAGAGATTTCTAATTTTCCCCAATGGTTCACTGTCACAAACCAAACAGAAAAAGAACGGCTCAGATTAAACCAAAGATGGATAGGGTCTGATTTGAACCGTCATATCATCCAGCCTTGACAGCTTCTTTCCACCTCCATCCTTCCGAAAAGCGGAAATCAGGTTCGTCAAACTTATCAAGTTAAAAATCTACTTTTCTGAATCCGCATTTCTGCTTCCACCCTTCCGAAACCTTATGAGTCGTTGATCTATGCAGGGTGATTCTGGACCGTCTATCTATGCAGAAATTGGAAAACAGAAATTCAAACTTTTCTGAAATTAAACTGCAACTTTTTCGCCTCCGCACTTCTACTTCCGCCCTTCCAGAAAGCAGAAATCGAAAAGCAGGCTTGCCAATGTGTTCAAAATTTAAACTCAATCCTTCTACTTTCGCTTTTTCGCTTCCACACTTTCAATTCCTTCTGACCCGTTGATTTATGAGGAATATTTCTAAACCATCGATCTATGCGGAAATCAGAAATCGAGATTCCAACCTTTAGTTGACAAAAACCTATATCTTTTGCTTCTTCTTTTCTACTTCTGCCCTGTTCTTTTACACATTTCCGAGCTATTTATTTTCGCGAACACCATCTAGACCGGTGGATCTATGTGAAAGTTTGAAATCGGGTTTGTAACCTTTTCATAAGCAAACTTGCCTCTTCTGCTTCCACATTTCCACCTCCACGCTTCTGCTTCCACATTTCGGGAAGAGAAAATCAAAAAGCGTAAAATCAATCTTTTACGTGGTTCAAACCTTAACTTTCTGCTTTTTCCTTTCCGCTTATACCTTCTGTGGAAAGCAGAAATCGGAAGTCGGACTGTCCAATTTTCACAAAGTTCAAACTTTAACTTCTCTGACTCCGCACTTCCGCTCCCGCATTTATTGGCTGTTGGATTTTGATCAGAGCGATTCTCAGTCGTTGATCTTAAATCAAAGGGGTTTATCTTGTAAAACTTGTTTCTTGGAGAGACTAAGTATGCACGGAGGGATTAATTGGGTTGGGAAACAAGAGTAGGCATGCTTTTAAAACAAAAAATGGAAGGAGGGGCCCTAAAATGTAAAAATTTTGGAGAAGCAGTTGGAGCAGCAACAGAAGGTAATCAAGGAATCAAGCCTAGATGAGAGAACAAAGAATAAATTAACCCTATGAATGCACATCACTCCAAGAATTTATGGGCTCTCTAAAATCCATAAGGAGGGTGTTCCCTTAAGACCAATTGTCAATACAATTACATTTCCCACTTATGAGTTAGCCAAGCATGTAGAAAAACTCCTAAAACCATTGGTTGGTAACACTGACTATTTCATTAAAGACTCAAATGATTTTGTAGGAATCATAAAAGATGAAAAGGTGGAACAATAGGACCTTCTTATCTGCTTCGATGTTGTGTCAGTATTCACTAATATTCCCTTGGATGAAGCAATTTAGGTCATAAAATAAGACATGGATATGGAGACAAAACGAATGGCATAAGTTTTCCTTAGGTCAACTTTCTTCAGTTGCAAGGGAGACTTATATGAACATACCAATGGTGTTGCAATGGGATGCCCTCTCTCTCCTATTGTCGTTAATCCTTTTATGGAACAATTTGAAAATAAAGCTTTGGATTCTTATAATATTAAACCAACTAGATGGAAGAGGTTTGTGCATGGAACTAATGTTATATAGCCCCGGTTATTTATGAGATTAATAAATTTATGGAGCACCTCAACAACCAGTCCAAAGATATCAAGTTCACAATTGGGCTTGAAGATAAACATAGAATTATTTTTTGGATGTAATGATATACAAAAAGTAGGATGGAACCCTAGGGAATCAAGTCTACATGAAAAATACTCATATAGAGAGCTACCTTCATGCCAATTCTCATCAGCATCCCTCTCAAAATATGGGTAACCTCAACACTTTAGCAATAAGGGTCGTCATAATTTCTGATGATGAACATGTTAAGCAAGAGAAAGACCACTTGAGCCAAGTTTTCAAAGGATCGGTTATAAAAAGAGATACATCCATAAAGCTTTAATTGGAGCTTAGAAGCAAACCCTTCCTCTTAACAAGCCAACAAATAAGAAATCCTTCCTTCCATATATTCAAGGGGTCACATACAAGATTGCTAGAGTAATAAAGAAGAAATAAATCTCTACCTCATTTAAGCCAGTTAAAACCATTAGAAAAAAAACCAAGTCAACAAATCCAATTGATCAACAACAATACCAAGGTGTGTATAAGGTTTCTTGTTCATGTGGTAGATGCTATATTGGGGAAACAGGGCGATCCTTTTGGACAAGGATTAAAGAACATGGAGCAGATGTCTGGAATGAAAGAACCTGCATCTCGGTCATGGTTGAACATTTTTTCAACTCTAAACATCACATTTGTCTAGAAAAAACTTAGATACCCGTAAACTAAATCTCTACTATAAGTGCAAAACCACAAAATATATAGAGATATCCAAGCATCTCAATAATCTTAATAGAGCTGGAGGGCTCGACATCAACAATACATGGCTTTTGTTAATCAAGAAGGACTCTACCAGCTCTAAATAATCCCTTTGCATCCAATATGTTCGCATGATATTCAAATAGCTACCTAGTTCTCTGAAATCTACTTTCCCCCTTTTTTTGGTAGATGTCTAAAAATTCGACGATTAGGACCAGGCGACTATTTTTTTCCTAGAATTCGACTTTTTATTTTGCAAAATCAGAATTTAACTGTGTTTTAATTGCGATTTTGATTGTAGAAATGCATTCAACACCCTCTAAAACCCCTGGGGCACCCAAAATTCCAAAACTTGACATCTGTAACTTGGATTTTTAAACATTCGAACTGGAATTTATCAAAATCGTGCCAGAAAAATCTGCCTATTCCGACCCAAATCGTAGAATTTTTAGAATGTGCATCTTTTTTTCCGTCTCTTTCTTGTTCTTTTTAGGGTATATTAGCTCTTTAGGGTTTGTAAATCAATTTATTTAGATTATATTAGATCATTTTAACATAATAATAAATATAACTAATTAATTTATTATTTAGTTATATTTATTATTATTATTAACTAATTAATTATTTGCTAGTTTATTAACTAAGTTAGTGTTAGTTTTTGCAATACAACTCGGCTAGTAATTAATAATATTAATAAATATACTAAGTAAATTTTGTGGCTATATTTATTAATAAAGTTAATTAATTAATTAATGTATTAGCTAGTTTATTCATAAATTTTTAATAATAAGAGTTTAACCTATCGCTAGCTTATGAATTTAGGTTTCTTTTAGAATTGGATCTAGGTATTCTACCAACATCTCATTACTAGTGAATTGGTTTATATCGCTACTATATTAATGTAGTTGGATCAAATTCTCCTCAACCTTGACTCATTGTCCTAAGGATGAACCTTGATTTGGGATCAAAATGTTGACATTCAAAATGGGTACTGCAGCAGTCCCGGAAACCGCATCTCAAACAAATCAATGCAAGAATCTAAGAATATAAATACTAATTATCATGAAATCACAACTATAACCAAACCGAACGAATTAGTAAGTGGACAAACTCAACCTTTTTAGTACTCTTTTTTCAACATTTGGTCATTTAGGCAGTCGTAAAATGAGTGAAATCCCCTAAGAAGACAATTTCATGATCAAAATTTTGTCAATAAAGCGGAACTATAGAAACTTCCAACAAAACTCCTACTAGGCATGGGGAAACATTTTCATCAAATATAAGTTAAGCTCGTCCACTTATTAACTTACTCCATAACCAAAGTATCAAACTGCCATTGTAATAAATCCTCTAACTTGAAATTAAACCATAATCCAATAATCTATTAAAAAAATCTTAAGAATACATTTTGTTTATTTCAATTTATAAGTTAAGTATTAACTTTTTTATATATAACCAAAAAAAAATGTGTGGAGTTCAGTTTATACTCTAAAATTTAATAAGTTAATTTTGAAACAATTTTTGTTTTATTGTTAGAAAAGAAAAGTTAGAGTCCATCCATCCAAATAATTCACACATTATTCATCGTCATTAATTCAACTCATAATGTATAGAGAGAGAGAGAGAGAGAGAGAGAGAGTAAGTTAAAGGAGATGTAGATACAGTAGAAAATCTAAAGTTAAAGGATAGGATTAAAGAGTTGGAGGAATAAGTAAATCACAACCTAACCCTAAATAATATAGAAGGTAAATTAGATATCAAACCCATTAAAGAGGAAATGAATAAGTTGCTAGATTTACACCATGAGCATAACAAAAGAGATTTAAACCTTATAATTTTTGGTTTAAAAGAGGAGGCAAAAGAGAATACATTAGCCATTGTCAAGACAGAACTTCACAATGGTTACAAATTGAAATATTGGTCTCACAGAAGCAACAAGGCTGGGGAAATTAATTAAGAATAAAGAAATGCTAATATGGGTTAAAGTTAGCTCTACCGAACAAAAATATGACATACTCAGTAAGACTTCAAGTTTAAAAGTCTCAGGGATATCTATAAATGAATACCTCGTTCCAGAGGCTCATGTCGAATTAAGAAAGGAGGCCCAAAAGGTAAAAGAAGCTAGGAAGGAGGGAAAATGGAAATTAATCATAAACAAGAAAGTTGTTATTCGAGATAGAAACCAAAAGGATAGTAATAAATAGAAATTTGACACACTCTAGATCCTCTCCTGGAATTGTCGAGGCTTTCCATTAAGAAAAGGCCCCCACTTAAGTTGAATCCCAAGTGAAATGGATATTTTATTACTAGTTGAAAATTGGGAGCACGAGGAATCCAAGGTCCCCGATATAGACAAATATGTACTATGGTCAATATGGAATAAATGTTCATGTCATTGAGGCATTAGGGGTATAGCTTGTTACATCTGGAAGAACATATATCTGCATGTTAGGCTTTATAAGAATGATCCTTACAACCAATTTATTTGGATAGAGATCATAGACATTAATGATGAAAAAACCTACATAGCCATTTGTTATTTTTACCCTATTAATTCCAACTTCTATAATAATAATAAAACAATTTAGATAAAAAAATATCCTTATAATGGTTTAGAACATGATATTTCTAGTCTAAAGAATGAAGGCAATATTGTTTTTATGGGTAACTTCAATGCTCGAACTTCAAGTAACCAAGCTATTCTTTTAAGCAATTATTTCAATCCTAATCCTCTTTGGTTATAATATTACCTTGAGCCAGCAAATAGGTACAAAAGAAGTTATGAATATCTAGGTGAAAAATTATTCGTTTATGAGCTGGTCAAATTTCGTAGTGCTCAAGAAATTATCATTTGCAATGGTCTGACAAAATGCACAAATTATAACTATATGACATGTATCCATGGGATTGGAAATAGTGTGGCAGATTATGTTATATCAAATATCCCTTTATACAACAAATTAATATATTTCGACATCTTCAACGACCATGAGCCCAACTTTGATCATAGGCCTTTAATTATAACTCTCAATAATTCCATGCATATCGGTCCCAAAGAGGAAAACTATCTTTTCCAAAAGTTGACATTTTTCTCCATGACTTAAAAAATGATATGTTTCCTTTATCTAGTATGGAGAATATAGAAAATATATACTATAATTTTATTACATCCCTCTCATCATCCATTGACAAGTTCTATATTGAATTATTGGCTAAAAAGAGAGATAGTAGAAGCAACCCATGGTATGATCAAGAGTGTAAAGATGCGAGAAAATTAAACGAAGCAAACTACCGTAGAATCAACAAAAAATGGACAAGATAAATCACTACAAATCCCTACTTAAAAGAAGAAGAAAAAGGCATTATATATGTAAAAGTAAAGAAAAAATCTTACACCTCTCCAAGATGGATCCTAAGAAATTCTGGAGGCAAATTCTAACTTGCAAAACAAAATAAGATATTAATATTTCTTTATAATATTGGAATTCTTACCTTAAAAGGCTTTATGAATCCCTGGATATCAAATATAACGTTAAAACCCTTCTTACAATGAAAGCAATTTTCTCATTAGAAGACATAGATTTTGGGGTTAAGTGCTTAGAAAATGGAAAATCCAAAGACATTGAAGGCTACCAAGCAGAAATCTTAAAAATTTGCTATTCTTATTTTCAAAAGTGGAGATATTGAATAACCCCTCTAATTATTGGACATTATGATTAGCCCTCTCTTAGCTAAGTTATACACTATTATCTTAGAAACAAATATCAATGAAAGGCTAGAAATGGAAGGCAAGAGGGTTAAAGGGAAAGTAGGTTTTAGAAGGAATCATTCAACCTTTGACCACCTCATTATGCTTAGGATCATTGCATAGAAATATCGTAGTAATAAGTTTGACATATTGTGTTGCTTTGTGGATTTTAAAAAATATTTTGTTACGATGGCTATAAATAACATGTGGAATATGCTAGAGGAGATTAAGGTTCCTTTTGAGTCGATAGTTTCCAAGATAAGAGTTTCCACAAAATACACCTATGCAACTTTTATTTATGATAATAGAAAATTTGAGGAAGTGACTTATTACAAGTATCTCGGAATCAATATTCATCACAAGCTCAATTGGAATCGTAGCATTGAGAAAAGGATTAACGGAGGGTGGAAATCTTATTTTGGTCTTGAAAATAATTGTAAATTAACCAACCTAATCATGTGGGATAAAAATATGTTCCTATTTGGAACTCTTTCCATCCTCGTTATCTTGTACTTTTGTGAAGTATGGGGGTGCATTCTTTCTAGAGAATCTTGTGTTGTTTGTACAACATCGAGAGTCATTCTCCGGACTTGTGAGTAATATCAAGTTGGACTTCTGAGTCATATCAAGTCCTATGTATCCGCATATGATTGAGGGGGTGATGTTGTATGTTAAATATTGTTATTAATATCAAGAAGAGTCTTTGTAATGTCCCCTTTTTCAGAATTTTGGGGAAAAGTGCAATTCGGGCAAAATTCAAGCTTAACTAGTCATGACTCTAGAGGATTCCAACTTTCACCAAATCTTCCCAAATTTTAAGGGAGATGGTATGGTGAGTCTTAAAACATCCCAAGGAGGTTTATGGATACTTTTTCTCATAATTTAGACCTCTGCAAACTTGTTTGGGGATAATGAGAAAAAGACCAAAATTACTAGGAAATTGTGTTCAAATCACCCCAAGGGTGATGGCCAAACTGGCTCTCCAAATCAAGTACGAACCTCCAAAATTTAAGAAAAGAGTATGGGAATGAGTATCAAACATCAATGGATTTCTTTAATCATATTTATTAATTTCTTCAAATGGATTATGGTCTGCAACATTTGTAGGGTAACTTTCAGTGAAATTGCTTATGGGGAAATTCCATAACTAGCTCGATTTTGACATATGAAAGGTGGAGTTAAAGGTTCAGATCAGGATGTGACATATAGGGACCATATACAGAATACCAATGTATTCCCCAAAATTATTAAACACCATATAAATACCTTCATACAATACTGGTATACAACTCATTCAGTATGGGGGTCAAATACATGAAAACTAGTGAATTACTAGCATGGAATTTCAAGAGTTTCACATATGGATTTATTGGATTTAGACCCGCAGAGAATAGGGACATGAAATTACAGAGTAACACATCATATATTGCTGTCACAAAATCATCAAACTCAGATAACATCCCTCATACAAATCTGATACAAGACTCCTTCAAGATTGAAGCTAAAGTCATGGAAACCAATGATTCAATGGCATGGGAATGCAATCTTTTCATACATGATTTTATTGGATTTAGACCCATAGAGGATATGAAAATTAAATCACATACTAATAAATCATATATTTCTTTCCCAACATCATCCAACTCATATAATATCCCTCATACAAATCTGGTATAAAACTACTTCAAGATTGAAGCCAAATCCATGAAGACTAATGATACAAGGGCATGAGTATGCAAGATTTTCATACAGGTATCTCTGATATTTAGACATACAGAGAATATGGATATAATATTACAGAGACATACATCATATATTAATTCATCATCATTATAAAACTCATATAAATTTCCTCATACAAATCTGATATAAAGCTACTTCAATATTGAAGCCAAATCCATCAAAACTAGTTATTCCAGAGCATGGGGAATGTGAGCCTTTCATACATGTATTTATGAGATTTCAACTTACGGAGCATATTTATATCATATTATATATCCATACATAATAAATCAAAGCTTTGGCATCAACCATCCTCAGCAAGGCGCTAGAATCACTCCAACGAGTGCGTCATCAATTGTGAGTGTGGGGAAATGAAGAAGAAGGAATGAGAGAATGGGGATATATATGAGAATTTGAATGTATGGACCTTAAAATTGGAAATAAAACTCCTTCATTAAGCTCCCATGATATTTATGAATGGCATTTCCATCAACCAACTTGGAAAGGAATCCAACTCCCTCGAAATTGGTTCACAAGCAGGGAGAGTGAACACTCACCGTGCACTGGACAAGCAAAAGCTCTCCAAAATGCCAAAGGCCAGTCAAAAAATGATGAAAATATATTATCATTCATCATGACGTCCTTTTATTAACTTCATTATTCCTCCTAAGGTCGAATTTCCCTCCATTATCTTCTTCCAACTCATCTTAGTGGATTAGTAACTCTCGTGACACCTGTCTTCCTCTTCATGCTCCAATTATTTCCCCAATTCGAATGGTTGCCTATAACTCCCAAATTAGACCCCTTGGTGAATATTTTTAGCCCTGACATGTCATATTTTTCATATTTCATCAATCAGCTCTGAATTTGTCATACTTACCATAGAATCTTCTATCATTTGTTGTCATAAAGTGAAAAGAATCTCCTTCCAAGTGGCACACCTTGTCTTCTAGTCTTTTCCTATTCCATTGGAGTTACCTTACTTTAACAATTCGACTTCCTTGGATCATTATATGATATTTCACACCACATTACCATCCAATAATGTTACATTACCCATGTGTTCGAATTTGGATGAATATCATGCCAAGTCTGCGGGGAATCTAGTCACCCAAATTCTTCACAAGCTTCCAAGTGTATTCATGAACCCATGACACATTATTTTATTATAATTTATCATTTATGTGACCCATTTAAATGTGAATATGGTAAACTAATTTCCTTTTGGGTCCCATAGCCCCTTATTACAAAATTTAGGTCTACATCTCAACCTATGGAACTAGTAGGTTGGTGAAACATTATTTGCAAATAGTCTTATTTGGAAATTATTTAATTGGGGACATGAAAAATCCTCCCCACTCAAGATTGTTTGTCCTCAAGAAATGCCAATTTTGTATGCTGAAAAAAAAATTATATTCCCAAGTGGCATCCTCATTTGGTACTCCTTCCCTTGCACCAAGCGCTCTCTTATGGTTCTACCCATTGATTTTCTTTAGCTGCAACTTGAGTAGTGGCACTCACGTACTACAATTTTTTGTTCCCAAAAGTAAATAGATGTGGATTGTGTATATTGAAATATCCTGTAAAATCACCACTAACACCAAAAGGATTAATCAAATCCATATGAACCAAATTTGTGCAAATAAAATTTATCTCCAAATTTTGTAAACCTTTTCTGAACATTCACCCCTTTTTTCCTTTGTATAATTCTTTGAAGTTGGTGTTGAGTTACCAAACTTTGAGTTTATTAATATTCCAATAAAATTTCAAAGAGGAACCACCATGATTTTTTCTGCACTACTCTGATTACAATCATCTTCTCAAATGGAGAATAAATCTCCAATGTTGTTTGTTGCCCCCACAATTGAAACCAATGAGACCAAAAATGATCCCAAGGTCCCATATGATCCTGATACATGCATGGTGTGAAATGTCTATGATGAAATTACATGAAAACCAAGCATGTGAAAATTGAACCCATCTCTCGAAAGGTCTCCTAGATAGGAAACTCTCACATTGCTATGCAAAGATGAACTCAAATAATTAAAGATTGGTTTGCTTTCTCAAACCAAAAACCAAATTGCTACTCCAAGTGAGATGAAACCAAGCAATTCTAGGATCCCATTGCTCGTATTGCACACTTCCAAACATCATGAGTACAAAATATAAATCATGAAATTACATAAAACATCATACAAACGTACATCAAGGAGGTTCCTCATCAAAGAATCATGGAAGTGCTTTTACATCAAAGTAAGTAGATCACCATGTGGCCCATACACAGAAGCATCAAGTATGATATCATATCTTCCCCAGTGACATAGGTGAGGATCCCATGTCCCATAATGTTGCTCCGAAAATATATAATGTGCCTCAATACAATCATCCATGTGTTCTTTCATCCAAGAAGTGAATGAAGAACCTCCACCAAAATCTGAACCAAATAAGGAGCAAAGAAAACATGAAGACTTCAAGTGGTTCAAAGAAGTCTCATCAATACACTCATGAATATGTATATCATCATTAAATAGCAGAGTATGTTGCTTCCAATAATAATGTTCTTCAATCATATATATCTTCACCCAAATGTCGGAAAAAGTTCCTCCCACATCAAATGGACTAGTCAAGGAGAAAGGAAAATCATGAGTCTCCAAGTGACTCAAGTGAACATCATAGGTGCGCCCATGTAGATGTGGATCATAATAATGTAACAAAGGATGCTACTTCAAATTTAATTAATATGGTTCTTTAATCATTCCATTGTTAAAAAGAAACCTTTCACCCACACTTCATTAGGATGAATGCTGCAAAATATGGAAGTGTAGGATGTAGGAGAAAGAACCAACTCATCCAAAGGATTATAAAGTGCAAAATTTTTATCATATTAAGGCTCCATAGGGGTAGGAACATGCACCTCCCTCAAAAATGAAAAACATTCCTCACAGGTTGGTTCCAAGGTAGTGGAATCATGCACTTCTTCAAAAAGTGTGCAACCATTTTCAAGAGTAAACTCAAGTTACTCTTCCACCACAACAAGTGATTGGCTCTCATCAAGGTCATATTCAAACACATCAAGAACCTACAATTTTCCATGTCTCTCATGATCCCTCATGTCATGAGAATCCTCTAAGCAATCTACCATATGAAAATCTGAAACATAGGAGGAAGGGCAAGTATCTTGCAACCTCTCAAGAACTTTCTCATTTTGAATTTTGAGCTTATGAATATCCTCATTATTATTCAGGTATGCCTCATGTAACCATTCATTAAGCTCAACCAAATTGTTTCTATCAAAAATAAAAGACATGAAATTACCTTCAATGTTGCACATTGCTCTTTGAACCTTCTCCATGTCTTCAAGGAAGGATGGCTCCTCCAATGAAGAAATTTTCCAACAAGAATTTGACATGAATGCTTTAGTGTCATGGAGTATGCTAAGGGCCTCATGGATATTCATTTCACTCATATTCAAATACTCTTCAAGAAAAATAGGTTGTTGTTGAGGAACCTCCTCTTATTCTTTCTTCTTGATTTGACCAACTTCTTGAAGCTCACGTGGTGATGGGGAAGTTTAACTTGGTTCTTCATTAGCTTCTACAAATTCTTTACCTTTATGCTCATGATAAATTTGTATTGCAGCATCATTTTCAAATCTGATATCTATGTCACCAACATAGAGTTATGAGCACCCATCAGTAGGTACTCCTTCATAGTTCAAGCATCCATCAGTAGATGCCCTTTGGTCCATGTCCACAATAGAATGTATTTCAGAATGATATTCAATAGTTTCAAGGTAATATTATTCATTCTCATGTGATATTTCATCATCTTTTTCAAATTCATTTTGGATTGACTTTCGATCCTCTTGATGTAATGTTTTTTCTGCTTCACCACCCACAGAAATTGGTAGCTCCTTGGTCTCCTCCATACTTGTGCATTGTTGATTATTCCTTAATAAGTTCTCATTTTCCTTATTGTAAAAAATTATATACTTGAGAAGATACTCTTGGAAAGAATACCTTTCATGAATATCCCATCTCAAATTTTGATACCCCTAGTAGCATGCTTCGATATCTTTGGTTGTAATTTCTTATTCCCTTGGCGGGGGAGGAAGGAAAGTGGGCTTGGTGGGTTGATTATGAAACCAATACCTCTGCAAAACTGTTTGGGGCTAATGACAAAATACCAAAATTACTAGGAAATTGTGTTCAAATCCCACCAAGGGTGATGGCCAAACTAGCTCTCCAAATCAAGTATGGCCCTAAAAAATTTAAGAACAGAGTATGGGAAGGAGTATCATACATAAATTAATTTCCTTAATCATGTTTATTGAGTTCCGCAAATGGATTATGTCTGCAACATTTGTAGCGTAACTTTCATTGAAATTGCTTATGGGGAAATTGCATAACTATCTTGATTTTGACATATGAAAGGTGGAGTTAAAGGTTCATATAAGGATGTGGAATATAGGTACCATATAAATAATACAAATGGATTCCAAAATGATATTAAACACCATATAAATACCTTCATACAAGACTGGTATACAACTCATTTAGTATGGGGATCAAATACATGAAAACTAGTGAATTAGTAGCAAGGAATTGCAAGAGTTTCACATATGGATTTCTTGGATTTCAACCCACAGAGAATAGGGACATGAAATTATAGAGTAACACATCATATATGGTTGTCACAAAATCATCAAACTGAATAACATCCCTCATACAAATCTAATACAAGACTCCTTCAAGTTTGAAGCTAAAGTCATGGAAACCAGTGATTCAATGGCATGGGAATGCAATCTTTTCACACATGAGTTTAATGGATTTCGACCCACAGAGGATGTGAAAATTAAATTACAGATTAATACATAATATATGGATTTCCCATCATCATCCAACTCATATAATATCCCTCATACAAATCTGGTATAAAACTACTTCAAGATTGAAGCCAAATCCATGCCGACTAGTGATACAAGGGCATGAGTATGCAAGCTTTCCATACATGTATCTCTGATATTTTGACTTACAGAGAATATGGACATAATATTACATATCCATACATAATATATTTATTCCTCTTCATCACAAAACTCATATAAATGTCCTCATACAAATCTGATATAAAGTTACTTCAATATTGAAGCCAGATCCATGAAAACTAGTTATTCAAGAGCATGGGGAATGCGAGCCTTTCATACATGTATTTATGAGATTTAGAATTACAGAGAATATGGATATGATATTACATAAACATACATAATAAATAAAATCTTGGGCATCAACCATCCTCATCAAGGTGTTAGAATCACTCCAACGAGTGTGCCATCAATTGTGAGTGTGGGGAAATGGAGAAGAAGGAATGAGAGAATGGGGAGATAGATGAGAATTCGACTGTATGGACATTCAACCTGAAAATAAAACTCCTTAATTAAGCTCCCATGAGAGGTATGAATTTCCTCTCCATCAACCAACTTTAAAATGAATCCAACTCCCTCGAAATTGGTTCACAAGCAGGGAGAGTGAACACTCATTGTGCAATGGACAAGAAAAAGCTCTCTCAAAAGCTATTATACTTCCTCATAAAATCCTTTTATTAACTTCATGATTCATTCTAAGGTCAAATTTTCCTCCATGATATTCCTCCAACTCATCTTAGTGGTTTAGTAACTCTCATGACACTTGTCTTCCTCTTCATGCTCCAATTCTTTCCCCAATTCGAATGGTTGCCTCTAACTCCAAAATTCGAGCTCTTGGTGGCCATTTTTAGCCCTGACATGTATATTTTTCATATTTCAGAAATCAGGTCTGAATTTTTCATACTTGTCACAGAATATTCCATCATTTGTTGGCATAGAGTGCATAGAATCTCGTTCCAAGTGGCACACCTTGTCTTCTAGTCTCTTCCTCTTCCATGGGAGTTACCCTCCTTTACCAATTCGACTTCCTTGGATCATTATATGATATTTGACACCACATTACCATCCAATAATATTACATTACCCATGTGTTTGAATTTGGATGAATATCATGCCAAGTGTGTGGGGAATCTAGTCACCCAAATTATTCACAAGATTCCAAGTGTATTCATGAACCCATGCCACACTATTTTCTTAGAATTTATCATTTATGTGACCCAGTTAAATGTGGATATGGTAAACTAATTTCCTTTTGGGTCCCATATCCCCTTATTACAAAATTTATGTCTCCATCTCAACCTATGGAACTAGTAGGTTGGTGAAACATTATTTGCAAATAGTCTTATTTGGAAATTATTTAATTGGGGACATGACAAATCCCCCCCACTCAAGATTGCTTGTCCTCAAGCAATGCCAGGTTTTTATGCTGAAAAAAAAAATTATATTCCCAAGTGGCATCCTCATTTGGTACTCCTTCCCTTGCACCAAGTGCTCTCTTATGGTTCTGCTCATTGATTTTCTTTAGTTGAAACTTGAGTAGTGGCACTTGTTATAACAGTAATCCATAATTAGTACCTTAGTTACACTAATTAGTCAATTTTATTGCTTTTTAAGATTTAATACATTATGAGGTGGACTAGGGATACTTAGGTGGACATATGCCATGTCAATTTGAGGCTTCATGACCCACATGGGTACTCCAGCTTATTCAACCAGCCACATATGCACATCCATCATTTTTTATGTGCTCCCATTCATTGAATGTGGACAGGCAAGTTGACTTGGAGCGCTAGAGTGGGATTTTGCCCAAATTTGGCTTGATTTGGTGCAATTAATGTTGCATTGAGAGTCTAAACCACCCATTTTTCCACACCCATGCTGTCCAAGGTGTAATAATTGACCCACAACACATCATCCATGCCAATTCAGTAATTCATGGCCATTTGGAGAGATTTGGGACGTGATTGGCCACCTAGGGGGCTTTGATGCCATTTTGGCAATTTTGGCTTATTTGCTCACAATTGGCTTCCAAATCCATTTGAAACTCTTATAATGTATTTATAAACCTGTTGATAACAATTTCATGGTTAGAAATTCCAAAATTATATTGTTTCCAGCTATCATTGTGTGTAATTTATCTGTAATTTGATGGTTTTTGTTGAATCTTGCACCCAAATTTGATTTGTGAACCTCACTAACGCTCCTAGATTCTCCTGTGGTTTGAATTAATCACTTGCTGGTTCAAATTTCTCACATGGTATCAAAGCTGGTTGGATGTTTTCGAGTTGCAGACCAAATTCTTAGCGGATTTGAGCTACTTTGCTAGTGAATTCCAAAAAAAAAAAAAAAAATTGAATTGTTGTGTGTAAACCAGTTATCAATTTCACCACCATCAGCACAGGCAGTAATGGAGGCTACCCAAATCTTGCTAACACCTTTCAATTTATTTGGATGGAAGGTAGAGATGGTGATTTAATTGAGAGCCAAGGGGCTTTTCAGAGTTACCATGGGCAATGAAGTGGAACCAAATTCTGTTGTAGAGAAAGCCAAGTATTTCAACAAATTGGATGAAGCATATTGATTGCTGTGTCTGAGCATCTCAAGAGATTTGTTGTTCCACCTTGATAGTTCGACATCACCAAAGGAGGTTTGGGAGAAGCTTGAGTCTCTATTTGGCAAAACTGATGAGCTACGTGGTCATTGGCTTGAGAATGAGTTGATAAGCTTGAGCCCAACGCACTATGATACAATCCAGGACTTCTTCACCAAGTTCAAATCACTTGTATTGAAATTAAAACAATGTGGGATTGAGAAGAAGGAAGATCAACTGATCTTGTCTATACTTTCGAAGTTGGGTCCATATTTCTCAGTCTTTGTGAGCACATTTCACTCAGGCAAACTCACCCTTCAAAACTGGCAAATTCCAATCCTGGAAAACTTCATGGAGTCACTCACTCAAGAGCAGGAAAAATTGGTCCAAATGGGTTCCATCAAGACCAAATATCAAGCACTAGCGGTGGGGGTTTCAAATTCAGCAAAGGGAAAGCCCAAGTCCAAGAATTCGAAGTTGTCAAACAAGAAGAAATCAGAGAAACCCAAATCCAATGAGGGAGCTTCAAATCCACCCAGAAAAAAGGAGAAGAAGGGAAAAGAGAAGGCCAAATGCACTTACTGCCACAAGGGATGGTATCTAAAGAGCTCATGCATGAAAAAGACCATAGACACCATGGTGCAGCTATTGGAGAAAAACAACATTCCAGTCCCTGATAGCACAAGGAAGAAGGATGGCAACTCCATTTCAAGTGAAGGCAAGGAGAAATTTCATGCTTTGGTAGCAGGTACTTATAACTCTTCATCCTTTATCATTGATTCAGGTGCTTCCAAGCTTATGGTATCCAAGAGAGAATTTTTCTCCTCCATGAGTTCAAATGCTGGCCTAGGAGTTCGAATCGGAGATGATTCTGAACTCCAAATCAGAGGGATTGGGAGAATTGATTTAGACCATGGGTTTTTCAATGATGTACTGTATGTACCAGACCTTGCAGAAAACTTGTTGTCAATCTACCAGATGACCCATACAGGAGAGCCAAAGAGATTGATCTTCACTCCTGACCCGGTAGAGATTTCTGAAATCTCAACAAACCAAGTTATTACAGTTGGGTATGTTGATCATCATGAGAGGATGTACAAATTCTCTAATTTCCTCCCTACTTCCAGTGATCAAGCACTTCACTCACATGCCAATGAGGTTTCCAAACTATGGAATGAGAGGTTTGGCCACATGAATTACAGATATCTCCAAACATTGCACAGAGAAGAAATGGTGGAAGGTCTTCCACAAATTCATCCATCTACTGGAGCATGTATTGGATGTGTGATTCGGAAGCATCCTGAGCAGAGCTACGAGAAGGGGAAGGAAAGGAAAGCAACACAACCACTTGGGTTGGTGCATTATGATTTGATTGGTCCACTACCCACTCCCTCATATGGTGGATCTAGGTATGTGCTTACATTCATTGATGACTACTCTCGATTTTGTTGGGTGTATTTTATGAAATTGAAATCTGAGGTGTTTGAGCAACTCAAGGTTTGGAAAGCACTTGTAGAAAATCAGAGTGGGAAGAAGGTCAAAGTCCTTAGGACTAATAATGGAAAGGAATATGTGAACAAGAATCTACAAAAACTTTGTGAGTAGTGTGGCATCCAAATGCAACACTCAACTCCCTACACACCACAGCAAAATGGTGTGGCAGAGAGGAAAAATAGATCTCTCAAAGAGATGGCAACTTGCATGATAGAAGTGAGGGAACTTAATCCCAAGCTATGGGCTGAAGCCATAATTTTTGCTGCTCACATTCAAAACAGAGCCTTCCACAAATAAGTGAAAGGAATGACACCTTACGAGGCATGGTTTGGGGAAAAACCAAATGTCTCAAATTTCAGGATATTCAGGACAAAAGCATGGGCAAGAATCCCTTCAGAGAAGAGGAAATACTTGCAACCACAAAGCAAGGATTGTCTCATGGTTGTATATGGTGAGGACACAAAATGGTACAAGTTGTTTGACACATCCACTTGCAAAAAAAATTCTGAAAGAAGTGTCAAATTCGAAGAAGAGCCAATTCCTGATTTCGAACTTGCACCGGGGGATTGCTCCTCTCCTCAACCATTCGAAGATGTAAGTGATGATACATGCTCTATTTTTTCTGATAGTTCTGATATAAATGTTGCTAAAGATAATATTTCTATAGATGACTCACCATATAGGCCCAAATGGGCTGAAAAAATTGTGCAAGCAGCTGGGGAATTGGCAGGCAATCCCCAAGAGCCTAGGAAAACTAGATCACAAACTAGTAAGGCTTCTTTTGCAAGTGATAGTGCTCTTGTTGAGCACTGTTAAATTCTGATCAGTTTTGATCCTCAGACATATCAGCAAGCTTGTACAGACCCAAGATGGAAGTCAGTAATAGAATATGAGCTTCAGTCCCTCCAAGAGAACAATACATGGGAATTGGTTCCCCTTCCTCCCAAGAGGAAAGTTGTTCAATGCAAATGGATTTTCCAAACCAAAATTGATGCTGATGGTTCTGATATAAAATATAAGGCTATATTAGTGGCTAAGGGATATTCTCAAGTCCATGGAGTTGATTACACGGAGACCTTTGCACCGGTTGCAAAGACGGACTCAATTAGTCTAGTTCTTGCACTGGCAGCTAGTAAGTGTTGGGAAGTTCACCACATGGATGTAAAGAGTGCATTATTGCATGGTGAGATACAGGAGGATATATATATGAAGGATCCTAAAGGTTTCCAAGAGGATCCTTCATTGGTATGTAGGCTGAAAAAATCAATGTATGGACTCAAGCAAGCCCCCAGGGCTTGGTATGCAAAAATGGATGCTTTCATGTTTTCAATTGGATTCATAAGATGCAAATCAGACCCTAATGTGTATTTGCATAAAAATGATGTTAATTTGCAATTCATTGTTCTTTATTTTGATGATCTTCTTATTACAGGTAGCTGCACCAATTTAATTGTCCAAATTAAGAACTCTTTGCACAGTGAATTCGCCATGACAGACCTAGGATTGCTAAGGCAATTTTTGGGCTTGGAAATTGAGCAAAATGGCAATGGAATCATGCTAAGACAGCCACAGTATGCTTCAGACCTGCTAAATAAGTTTAATATGGCTTAGTGTAAGGAATCCAAGTCTCCCTTTCTTTCTGGTATTAAAATGCATGAATTTGGTAATTCCCCAATGGTGGATATTACACTCTACAAGAAACTAGTGGGCAGCTTGCTCTACCTCACTCATAAAAGACCTGATTTGTCTTATGCTGTGAGTGTTATAGAAATACATATGCACCAGCCACATGATCTCCATTGGAGGGCTGCAAAAATAATTCTTCAGTATGTCCAGGGAACTAGGAAATTTGGGGTGCACTACACAGCTAGTTCCTCACTTCAACTAGCTGGATTTTCTGATTCAGATTGGGCTGGTGATCCAACTAACAGGAAGCCAACATCAGGTTTTGTCTTTATGTTTTCTGAAGGTCCCATTTTCTGGTCAAGAAAGAAACAGCACACCATCTCACTTTCATCAGCAGAGGCCGAGTACAAGGTAGCAGTCAATGCTGCAACACATTGTGTTTGGTTGCAGGGAATTCTCTGGGAGTTTGGTGTCACAATTGATTCTCCAACCAACATTTGGGTGGATAATCATAGTGCCATGAATATATCTATTGATCCAGTACAGAGGAAGAGGACAAAGCACATAGAGATACACATGCATTACATTCGGGGCTTAGTGCATGACAAGGTGATCTCACTGCAGTATTGCCCATCCACCGAGCAAACTGCTGACATTTTTACCAAGGCTTTCACTGAGAAGACCTTCACTTACCTGAGATCTTTGCTTGGGGTGAGTGAGGGATGGTAATTTTCTTTTATATTATTGTAGTTCCAGCCCCATGTCCGTTCTTGAGGGAAGGTTTTTCCCATGAGGTTTTCCTTCTTTCCTCGATTCACATGGACAAATAAAAATTGTAATTTATGAATTATGTATTTGAGGTGACTTGAGCCATTGTTGCCAAGGCCTTAATCAATTTGTGAGCATACTTAGTTGTTGGATTAAGGGAGGGTGTTAGAACATTAATCCATCATTAGTACCTTAGTTACACTAATTAATCAATTTTATTGCTTTTTAAGCTTTAATACACTATGAGGTGGACTAGGGGTGCTGAGGTGGACATATGCCATGTCAATTTGAGGCTCCATGACCCACATGGGTACTCCAGCTTAGTCAACTAGCCACATATGCACATCCATAATTGTTGGTGCTCTCCCATTCATTGAATGTGGATAGGCAAGTTGACTTGGAGCGCTAGAGTGGGATTTTGCCCAAATTTGGCTTGATTTGGTGCAATTAATGTTGCATTAAGAATCTAAACCACCCAGTTTTCTACACCCACGCTATCCAAGGTGTAATCATTGACCCACAACACATCATCCATGCCACTTCAGCAATTCGTGGCCATTTGGAGATATTTGGGACATGATTGGCCCACTTAGGGGGGTTTGATGCCATTTTGGCAATTTTGGCTTATTTGCTCACAATTGGCTTCCAAATCCATTCAAAACTCTTATGAAGTATTTATAAACCTGTTAATAACAATTTCATGGTTAGACAGTCCAAAATTATCTTGTTTCCAGCTATCATTGTGTGTAATTTATCTGTAATTTGATGGTTTTTGTTGAATATTGCACCCAAATTTGATTTGTGAACCTCACTAACACTCCTAGATTCTCCTGTGGTTTGAATTACTCACTTGTTGGTTCAAATTTCTCATAGCACTCGTGTACTGCAATTTTGTGTTCCCAAAAGTAAAGAGATGTGGATTGTGCATATTGATATATCCTGTAACATCACCACTAATACCAAAAGGATTAATCAAATCCATATAAACCAAATTTTTCCAAATAATCTTTACCTCCAAATTTTGGAAACCTTTTCTGAACTTTCACCCCTTTTTGATTTTGTATAATTCTTTGAAGTTGGTGCTGAGTTACCAAACTTTGAGTTTCTTAATATTCCAAGAAAATTTCAGAGAGGAACCACCATGATTGTTGCTGCACTACTCTTATTACAATCATCTTCTCGAGTGGTGAATCAAACTCCAATGTTTTGAAACCAATGAGACCAAAAATGATCACAGGGTCCCATATGATCCTGATACATGCATGGTGTGAAATGTCTACAATGAAATGCCATGAAAACCAAGCATGTGAAAATTGAATCCATCTCTCAAAAGGTCTCCCACATAGGAAACTCGAACACTACTCTACAAAGATGAAGTCAAATAATTGAACGTTGGTTTGCTTTCTCAAAACAACAACCAAACGGCTACTCCAAGTGAGATGAAACCAAGCAATTCCAGGATCCCATTGCCAGTATTACACACTTCCAAACATCATGAGTAAAAAATATATATCATGAAATAACATAACACCATCATACAAATGTACATCAAGAAGGTACCTCATCAAAGAATCATGAAAGTGCTTGTACATCCAAGTAAGTAGATCACCATGTGGCCCATACACACAAGCATCAAGTATGATATCAGATCTGCCCCAGTGGCATAGGTGAGGATCCCATGTCCCATAATGCTGCTCCAAAAATATAAAATGTGCATCAATATAATCATCCATGTGTTCTTTCATCCAATAAGTGAATGAAGAACCTCCACCAAAATCTGAACCAAATAAGGAGCAAAGAAAACATGAAGACTTCAAGTGGCTCAAAGAAGTCTCGTCAATACACCCATGAATATGTATATCATCATTAAATAACAAAGTATGTTTCTTCCAATAATAATGTTCTTCAATCATATATATCTTCACCCAAATGTGGGATGAAGCTCCTCCAACATCAAATGGACTAGGCAAGGAGCAAGGAAAATCATGAGTCTCCAAGTGACTCAAGTGAACATCATAGGTGCACCCATGTAGATGTGGATCATCATAATGTAACAAAGGATGCTGCTGAAAATTTAAAGAATATGGTTCTCTAATCATGTCATCATCAAAAGGAGATATAGGAGTTTCATACTCCTCATGTGGCACCATTAAAAAGAAACCGTTCACCCATACTTCATTAGGATGAATGCTGCAAAATATGGAAGTGTAGGATGTAGGAGAAAGAACCAACTCACCCGAAGGATTATAAAGTGCAAAATTTTCATCGTGTGAAGGATCCATAGGGGTAGGAACATGCACCTCCCTCAAAAATGCAAAAAATTTCTCATAGGTTGGTTCCAAGGTAGTGGAATCATGCACTTCTTCAAAAAGTGTGCAACCATTTTCAAGAGGAAACTCAAGTTCCTCTTCCACTGCAACAAGTGATTGGCTCTCATCAAGTTCATATTCAAACACATCAAGAACCTGCAATTTTCCATGTCTCTCATGATCCCTCAAGTCATGAAAATCCTCCAAGGAATCTACCATATGAAAATCTGAAACATAGTAGGAAAGGAAAGTATCTTGCAACCTCTCAAGAAGTTACTCATTTTGAATTTTGAGCTTATGAATTCCTCATTATTATTCAAGTATACTTCATTTAACCATTCATTAAGCTCAACCAAATTGTTTATATCAAAAGCAAAGACATGAAATTACCTTCAATGTTGCACATTGCTCTTTGAATCTTCTCCATGTCTTCAAGGAAGGATGGCTCCTCCAATGAATAAATTTTCCAACAAGAATTTGACACCAATGCTTTCGTTTCATGGAGTATGCTAAGGGCCTCAGGGATATTCATTTCACTCATATTCAAATACACTTCAAGAAAAATAGGTTCTTGTTGAGGAACTTCCTCTTCGTCTTTCTTCTTGATTTGATCAACTTCTTGAAGATCACGTGGTGATGTTCTTCATTAGCTGCTTATCTTCATGCTCATAATAAATTTGGCTTGCAGCAACATTTTCAAATCTCATCTCTATGTCACCAACATAGAGTTGTGATCACCCATCAGTAGGTACTCCTTCACATTTCAAGCATCCATCGGTAGATTCCCTTTAGTCCATGTCCACAGTAGAATATGTTTCAGAATGATATTCAATAGTTTCAAGGTAATATTCTTCATTCTCATGTGATGTTTCCTCATCTTTTTCAAAAAAAATTTGGAGTAACTTTCGATCCTCTTGATGTAATTCTTTTTATGCTTCACCACCCACGGAAATTGGTAGCTCCTTGGTCTCCTCCATACTTGTGCATTGTTTATTATTCCTTAATAAGTTCTCATTTTCCTTCTTGAAAAAAAATTAATACTTGAGAAGATACTCTTGGAAAGAATACCTTTCACGAATATCCCATCTCAAATTTTTATACCCCTGGTAGCATGCTTCGATATCTTTGGTTGTAATTTCTTCTTCCCTTGGCGGGGGAGGAAGGAAAGTGGGCTTGGTGGGTTGATTATGAAACCAAGACATCTCTGCAAAATTGTATTCAATTGATGGTCTAAATTCATAGGTTCAAGGACCATGCTCTGATACCACTGTAATGTCCCCTTTTCGGAATTTTGGGGAAAAGTGCAATTCAGGCAAAATTTGAGCTTAACTAGTCATAACTCTAGAGGGTTCCAACTTTCACCAAATGGTCCCAAATTTGAAAGGAGATGGTATGCTGAGTCTTAAAACATTCCAATTTGGTTTATGGATACTTTTTATCAAAATTTATACCTCTTCAAACTTTTTTGGGGCTGATGACAAAAAGACCAAAATTACTAGGAAATTGTGTTCAAATCCCCCCAATGGTGATGGCCAAACTAGCTCTCCAAATCAAGTACGACCCTCAAAAATTTAAGAATAGAGTATGGGAATGAGTATCAGACATCAATGACTATTCTTAATTATTTTTATTAATTTCTGCAAATGGATTATGGTCTGCAACATTTGTAGGGTGACTTTCAATGAAATTGTTTATGGGGAAATTGCATAACTAGCTCGATTTTTACATATGAAAGGTGGAGTTAAAGGTTCATATCAGGATGTGACATATAGGGAACATATACAGAATACCAATGTATTCCCCAATAGTATTAAACACCATATAAATACCTTCATACAAGACTGGTATACAACTCATTCAGTATGGGGGTCAAATACATGAAAAATAGTGAATTAGTAGCATGGAATTGCAAGAGTTTCACATATGGATTTCTTGGATATAGACCCACGGAGCATAGGGACATGAAATTACAGAATAACACATCATATATTTCTGTCACAAAATCATAAAACTCAGCTAACATCCCTCATACAAATCTGATACAAGACTCCTTCAAGATTGAAGCTAAAGTCATTGAAACTAGTGATTCAATGGCATGGGAATGCAATCTTTTCACACATAAGTTTATTGGATTTAGACCCATAGAGGATATGGAAATTAAATTACAGAGAAATAAATAATATATGGCTTTCCCAACATCATCCAGCTCATATAATATCTCTCATAGAAATCTGGTATTAAACTACTTCAAGATTGAAGCCAAATCCATGAAGACTAGTGATACAATGGCATAAGTATGCAAGCTTTCCATACATGTATCTCTGATATTTCGACTTACAGAGCATATGGAAATAATATTACATATCCATACATCATATATTGATTCCTCGTCATCATAAAACTCATACAAATATGATATAAAGCTACTTCAATATTGAATCCAAATCCATGAAAACTAGTTATTCAAGAGCATGGGGAGTGCGAGCCTTTCATACATGTATTTCTGAGATTTAGACTTAAAGAGAATATGGATACGATATTAAAAACCCATAAATAATAAATCAAATCTTGGGCATCAACCATCCTCAACAAGGCGCTAGAATCACTCCAACGAGTGCGCCATGAATTATGAGTGTGGGGAAATGGAGAAGAATGAATGAGAGAATGGGGAGATATATAAGAATTAGACTATATGGACATTCAAACTGAAAATAAACTCCTTCATTAATATCCCATGAGAGTTATTAATGGCCTCTCCATCAACCAACTTGGAAAGGAATCCAACTCCCTCGAAATTGGCTCACAAGCAAGGAGAGTGAACACTCACCGTGCAATGGACAAGAAAAAGCTCTCCAAAATTCCAAAGGCCAATTAAAAAATGATCAAAATATATTATCCTTCATCATGACATCCTTTTATTAACTTCATGATGCCTCCTAAGTTTGAATTTACCTCCATGATCTTCCTCCAACTCATCTTCGTGGTTTAGTAACTCTCATGACACTTGTCTTCCTCTTCATGCTCCAATTCTTTCCCCAATTCGAATGGCTGGCTCTAACTCCCAAATTCGACCTCTTGGTGGCTACTTTTAGCCCTGACATGTCATATTTGTCATATTTCATCAATCAGTTCTGAATTTGTCATACTTTTCATAGAATCTTCCATCATTTGTTGTCATAGAGTGCATATAATCTCCTTCCAAGTGGAACACCTTGTCTTCTAGTCTCTTCCTCTTCCATGGGAGTTTCCCTCCTTTACCAATTCGAATTCCTTGGCTCATTATATGATATTTAACACCGCATTACCATCCAATAATGTTACATTACCCATGTGTTCGAATTTGGATGAATATCATGCCAAGTGTGCGGGGAATCTAGTCACCCAAATTCTTTACAAGCTTCCAAGTGTATTCATGAACCCATGCCACATTATTTTGTTAGAATTTATCATTTATGTGACCCATTTAAAAGTAAATATGGTAAACTAATTTCCTTTTGGGTCCCATATCCCCTTATTACAAAATTTATGTCTCCATCTCAACCTAGGGAACTAGTAGGTTGGTGAAACATATCAAGTCAAGTATTTTCATATAAGGTACCCTATGAGATGGACCTCCAGTTATGGAGATGAGCTTGTGAGTAATATCAATACTATAGACTTGTGAGTAATATCAAGTCCTACCAATATGGTCATTTATTGAGGTGGCAAACTTTACTTTGTAAAGTGGAAATACCATGTGATATATTGCTAGTCATGGTCACTAAGTGATATAATTCTCCTTTAGGGCTTAGCTACCCCTAGAGTGAATTAATTTAACATATGACTATATGACCCAGGGTAATATATATGATCATTAGTATGTATGGGATAATTCTTTTGAGTATGATATGATAAGATGGATAAATAATACAAATATGGACCATGCATTAATTATTTAATGATAATAAGATAAAGCATAGAGAAAGAGAATTTGAATTTCCCATTCAAATGTCTAAGTGAACTCAAGTTATAAAGCTTCAGTAAAATATGAATGCCTCAATCAAAGTATCAGTTGAACTATTAATGAATGTAATCAGTTAAGTAAAGAAGAGCTTAATGTTCATCAATCAGAATGCATCAATTAACTGAAGAGATCCATGCAAAAGTTAATAATAGAAATTGTGCATGGATGAAACTAAGAGTGAAGCATTGATGACACTTTAAGTTAGCATGTTAACTAAGTGATCACCAGTCATTTAGCATGTTAACTAAGTGATCACCAGTCAGTTAACATTCAGTTCAAGTAAAGTTAACATTCAGTTCAAGTCAGTTAACATTTAGTTCAAGTAAGTTAATTCAGTTCAAGTTAGTTAACATTCAGTTCAAGCGGTTAACTTTCAATTCAAGTAAGTTAACATTCAATTCAAGTCAGTTAACATTCAATTCCAGTCAGCTAACATTCAGTTCAAGCAAGTTAACATTCAGTTCAATTCAATTAACATTTATTTCAAGTAAGTTAACATTCAGTTCAAGTAAGTTAACATTCAATTCAATTCAGTTAACATTCAGTTCAAGTGAGTTAAGGTTCAGTTCAAGTCAATTTACTTTCATCTCAAGATAATGAACATTCAGTTAAATCTAATTGAGGAAAGGAAGGGTGCTAAGGTTAAATAGAGGGAGTTCTAGTTAGCTCCTCCTTGTGAATGCACTATGTGGTGATTTCGGTGTGTTTACTAATCCTCCTATGTACTGCCTTCTACATGTTAGGGTTTTTGGCTTGTTATTAAAATGATAGGCATATGGCAAGTTCATAACACTTACATATAGTTGTTTTTACAGGGTTACATTGAATCTCTCTTCTCTACTATTGAGGTGATATCTCTGATCGGGCAATATGCTTGTGTGTTGTAAACCATTCTCTGCAAATATCTCTATCATACTCAAATAATTGTTGGGTTTTTCATCCTCTATGTTTGGAGGGTTTTCCTAGGGTATATCGTGTCTCTCATGGTTGATTGATTTATGTTGTTGATTTATATGGTTGATTTATGGACCTGATTTATGTGGCTGATATATTTATGAAATTTATATGTGGCTGATATATATATGATATTCATATGTGGCTGATATATTCATATGTGGTTGATTTATGATATTCATATGTGCTGAAATTGATCGATAAAAGTTTATAAAGATTCTCTGATATTTCTCAAACATCAACATCTTAGAGGAAGATTGAACAAATCCAGAATTGGTTTATAACTTATCGCCTCAAAATTAAAAGCAATACACCTTATCCTATTCTCTTCATACTATTAGGATTTATAATCCTCCCTTGTCCAAACTAGTCTATTAGATTATATTTTCCTAACTTAGGAGTCGTTTAGTTATTATCGGGTCCACTTGTCCTAATGGGGCCACATGTACCAATCACTAGAGTGTGGGGAACACGGATAGAGGCTAACTGCAACTGACTGCAACTTCATGCATCAGTTTATGTGCCTCCTATACCAATCCCTACCATTTAGGAGCCATTGGGAGTGTCGACACCAACCTCCTTCAGTTGTTGGTAGTTGGTGATTAGTAAAGCTAAGTTATGATCCAGTTACCTTCAGTTAGATGTCCTCCAATTCAGTTAGCACCAGTATTGCATGGATGCATGTGGGTAGGCACCTATTCTCACCTACCACATCAGTTACACTAGTTTAATTGATTATAAATGATTGAGAGACTGAATTAGACAACTGGAGTTGATCTAGTGAACTCTGATAGTGATTTAGACACTTCTAGTTAGCCATGTTGTCAAATTGAGTTGGTGGATTTGAATCCTATCCACATGATTAAAATTCTCTTATTTGTAACACTATTGTATATTGCTGGGATTAATGAAGTTTATACTGTAATTATACTGAGCAATACTTGTATGTTCCCTGTGAGATTTATTTTGTTTAGTGGGTATTATTTATTCCTTTTACACTACATAATAATTAAAATATAATGGCACTCATTGCCTAAATATGAATGGCACATTAATTCTAATATGGTATTAAATCCTCCTCAGGAAAGCTTCAAGTCTGACTGATCTCCATTGTACACCAGAAGCAGTTGGGTTTCCACATAAGTCCCGCAAAGTGTGCAATGCTAATTATGGATTCGTTCAGATAAGTCTCTGTGGGCATGACAAACCCTAAGAAAGTGTACATGTCGATATGGAAGGTTTCAATCTGACATAATGCGAATTGGTTTTGTTTTTACAGTGTTTTCTTATAGGTGCTACGTAGCTTGATTGAAGAAATTGACTGATCAAAATGAGAATTGATGGAGAATCAGTCTTTCTTACCCTGGATCCTAACACCCTTCAAGTATGTTGATTGGAGGGCAGATATGAAGGTCTCCTTGTGCAAGCTTGGCCTATACAATATGACAGTGGGATGAGAGACTGAACCTCATCATCCTGCTGAGAAAAATAAGTTCTTGAACCAGTTGGGTGAATATTTTGGATTCCTTTGTGCTCACATCTCCAGAGACCTCCTCTTTCATCATGAGGGATTGAAGACTCCCAAAGAATCTTGGGAGAAGCTCGAATTCTTGTTCGACAAGAAAGATGAGCTTTGAGGACACATTCTTGAGAATGAGCTAAGCAAGAAAGATGAGCTTCGGGGACACATTCTTGAGAATGAGCTAATATCATTGCAACCCAGCAGTTTTGATACCATACAACATGTTTTTACTAAATTCAAGTCTCTTACACTACAATGTAAGCAATGTGGAATAGAGAGAAAGGATGAGGAGCCTGTTCTCTCCATAATCAACAAAATTGGTTTTGAGTATTCTGTATTTGTCTCTACCTTCCATTCTGGAAGAACATCCATTCCCAATTGGTAGATTCCTTCACTTGATGGCTTTGTCAAGTCCTTAATACAAGAGCAAGAAAAGTTGGTCCATATGGGAGTCCTCCAAAATTCCAAGAACCAAGCTCTTGTGATGATAGGCTCTACAAATGCGCAATCTAAATGGAGGCATGAGGGGAAGGAGCCTAAAGCATCTCATTTGAATCCTAAAGAGAGTCAAAAGTATTCTGAAGGAGCTTCGGGCTCCAAGAGAAAGAAAAAGTTTGAAAAGACAAAGTGTCCTTATTGTATGATGGGTTTTCATCCAAAAATCCATTGTATGAAGAAGTAGATCGACCAGCTGTCCACCCTCCTTGAACATAACAACCTTGCTCTTCCACATTGAGCAAAGAAGTATGATGTTGGACCACGGGCAAAATATCATGAGAGGTGACATGACTTGAAGGATGGCCTTACTCAGTCAACATCTTATTTGATTGATTCGAGAGCATCCAACGACATGGTTTCCTCCAAGGAATATTTCTCCACCCTCACACTATCAAGAGGACCAAGAATTCACATGGGAGATGACGCCGAAATTCCAGTAGAATGAAGAGGTTTAGTTAAAACCCAACATGGTGAGTTCAAAAATGTTTGCTATGTGACCTCCCTTGCAGCTAATTTGTTGTCTATTTATCAGGTGACCCATACAGGCTCTCCCAAGAGAGTTACATTCAACTCTGACTCAGTTGAAATCACAGAAAAGGGTACCGGAAGGATCATAGTGAAAGATATTGCTAATAATGACACTGAGGCTTATGAGTTCTCGCATTTTTTATCCATCTCACCTCCTACAGCTCTACTGACTCATGCTAACGACACCAATGAGATATGGCATGAGAGATTTGGGCATATCAATTTCAAATATCTCCAGCAACTCCACAATGATAAAATGGTTGAATGTTTTCCTCTCATCCAAACTTTCAATGGAGTATGTCCCGGTTGCTTGGTAGGTAAGCATCCAGAGAAGAGGTATGAAGTTGGGAAGGAACATAGGGTTTCCTCTATACTTGATTTGAGACATAGTGATGTGGCGGGACCAATTCCCACAAAATCAATTAATGGTTGCAGGTGTTTCCTTACTTTTATTGATTATTGTTCTAGGTTCTATGGATATACTTCATGAAACAAAAAAATACATTTTTGAAAATTTTGAAGGTTTTAAAGCTATGGTTGAGAATAGTTTCAAGAAAAAGATCAAGTCCATAAGATCTGATAAAGGAGGAGAGTACATTAAAAGAGAGTTCCAACATTATTGTGAATCACAGGGGATTCGAATGGAACATTCAGTTCCATACACACCACAGCAGAATGGTGTGGCTGAGAGGAAAAATATATCACTCGAGGAGATGGCAACATATATTCTCCATGACAAGAATCTTCCTCCTTCTCTTTGGGCATAAGTTGTAAATTGTGCTTCATACTTACATAATAGAGTGCCTCATAAATTAGTGGTTGGGGCCACTCCATTAGAAGAACTGCATGGGCATAATCCCAATGTCTCTCACTTGAGTTTTTTGTTCCAAAGCTTGGGTCAGAATACCCATTGATGAGAGAAAGGCTTTCCAAGCCCAAAGTAGCAAATGCATTCTACTGGTATATGCATAAGATGTAAAGGAATACAAGTTGATGGAGGTTGCAACTAGGAAATGATTCATTGATCCGAGTGTTCAATTTGAAGAAGATCAGTTGTGTGATTCACCACCATCTGAATCACAAGAAGGTATAACCACTCTTCCACTACTTTTTGATGATGATGATTTGTTACATGTTTCAGATTCAGATGAAGAGGATCAATATCATCATGATATTGGTATTGAGGTTGAACCTCATGAGATTCTAGATCCAGATCCAACATCCATTCCAAACCAAAGCCCTAAGCTTAGATGGGCTCAAAAGCTCATTTTTGCAGTTGGGATGGTGCTAGGAATCCAGAAGACAGAAGGAGAACTAGGTCCCAGTATCAGAATGAGCATGTTGTTATCTCCCTCACAGATTCACTCCCTACAGAGTGGTGCAACAAGGTTCCAGGAAAGTGCTACATGATGATAGCAAATGATCAACTACTTGGCCCACAGAAGAAGAAAATTGATCATTCTCCACCTCTTCCATACAGAAGAAACACACACAACATTTATCAGTTCAGAAGGACATTGAGAGGTTCACATGCACAGCTTCATGATTCTATTGCACAGAAGAACCATAGTGCTACAAATTGCTACAGAGTTCTGGCAAGTTATTTTCTAAGGAGGAAGTTTCTTTTCTTTTAAAGATGGCTTGTATTTTTCTGTTCCTGCTTATTTTGAGGGAGGGGTTTCCCATGAGATTTTCCCCAATTTCCTTGGTTTATTAAGCAATATTTTTTAATTCTTTTATATTTGTATATGGGTGACTTTTGGCCTTATTGCCAGGGCCTGTAGTTTTCCAAGTTAGAATTCCTAGGGGGTGTTAGGATTTATAATCCTCCCTTGTCCAAACTGGTCTATTAGATTATATTTTCCTAACTTAGGATTCATTTAGTTATTATTGGGTCCACTAGTTCCATTGGGTCCACTTGGCCTAATGGGTCCACTTGTACCAATCGCTAGAGTGTTGGGAACACAATTAGAGGCTAACTGCAACTGACTGCACCTTCATGCATCATTGTATGCACCTCTTAGACCAATCACTACAATTTAGAAGCCACTGGGAGTGTCGGCACCAACCTCCTTCAGTTGTTGGTAGTTGGTGACTATTCAATCTAAGTTATGCTCCAGTTACATTCAGTTAGATGTCCTCCAGTTCAGTTAGTGCCAATATTGCATGGATGCATGTGGATGGGCACCTATTCTCACCTACCACATCAGTTAGACTAGTTTGACTAATTATAACTGATTGAGAGACTGAATTAGACAAATGGAGTTGATCTAGTGAACTCTGATAGTGATTTAGACACTTCTAGTTAGCCATGCAGTCAGATTGAGTTGGTGGATTCAAATCATATATACATGATTCAAATTCCCTTATTTGTAACACTGTTGTATACTACTAGAATTAATGAAGTTTATACTGTAATTATACTAAGCAATACTTGTCTGTTTCGTGTGAGATTTTTTTGTTTAGTGGGTATTATTCATTCCTTTTACACTGCATAATAATTAAAATCCAATGGCACTCATTGCCTGAAGATAAATGGCACATTAATTCTAATACATACAAGTGGGTCTTTCCCCCATAGAGAGCATGGCCATGACTATGTACCTAGTGTACAAGCATAAGATAAATAACATGGAAAATGAGGGACTTCCTAAAATTGCTTTAAACTCTAGTCAAAACCAACTACGCCTCAAGCGGAGTTGATGTAAAGATATCATTGCTTGGTTAAATCTTAAACCATTGGGGAATTGATGAAAATTACTCTTTTCAGATTATCGATAAGGTCACAAATATTATTACTTATAAGTTTAAAGAGAAACTGTGATGTGGGGAAAATTTAGTGGTTAAGAGAATATTAAGATACTATAAGGAGGTCATTAACTCTAATTTGGAATATCAGAAGTATCTCTCAATAGTAACTAGTTCAAGGAAGAAAATTAATATAGCCAAGATTAGAATGAACTCTCATGAGCTCCATAACAAAACTGGGTGTCAATCTATTCCTAAAACTCCATGGGAGGAAAGGGTTTTCCATCTCTGTGAGTCTTTGAGCATTGAGGATGAAAATCATTTTTTCTTAGAATTCCCTGCTTACACCCACATTAGATTTGAATTTCATAGTATTTGCTACAATACAAATATTTCTAACCTCCTAACTTGCCAAAACTATAGTGAGCTCGGAAAGCTTATTGCCAAGATTTTTAAGCACAGGAACAAAATTTTAAATCAAACCAAGTAATACCCTTCTTAAGGTCTGGTAGACCAAATTTCGTCTCAGTGGATGTTAATCATCATTATCATCATCAAGAAAATGACATAAAAATGTTCATTTTGCATAATCAGATATTTTAGTGATCGCATTTGTATAATCTAAAAAATAAATGAGTGTGGTTTGTATTTTAGTTCTTACTTTTTCAAACTAAGTTGATATAATTATAAAAATAATAATAATAAAATTAATTAAATGTGTAGAGTATGACATATATGTAAATGAAAGAGATGTGAAGCATTGTGAATAAATATAAGCACTATATTTGTATTTTCATTTTCTACTTATGATGATGATGGTGATGACTATGGTTAGCATCCATTCAGACCAACTCTAGTCTATCAGATATTAAGAAGATTGCTTTGATTACTATAAAAAATTATTTCTATGCTCAAAAAGATTGGAAAGAAGTGTTCCTAAGTCTACATATTTTTGACATGTTAGAACGTTAGAATGTTTATATTGTAGCAAAGATTATGAAAGTGTGATCTAATGTGGGTGTACATAGGGCATTCGAAGAGAAAATGACTTTCATCATCAACACTCGTAGTTTCATAGTGATGGCAAATCCTTTCCATCCACTGTGTTTTAGGAATTGTCCAACACTATGTTTCACTATGAAGCTCATGAGAATTGCTCTTATCTTAGCTATATTAATTTTCTTCTTTGAACTAGTTAAAATAGAGAGATATTTTTGTTATCTTCCAGAGGGTTGATGACCTACTTATAATATCTTTAAAAAAATTAACCTCTAATTCTTTCTTGCCCCACATTTTCTCTTTGAATTTAGATGTGTTAATCTTTTTAATGTTGTTGATATCCTACAAAGTGGCATTTTTGTCTATCCCTTAATGGCATAACCACACCATTGATTCTTTATACCGGCCTCCCTCGAGTCGGAGTGGATTTTGATTGGATTTCAAAACAACTTTAGGAAGTATTTGGCCTCCCATGTTATTTATAATTCATTAAATAAAATAAATGTGAAATATTCATTAATTAACAAGCGGCTCACTAAGAGAAAACATGATATAAGTGGGGATTGGACCTAAGTGGAGATGATAACATTTATTTCTCTTAACCACCCAATCTAGACACACTTGACAGTCACTACATTTGCATTCATTATAACTAATTAATATATTAAGTAGAGTACATATATTGTAGAAATTAAATTATATTTTCATTTCAATAAACAAACCTAATTTAAATTCACTATACAATAACTACCATGAATTGAAATTAACTTTCTATTAATTATTAAATTACACATTAGGGGTGACACGAGTGTGGGTTCACTTGAGCCCTGATGGAAATATAGAAGCATCCTTCTCATAGGGTATTGGTATTGCCACCAATAATCAGGTTGAAGTTTTTGCCTTGTATATGGGAACAAATCCATCTAAAGCCATCGCATTTAATAGCTGATGATCCTAGGAGATTCTCTATTAGTAATAAAGCAAGACTATAAAATGACTCTTAAATAAGGGGCCTTATAGATAAGGACTTTTGAAAGGATAATTTGGAACCTCCATGGCTTTGTTGATGTTCATATCTTTCATGTTTGGCATTTTCATTAACTCTATTGCTAATCAATTAGCAAATGTTGCAGTATCTCTTAACAAGGGGGTCATCATAAAAAATGGTGACCCCTTCGAACAGATGTGGCTCCACTAAGATTAGAATGATAAGCATCATTGTGGGATTAATTAACATAAATTTCCCCGCTCATGGCATCAATAGGAGTGGAAACACTTGGAAAATTTTAAAATGGATGAGGATGGATAGTTCTTTCACCGTTAAGTCATGCAAGGGATCCATTTCCATTCCTCGTGCTTTTGGATCCCTCACTTCTTCATATTTAATTCCCAACACATATCTCTTTATGGCCC
The DNA here is from genome assembly GCA_001517045.1 of Pseudotsuga menziesii. Classification (NCBI taxonomy): domain Eukaryota; kingdom Viridiplantae; phylum Streptophyta; class Pinopsida; order Pinales; family Pinaceae; genus Pseudotsuga; species Pseudotsuga menziesii. The sequence continues at coordinate 131,187 of LPNX010750888.1, forward strand.
TTATTTGTATTCACAACAACTAAGGTGGGATATTTTCTATGTGAATGGTTTTGGTTTTGGCTAGTTTTGGAGGTGTGGAATGGTGCTCAATTTGACTTGTCAACTAACGAATTATAGGAAGGGATTGCTCATGGTGATTAACCTTTGATATAGGTAATATTTTTTACTTTTATTTGTCTAGTTATTTGATTCTAGAGCGATTTTAAACCAAGAACTTTCTATTAGAATTGTTTATGGAATTGAGGTGTCGGGTCCTCTGAGAACTCAAATCTCTTTGTCACGTGTTTCTAGTCATGCTTCTAGGGTCGTTCTGGGTTTTTTCCTTTTTTAAAGATCATCTATTGAGTTCTCCCTCCTTGGTTTTAGCATTTAAATGGCCAACTCCTTGAATATGGACCCAGTTGGTGGAGAAGGAACAAGACAGATGAAGAAAATTTTAGGTGAATGAACAATCAACTGGAAGGCATGAGACAAGCAATTGAATATCTCAATGTTCATATGGAAAAGTAGGAAACCAAGCAAGAGGAAATGGAGAACAATGTGAAGGAACAGGGGATAAAAATTGATAAGCTAGCCAATGACATTGAGAGGCATAAATAATACTTGGATTTTTTCATGGTACTTAATCTACCGTAGGTTAGCCCTTAATTTCTATTGGTTCTAAGCTCATAGAGAAGGAAATGGTCGAGCAAATTGTCATGTCAACTATTCAACAACGTCACACTCATCATGTTAAAGGACTTGATCAATGTGACTAGTATCTAGAAAAAGGCCACAATGGCCATTGTTTCGGTTAATTTACACCTTCTTTCATGTACTTCAGTTGAATTTTTTGCTCATTTGATATGGAAGGCAGTAAATATAGGTTTTTTATGGAAACAATTTATCCAACATTATATAGAAATGTTATAGAAGAATTTTGTTTGCTTTTTCAACTCGTATAGCCTCTTTGGGCAATCTGAACCATATGGAATTATTTGGTTGTTTGGCCTTCCACGACCCTTCTCATATAAAATACTTACCCGCTTTTGTCCCAAAAAATCAAATTAAATAATTTTATTATTAAATAAAAATGTTGTATAACTTATACACATTATTGATATAAAAAACCATGTAAATCATATTTTTGGAAGAAAAAACAAAGAATTACATATTATAAATAATTATAAAATTAATAAGTATAATTAAAATCATTGTAAAATGCAAAACAAATATAGTTATAAATAAGATAAACTCAATCATTACATTAATCTCTTTATGATTTAGGATGATATAAGTATATTGACAAATATATAAATTTAAAGTATAATTTAAGTTATTAGTAAATTAAAAATACTCTTATTTTAAACTGAAATTTATATTCAAATAAAAGTATTTATATTAAATTATTATTTATTATTATTTATTATTTTAACTATGTATAATGAAATTGTTTATATTGAATTATATTTACTTACCATTTTAATTATATCAATTCATTAATATTTAATTGTACTTGAATATTTTACAAATTAAATTATATCGCTTCATTAATATTTAATTATACTTGAATATTTTACAAATTAAACTATATCAATCCATTAATATTTAAGTATAGTTGAATATTTTATAAATTAAACTCAGTAATATATATACTTCATTTTTAAATATTACATATATTAAAAAATGTATTTATAATTATATGAACATTTGTGAAATGAATTTTTTGAATTTTTGTTCATGAAAAAATTAATATTTTTTGTGGTTTGTCAATGAAAATACACCTTACATCAATTTCTTTTTATCGAATCAAAACGAAGTTAAATGGTATTTAAAAAAAAACATTTGAAAATTTTAAATAAATTTTTTGTAACCTATATTAAAAAATTATGAGTAACACCAAGTTTGATTGAAGTTTAATAATGTGAACCACATATAATACATTGAGATATGATCTTTGGTTTCATCTTCTAAGGGGTATTGATAATTGTTCGTATTCACCTGTAACTTTTCATATTTCTCCTGATAATAATACTAATAATAGCACCATCATCTAGGATTAAGTTTCTAATGCCCCCGTCTTAATCCAAAGACATATTTGTGAGTTCAAGCATCTTTCTAAATTTCTTCATTTTTTCTCTTCCAAGAGCTTTAGTAAAGATGTCTATGATTTGCTTATTTATGGAACAATATATCGAATGAATAATATTGGCCTCTACATGATATTGAATCATATGGTAATTTTACTTGATGTGGTTTGTTCGATCATGGATCTAGGATTCTTGGCCACCTTAATTGCATAAGTATTGTCAAACATAAGTGGAGTATATAACAAATGTTTCTCCTATAATCCTTCTAGTAGCGTCCTGAGCCACATAGTTTCCTTTGTTGATTCTACAATAGCCAAATACTTTACCTATGTAGTAGAATCTATAGTAACAAACTATTTGCATGATCTCTAAGAGACAATTGTTGATCCAAGACTCATGAGGCATCTTGAAGTAGACACTCCATTTTCCTTTTCCCATCAAAGTTGAAATCTAAATATCCAATCAATTTGAAGTCCTCCACCTTAGAGTATTTGAGTCCAAAGTCTTGAGTTCCCTTCAAGGTGCCTTCAAGTATCTTAGAACTCTCTTTGTGTTACCAAGAATTTTCAATCAGTGCAGACAAAGGTTGTTCCCCTAGTTTGCATGGACCAGATCTAGAACAAAAATCCACAGCGATGTATCCTTCTCCTAGATAATTAAACTACTCAAGAATGTTAAACTTTCCTTACCTCAGTCAGAGGTTGTCCTTGCCTTGTGGATCCTTTCGCGGTTAGATGTATGTGCAAAGAACATGAAGAACAAGACAAAATGGTGAAAGCAACAAGGAAATCCAAATACCTATACTAATAGTCAAGGAGAAAAGTAAGGAACTATCGATATTGACACAAATCGTTCATGGAAAAGAAGAACATGTTTGTATTAATAACATAAGAAGAGGAAGCTACAACTGAAGCCTTAACATTGAAGCCTCGTTCTCGTAATGTCATTGACATCACTATTACACACACTCTACCAACTTTATAAGCCTCACCCAAAACCACACTCTCTTGCCTCCTATACCAACTATGATTCCAACAGCATGAAGATGCTCTCTTGGTATTCTTCCCTCCCCCGATCATGAGAGGAAGCTTGTATAAATAGGCCAAAGGAATCCCAAAGTGGTTGAGATATTTTGGGAGGAAGGTAGGGAACAATCCCTGGATGCTAGGGGCACGAGTGACACTTATTCCAAGTAGTTGGGATAGGCCTCCACGAGGACTTTCGTCTAAAAGGTTCTCGAAATCTCCTTTTTCCCTTTTTGATAGTACTGATGCTCTCTGGATATGGGAAAGATGAGTCGACGCTCTTTGTCTTGAAGTCAAATGTTAGATTTTTATCATTTTAAGCAATATGATCTTAGGATCTTATTTGAGAGAATAACGTGCACAACAATCAATCACAAGAGATAGTAGACACAAATATTTTCCTCGGGAAAACCATAAAGGAAAAAACCCCGCAACTTCCTCAGAGATAGAATAAGCACCAATGGCAGCAGTAAAACCCAAAGACAGAAAAGATGATCTCCACCAGTTGTTCTCTCTCTTATCCTAGCTCCTTCTCTCTCACTCATGCGCTACAACTGAGTGTGGGTGACTGTGTGATAAATAGAGAGGCTCACTCTCTATTTATACTAGTTCCTGACTTGATAATAACTTACCAAGGCCGACTTCTATAGGAGAGTCTAATAACCCTAGTGCCCCACAACTGCGGGGTCTTTAACCCCTTATCAATAAGGAGGGTTAACCTCTATGACTTTACATGACTTGTTTAAATTAATGACTCTCCCTATAGGAACATCAGGGACCAATCAAATATAATATATGAAATACATAAGTGAATACATTTCAAAGTTACAAATACATCAACACTCCCTCTTGACTAGGAAGGTATTCTCTTGACATAATTCATCGACACAAGTCTTCTTCTCTGGATCAAGTCTGGATCATCATCACTGGATCATCATCAAAGTTGGATCATCACTGGATCATCATCATCATCACTGCTTCTACTATCTCGATCAAATGGTGCTATCTCTCAATTCTACTCGTCACGGGAAGTTCTACAGAGCCAGCCCTTTTTCATGTTGGTTGTAGGCCTAGCCTCCATGTAGGTCTTCATCTTCTTTAGCACTTATATATAACCATGGGAGAACACATCCAAAATCCATGTCAGAAAGGCCCGCCCAGTACTCACATCTAACCATGGGAGGAACACATCTAGCATCCATATCAGAAAGGCCCAACACTCACATCTGACCATGAGAGGAACACATCCAAATTTCATGTCAGAAAGGATCTGCACTTACATCTGACCATGAGAGGAACACATCCAGCATTCATGTTAGAAGGGATCTGCACTTACATCTAACCATGAGAGGAACACATCCAGCATTCATGTCAGAAGGGCTCTGCACTTACATCTAACCATGAGAGGAACACATCCAGCATTCATGTCAAAAGGGCTCTGCACTTACATCTGACCATGAGAGGAACACATCTAGCATTCATGTCAGAAGGGATATGCACTTACATCTAACCATGATAGGAACACATCCAGCATTCATGTAAGAAGGGCTCTGCACTTACATCTGACCATGCGAGGAACACTTCCAACATTCATGTCAGAAGGGATTTTCACTTACATCTGACCATGGGAGGAACCAATCCTGCATTCATGTCAGAAGGGCTCACGGACTCATCACTTCCCTTTGGAGGGAACCTCAATTTGGAGAACACCAAGCTTTTCCCTGAAGTACTCAAACTTCACTCTGGCTAATGGCTTGGTCAACACATCAGCTATCTATTCATCTGTCGCAACATACTGGAGCTTCGTTGCTCCTCTCTGCACCATATCCCTGATATAGTGATATTTGATCTCAATATGCTTCAACTTGTCATGGAACACTGGGTTCTCCAACAACTTCACACAACTCTGGTTGTCGCAATATATATAAGTAGCATCCAACGGGAGATCAAATAAATCAGATAGTAGCTTCCTTAGTCACACTCCCTCACAACTAGCCAAACAAGCTATGACATACTCTGCTTCGGCTGTACTCAATGCCACGTAGGATTGCTTCCTGCTAAACCAAGATATCACACTTGATCCCATACTGAAGCAGCACCCCGAAGTGCTCTTCCTATCAATGGCACTGCCTACCCAATTTGAATCAACATAACCCTCCAGGTTAATATTCTGATTCGCCTCATACTTGAGCCCATAATCAATTGTACTCTTCAGGTACCTCAGAATATGGTTTGCAGCAATCAAGTGAACCTTTCTTGGATCTGTCAGGAACCGGCTCAATGTGTTCACAACAAAGCAAATATCTGGTCTCGTATTTGTCAGGTACATCAAGGACCCAATCATATGATGATACATCATAGCATCAACCAACTCTGATGAAGCATCACTCAATAGCTTCAGGTTCGATGCCATAGGTGTGGTCATGGCCTTGCAGTCCATCATCTCAAACCTATTTAGGATCTCTACTGCATGCTTCCCTTGTCCCAGGAAGATTCCATCTACATTATACCATACCTCCATGCCTAGAAAGTAGTGCATCATACCCAAGTCCTTCATCTCGAACTCGGCAGCAAGCTTTCTCTTTGTATCAGTAATCAACCCATCTACACCTGTTACAAACAGGTCATCTACATACAGTAGGAGTATCACTAGGTTCCCGTGTTAAACCTTGTAGTAAAGGTTGGAATCCGCTTTACTCTTGGTAAAGCCGAAACTGGATAGGAAGCTGTCAATTCTGTCGTACCATGTCTTGGGTGCCTATTTCAAACCATACAGCGATTTCTTCAATTTACACACAGGAGTCTCCCTATCATGTGTCTCAAAACTGAGTGGTTGCTCCACATACACCTTCTCTTCCACTACACCATTCAAGAAAGTAGTCTTGACATCCATCTGGTGTATCTTCCATTTCATTACTACAGCCAGAGCAAGTACTGGTCTGGTGGAAGTGTATCTGGCTATAGGTGCAAAATTCTCTTCATATTCTATTCCTTCTTTTTGGGAGAAGCCACAAGCCACAAATCTTTCTTTATATTTCTCTATGCTACCATTTGCAGCATGCTTGATCTTGTAGATCCTCTTGGAAGTCACAACAGACTTCCCCTCGGGTCTTGGGACAACATCCCAGGCATCATTCTTCATGATCGACTGGTACTCCTCGATCATAACATCCTTCCATTATTTCTTCTCTGTCGCTTCTTCATAGTTGGAAGGTTCTATATCAATGATGTCACATAATAAGGCTACATACTCGGAGTATGACCTAGTTCTCTTCCTTTCTCTATGTATTTCTTCTGGAGCCCCATATCTCTATGCACCTTGGATAGCCTCTCGTACCCATGCAGGTTTCCTCTTGTGATGATTCTTCTCTTGGGGTGGATATATAGGTTTCTGGGGTTCTTCTATTTCTCTATCATCTTCTTGAGTTGCATCATTCATAGTTGTATCTTGAATCCTGGGTACCTATGTTTCTTCAGGGTCTTCAGCAGGTCTCTTTCTGGATTTGTTGTAATCTGAGTCTTTGTCAAATGTTACATCCCTACTGATGTCAATCTTATTGAATCCTGGGAGTATATTCTGTAAGCCTTCGAGCTTTCACTATATCCCACAAATATACCCTTCTTCCCTAAAGGATCTAACTTTGTCCTCTTTTCTTTCGGAATGTGTATGTACACTGGACAACCAAATATTTTGAGATGACTGACTTCTATTTTCTTGCTGAAGAAGACTTCTTTAGGTGTCTTGTTCTCGAGTACTCGATGTGGAGTATAGTTATGTACATACACAGCTATTCTAGCAGCTTCTGCCCATAGATGCATAAGAATATCCTGATCATGAAGTGTTTCCCTTGCTACTTCCATGATAGTTCTATTCTTCCTTTCTGCAACCCCATTCTATTGTGGATTATATGGAGTGGTCAACTACCTCTTAATCCCTGAATCTCTGCATAAATATTTGAATTCATTTGATGTGAATTCTCCGCCATTATCTGATCGAAAGGTCTTGATTTTATTTTCTGTGTGGTTCTCGATTAGGTATTTCAATTCTTTGAACTTGCTGAATACTTCATCCTTGCTCTTCATGAAGTATATCCATGTCTTCCTAGAAAAATCATCAATGAAAGAAACATAGCATACATACCTGCTTAATGAACTGGATGACATCAGACCGCATACATCGAAGTGAATGATTTCCAAGATTCCTTTTTCCTTGCTCTCACTACTTGGAAATGTTTTCTTTGTGTTCTTTCCTTTCGCACATCCCTTGCAAACTCCTTCATGTTTTGCCTGCATTTCTGGAAGTCCTTCAACAGCTTTGCTTGCAATAGGTAGTGCCCTATAGTGCACATGCGCAAGCATTCTATGCCAAAGTTCATTTGGTTCTACCAAGTCATGGACCAAGGCTTGTTCTGGTTGGCCCTTCAATTTGTATAGTCCTCCTTCTTACTCTCCAATTACAACTGCATCATCTATAGTCTTTCCTTTTGGCCACATGAGGACTTGACCATCTATAAATATAACCCTCATTCCTTTTGCATCCAATGCTGATATAGAGAGAAGATTCTTCTTTAGTCCTGGTACAAACAAAACATCCTTCATCTTCATAGACTTTCCAGAGTCTAGCTTATATGAGGATTCACCACTACCTTTTATGGGATATTGGTAGTCATCCCCAAGTTTTACTTTGTGGGGTGAATCATGTTCAGATAGTTTCACAAAAGATTCCTTGAATCTCGTCATGTGTTTGGAAGCCCCATTGTCAATAAGCCAATCATTGCTTCCATGTGAGACAGTTCCCGTGAGAGTAGAGATCAGAACATATTCTTCATCACTTGAAGAATCTTCACTTTCTTATTTGACTCTCTTCCTGGGACGATCATCATCCTCTGCAGTGTGAGCATGATGTTTTATTTTGTATTTCTTCTTTTTTTGAAAGCCATTCTTATTTTTAGGACAATTTCTGGCAAAGTGTCCTCTCTCATCACATGTATAGCATCTGATTTTGGATAGATCCTTCTCTGGTGAGAATGCTTACCTTGGTGATGATGATTGTCCCTCCTGCTTTTCTTGGAGTGTATTGTGGGAGCTTGATATTCATTTCCCATTTTTTCTTCTCGAGCTACTATTCAAGCTTCTTCTTGTGAGCATTCTTCCCACATCCTACTAAACTTGATAGCTTCTTTCTGGCACAGATCCCTTGGATGAAAGAATCCCATGACCTAGGGAGACCATTCAAGGTGGTCATCACAATTTCTGCATTCTCTACTTCTTCATCCACTCCTTCAAGTTGTTCCTTGATTTGAGATCCCCTTGTAAAGTATGACTGTATGGTCTCTTCATTCTGGATCTTTGCATTCTTCAACTACTTCCTCAAAGTCATCTTCTGATTAATGTTCTTCCCTTCAAATAGCTTGGTCAAGGCATCAAACATCTCTTTAGGTGTCTTTAGGGAGGACACCTGTGGTATGAGGTGATCCTTGATTGAATCAGCAATAATACTCTTAGCCATGACCAATTTCCTTTTGTGTAAGTCCTTAGCTTCATCTCCCTATGGAACTGGAACCTCTTCACTGCTGTAAGAGTCCAACTCATTTTCTTCCAGGACCAGGGAGATCCTATACTTCCAGGCTTGGAAGTTGTCAGCTCCCTCAATATTTTCATCAAGCTTGGTGTGATGAGACATCTTAATAGAGAAACTCAAATGGAAATACAAAGGATTTAGATATTACCAATTTGAGAAGCTAAAAACTGGATCTGGAGCTAATCTTCTGCAGTGTTGGTTTTCTGGTTCCAAGTAAAATTAGGGTTTGACTTTCCCGGAGTTCTACTCAACCAAAAACCTCGATTTTTGTCTCTAAACTTTGATTTTGATGAGGAGATCAATCCTAGGTTTGGCTCACTCAAAAATTCCACTTCTGTGAAAACCCCTAATTTCCCAATGTAGTGGTAGGTCAAAAACTGAAAAAGCTCAAAATCAAATTTTTCTTTGACGGAAAGATGCACCCTTCAATGGAGATTCAGCCTAGCCTCCTTTTGCTGATGGATTGTGGAGAAAGACCCAAAAAGTAAGAAGCCCTAGCTTCTGCAGCTACATAGTGTCTTCTTCTCATGTTAGCTCTGATACCATGTTAGATTTTTATCATTTTAAGCAATATGATCTTAGGATCTTATCTAAGAGAATAACATGCACAACAATAAATCACAAGAGACAATAGACACAAAGATTTTCCTCACGAAAACAATAAAGGGAAAACCCTGCAACTTCCTCAAAGATAGAATAAGCACCAATGGAAGCAATAAAACCCAAAGACGGAAAAGATGATCTCCACTAGTTGTTCTCTCTCTTATCCGAGCTCCTTCTCTCTCACTCATGCACTACAACTGAGTGTGAGTGACTGTGTGATAAATAGAGAGGCTCAAGAGAATAACATGCACAACAATAAATCACAAGAGACAATAGACACAAATATTTTCCTCACGGAAACAATAAAGGAAAAACCCCACAACTTCTTCGGAGATATAATAAGCACCAATGGAAGCAGTAAAACCCAAAGACAGAAAAGATGATCTCCACTAGTTGTTATCTCTCTTATCCGAGCTCCTTCTCTCTCACTCATGCACTACAACTGAGTGTGAGTGACTGTGTGATAAATAGAGAGGCTCACTCTCTATTTATACTAGTTCCCGACTTGACAATAACTTACCAGGGCCGACTTCTCTAGGAGAGTCTAATAACCCTGGTTCCCCACAATTGCAATGACTTTAACCCCTGATCAACAAGGAGGTTTAACCTCTATGACTTTACATGACTTGTTTACATTAATGATTCTCTCGATAGGAACATCAGGGATTAATCAAATACAATATATGAAATACATAAGTGAATACATTCTGAAGTTACAAATACATCAACATCAAAGGTGTCATCGACGCACTATGTCAGTGGGAAAGAGGTGTCATGCAGGACTGACGCCCTATGTCAAGAGACAAGGTGTGTCATACATCCTAGAACTGGGAAAAAATCTCTAAAAAAGATGTCTTAGCCATTTCACTTCAGGGGATTGAGCATAGAAACCAATTTCAGGTGTAACAGAATGCCCCCCAAATTATGAAGCCAGAAGGGGATGATAGGTGAAATGATTTGCTATATGTGAGCTAGAATTAGATGAAAAAGAGCGGTTAGTGAGGACCAAGTACCAACTATCTAACTCAAATCATGGCTTGTGACCAATACACTGCAGATTCATGTACAATGACCATGTCATGGCTACCAATAATACATTGTAGATCCATGATTGACAAGACTCAAATCGAGACATAGCTACGGAATATACGCTGTATATCTATGTCATCTTGACCCAAGCTTGAGCATAGAAACCAAACATACAATGTGGATCCTTTCAATGACTCAAAAAATAATCCATCGCAACATGAGGATAGACACATATTCAAGTGAACACCTAACCACTCAAGGTCTTCATTCCAATCCCAAAAGATACGATTCTATCCATGTGAATGGATGTCCTGATGTCAAACATGGTAGAAACCACTTGATTACCGGTCATTGATGTATACCATTAACAAGTGCGAGGGAAATCACCATTAATTTCAATGATTCCCAAGGTATCCTAGTACATTCCTCTGAATGTGAATAGATGAGCTAAAGTCGAACAATCGGCAGAATATTTCAATCAGAGGCCAATGATGAAAGCCTACTGTCGAAAGTGAGGAAAGCTTCCATTGAGACATGTAGGCTTCAAGGTACTTGACTGGTTTCTAAGACTAATTCCCAGATGATTTGCTGGCGTCGACGAGAATAGACTTATAGAAGGAGGGCCATGATGTTTCCCCCATCATCAGCATGAAACTTGGAACAAAAGTGATGTTGAAGTGATCTTGATAATGGAATAACCATAGGACTGACTAAAATATGACTAACTCAAAGGAGGGAAAAGAAACTACTGAGGTAGACTATGATAAAGACTTTCCTTGAACATTGAATGGCATGAAAAGTGACTTGGAACCATTGACTCAATGAGGCAGATACCGGACATAATGCAAACGCGGGACGATGCATTCTTTGAATTGACTCAAAGGAGTTGAATGACTCATGAAAGTGGATTGACTCGATGACAAGATGAATACCCAATTGTTTGAATAAAAATCCAAGCAGGTGCCATGTTCAATGATGGACTAAGAGCTTCCAATAAATGAAAGAGCTTGAAAAGGGTAAAAAACGCTCGGTATAGCTCATCGAGTGATGAGTCCATCCTAATATGTTTTGTGAACCTGAGAAAGGAGGGGTCCATTCCCAAAAAGGGTCCTTCAACGTTTAATTTTATGAGTCTAAAGAAGGTAAACTCATTTTTCATTTCATGTTTAGAGAGTCTGAAATGACTAAGAAGACTCCATAAATGGACTTTTTCGTAGATTTAGTCCCCAAGATCCGAAAAAAAAAAAGTATAAACTAATACCTAGGAGAACTCTTCTAGTTGTGAAGAATTAGAGTATACATTTTTTGTAAATGAGTCTAAGCAAACCGAAAAACGGGTAAACTATCACCAAATAGACGACCTTTCGAATACTTTTACAAGCGTGAAAGAATCAAGTTCACTTGGCAATATTTTTGTGTTTAGGGAGCCTAAAAAGAGCTTAAAGGTGAATCCATGGAGGTTTTCCCCTTTTCATAATTCATTTTAACGAGTCTGAAAAGACAGTAAAAGCACACTCAATACCTTTTCACTAGGTTTTTAACGAGCATACCGAGGGTATAAAAAGAGTTATGCTCTGTACTTTTTCATCTTAAGATAGAGTGTGAAAAAGACAAAAATGAACTTGATCACAACAAAAAATTCCAAATAATGCCCTGAAATCCTCAAAAACGATGTTAGAACATTTTCACCATGAAAACTATACGAAAAACATAATGAAAACCCATGGTATTTAAATATTCCACTAATTATTTCTAATCAAAAATCACATACAAATAGTGAGATAGTAAAAAAATTTAACCATTGTGTTATTTACCATAGCAAATAGGGTGAAATTGGTGTTTTGGAGAGAAATTTGCAAAGGAGATCCTAGAAGATCCAGGCATCAGTTCGTTGAACTGTTAGAAGAAGGTAAGAACTAAGACCTTTCCCTTCCTTTTCATGGTTGAAAATTTAATTTTCATGATGATTTTTTACTATTTTGGGGGATTTTTTTAAGGGGAAGAGCGCGTCTAGGGCGACGCTCTTCTCCCTTTTGGGATGTGCATCAAGGCACTCCTAGAAAGCGGAAAGAGCGTTAGGGGCGCTTTGTCTCTTAAGGGAGATAGCTCGGTCACTCTGTTCCCTAAGGGAAAGATGTCAATGGTCGTGGGCTTCCCAAAATTTGATTTTTAGCATGAAAAATCAAGAAAATTTTCAATATGAGGGTTATAATGACTTCCTTGTCGATGTCCCACAGGTATTGGACCAACAAAATGGTGATTTGGAAGGAACATGAACACAAGCTAGATGATGATCAGGCAGCCAATGATCCCATGACTGTAAGAGTCCTAATGGAATGTGGGCTCCTAAAGTATTTCACAGTGTCAAGCATGAAAAACCATGTACGTTTGCTAGATCATCTGATACGGATGTGGGATTCGGACCAGCAACATTTCCAGGTTGGGACACACATTCTGACAATAGATGTGGAAGACATCTACTTTCTAACTGGATTATCCCGTAGAGGGAGCCTGGTATCACTTACAGGTCCTTAAGGAGGGGAGATGTCCATTGATGACCTTATAGACGAGTATTGTGTCGTCGAGACAAGGTCTCGAGGCGACAATATCTCTATAAAACATATTGTGGACTGACCATTGAGGACCGTGGTATTTACCATAGAGAACGTAGTGGGTATCCAGGATGTACATCAGACTACCTGAGCACAAATGCTATATGCGTTGGAGTGCATGGCTCCAACCGTGTTTAACTATAGTGAGGGGTTGTTGGTAAGCCTCAAGGATCAAATCACAAAGTGTAGATGAGGTGACCTCAATCAATTTGGTTATGGGGCAGTGCTAGTATCTTTCTTTTTGGAGAGGGTGCCTTTGCTACACCATCAGGTTCCTCTCAACAGGATGGATCCCAAGGATCCGTAGATGTTACAGTGGGTCGAGGCTATGGCCCACCACAGAGGTGGGGGAGGGCACATTGTGACCTATGGTGTTGTCTTCTTCCATTGGTTATAAGGCCAACTGTTGATGGTCAAGGACTATGCATATGTAGGTGGAAACTTCATGGGTGACCCTGATCTTCCCTTTCTAGAGGGCGAGCAGTGGGATGACCGAGGTAATAAGGATGCTACCACATTGTGTTTTTTGTTTTATGTTATATTTTATTTTTTGTGTTTTTGTTGATACTAAGACATATCCTATAATTTTGCAGACATGGGTCTATCAAGACCTGTAGGGGATTCACCTATCGAGAGGCAAGGTGTAGTCAGAGACATGGTTGTTAGGAACGTCGATGTCTAGGAGGAACTTCAAAAAATCGAAGATAACCTCTAGAGATTGACTGTAGGGATACCAGACATATCCATTGACGACCTTCCTAGATGTTATTTGTGCCATACTGTCGGAGTGTCGGGACGTTTCAGGAGGTTACTTCGTCGAGTGGATCATGCCATTATGTGCTATCATGAGCAATAGAAATAGTCCATAGTGACTTCCCATTTTTGTATTGTATAGATACTGAAAGCTTCGAAGCTTCAGAGTTTGACCTTTTGATGTACAAGAAACTTGATGGTTCTAGATTTTGGGTATATCAAAAAGTTATGGCTCTAGTTTGTATCTCAGTATCAATTTATGTATATATAACACTCTTTTTTAGATATATTTGTGTGTGTGTGATGTGTTATGTGCATGAATGGATACCTATATGTGTTTATGTGATTTTTTACGTATAATCAGAATTTAAATGAACTTCGAATCTGAGGCAAATATCAATCCAAAACATAATTTTCCAATGAATCAGCTGTTGTGTTTAAATATCTTGGGATGTGATGGTAGGAAACATGCTCAAAAGACCTCTTTAAAATTCAAACTCTTCGGAAACTACAAAGAAGTAAGGGGTTATGGATGGTGTAGAACTGGTTTAATTGATGCACAACTAACCCCGAATCTCAATAAAGTATATTCTAACTCACATCACTAGCTAGAGATTCAGTCAACAAACTAATCACTGCATGGTATTCTGTAAGATTGTTTGTAGTGGGACCCAAGCAAGTTCCTCTTGAGCTCACCAGATCACGGGTAGGGGAATACAATACCCACGCCGATGATGCGATATTTACAGTATAACAGCTAGCACCATTCGCAAAGCCAAAATAAGCGGTCATCTGTCCATTTTAACAAAACACTATATAAGCAGGCTTAGTTAAGACACATCTTACATTCACAAAAAATTCACACTCCAAACTACACACACCACTCTATAAACATTATTTACAAAATACCTATGCTAAATGACCTAGGCATAGTATTTCTTGAGGTAAACCTCGTTTCGAGGCTCACCCAGTGATATCCCATCATAGTCTATCAGCTCGTATGCTTCTATCTCTAAGACACGACAAACAATATAGGGTCCATGCCACATGGATTCTACTTCTCCACCTCCCAACTTATCGTGCTTGTAGTCATATGTCAGGACCAAGTCACCTTCGTTGAAGAGGCAAGGTTAAATGAATCTATCATACTAAGCTTTAATTCGTCGTTTATGTGCCTCATTATCTAGGGTGGCATCTATACGAGTTTCATCAACTTGTCCAAATACAAGAACCGTTAGTTCTCTAAAGTGGTATTGGGTAGCAGTTCTACAACGAGTTTTAGAGAAGGAAGTTCACATTCGATCGGGAGGGTGGATTCTAGCCCATACACTAATTGGAATGGGGTGAATCCAGTGGATGTTTTAACGTTAGTCCTATAACCCATAATGTGGAAAACAAATGTAAATGCCAACTTGATTTGGACTGCCCTACCATCCATTGAAGCATGGTTTTCAACACCTTGTTGATGGCTTCAACCTAGCCATTGGCCTGCGAGTAGTAGGGTGTAGAATTATCATGACGAAAACCTAGTTTGGTTCTTAGTTCCAACATCATTTTGTTTTGAAAATGTGAATCATGGTCGGTGAGAATATATTGAGGGACTCCAAACCTAGCAATGATGTGATTGAAAAGAAATAGGGCAACGGTTTTTCCATCTTCGGTGTATGTAGGCATTGCCTCATCCCACTTTGTAAAGTAGCCCGCAGCTAGGATGATGTAACCATGCCCCCTGGTTGATATAGACTTACAATGCATAAAATCAATGCCCCATTTTGAAAAAGGGCCAACAACGATGATAGGATGTAAAAGAGAGGGGTGGGGGCACTTTTTTGATTGGAAAAGCTGGCAGGGTGGGCATTTTTTCATGGACTCCATGCAATCTTTGAATCTTGAGGGCCAAAAGTACCCAACACATAAAATTTTCTAAGGGGTAGCCATGCCAGAAAGATGACTACCACATGCTCTAGAGTGGCAGCCATTCAAGACTATTTCAGGCTCTACATGTGTTAAGCAATGTCACAAAATTACATAAATGCCATGGCGGTACAATGCATCATTGACAATAAGGTAGTACTTAGCATAATGAGGGATATGACAACGTTTGTCATGGGTTTCATTAGGCTGAAAACATTGATTTTGGAGATATAAAATCAAATATCCATACCAGGGGTCAGACGTACTAATGAGGAATAGGGATTCATTGGGAAACGAATCCAAGGGTTGCGTATCCTTAATAATACGAGGAAGGTCACACATGAGTTCCGTAAAGATGAGGGATTTCCTAGAACTGGATTTTGCAAATTCTAACTCAAATCCCTGGAGAATAACAATCCAGCGAAAGTATTTATCCCCAAGAACCTGATGAGTCAAGATGTAATACATGGGGTTGGAATTTGTGTATACCATAGTTGTGCGAAGCAAGATGTAGTGACGAAATTTCTAGACCGTGATGATCATGGCCAGAGCTAACTTCTCAACATGTGAATAACGGGTTTCAGAGTCGAGAAGACTCTTGCTTAGGTAATAAATCACGTGTTCCTGGTCGTGTATATTTGTTTGAACTAGTACCATGCCGATGGTGGTTAATGATGCAGCCACATACAAGGAGTAATCCTGGTGTAATCAAGTGGTTGCAAGACAGGTGCATGTGTGATGGCGTGTTTGAGAATGTTGAGCGCACGTTGTGCAAGGTCATCCCAAACAAAGGGTGTGTCCTTTTTTAACAAACGCATGAAAGCATGTGTCTTCTCGGCGTAGTTACAGATGAAACGACGCAAAAAGTTTTCCTTCCCTTGCAAACTTTGAAGTTTAGTAATGTTTGGAAGTGGGGGTAGGGAAAATATGGCTTCAATTTTTAGTGGGTCTATATGGATGCCATCCTTGGAAATGATGAAGCCAAGCAATCTGCTAGTCTTAACATAAAAGACACATTTGTGTGGATTCAACCGAGTGTTGTAATGGAGGCACCTAAGAAAAATGACTCTCAAATGGTCAAAATGGTGGTCTCAATGTTGCGAATGGGCAGGTAAGTCATCGATATATGGTTCAATGATATGTTTAATGTCATGGAAAGCATAGGACATAGTGCATTGAAAAGTAGCACCATCATTCTTTAGGTCAAAAGGAAACTTCCTATAGGCAAAGGTAACCCATGGAAAAATGAAGGTTGTTTTATGTTGATTATAAGGGAGTATCTCTATCTGATTATAACTAGAAAATCCATCCATGATTGAAAAGATGATGCTTCCAGTGCAATTATCGATGATTTGATCGATGTAAGGAGTAGGGAAATTATCCTTAGGACAATCCCTATTGAGATCTTGAAAATCGATACAAACCCTAATCGTTCCCTATTTTTTGTTCATGGGGACAATATTAGAAACCCATTCTGTAAACAGCACAAGGTAAATGAATCCAACCTTAAGAAGTTACTCAATTTCTTCCTTAATGGTTGTCGCTTTCTGTGTATGAACTTGACATAACTTTTGACGTACCGACTTGGCATCAAGGTAAGTACTAATCTCGTGAACCACAATAGAAGGGTCTTTCCCTGGAATTTATTCATACGTCCAAGAAAAAATGTCTCTAAATTCCTTAAAAGGGACCATATAAGACCTAAATTCTGAAGAAGAACAATTTTGGCCCATGTGAATGTTATCCACAACTCCAAGTTTGACTGATATATCGAACGGAACGAACTTCGTAATATTGTTCAGATTACCCTCAGACTCAACATTGTGGATTAACATCGGTGACTGAGGTGTAGTTACAATATCAGATGAAACCATTATTGCCAAATGATATTCTACCATATGGTAACTGAGAAGGAAAGAGGATTGGTGATGATAGCCTTTCCAGGGCATCTCTTCTAAAGACATGAATTCCACGATTGATTCATCTAACGTAATAGTTTGCAAAAGAAAATCCAGAGATTGGAGGGGGGATTCTAACCAATATGGTAGGTGATAAGGGTCGGATGCCAACAAAATATGATCATTAATGGTGGGGTCGCTGGTGGACTGGATATACTGGTAAGTTTGTTCGAAATGATTGAAGGATGTCGAATCAACAATTGATTTTCCTTTGTCTGAAGTGTCATGACTCTTAGAGGAGATCATGTTCACAGACGCGATCTGAGTAGAGGGAGGATGTTAGGATTATAATCCTCCCTTGTCCAATTTGGTCAATTATATCTAAATTAGGAGTCCTTTCAGTCTATTTTTAGTCGCTAGCACCATTAGGTCCGCTTGGCCTAATTGGGGCACATGTACTAGTTACTAAAGTGTGGGGAACACTATTTGAGGCAAACTGCCACTGATTTCACTTGCATGCATCATTTTAGGAGCCTCCTAGATTAATCCCTACAAATTAGGAGCCACTGGGAGTGCCGACACCAACCTCCATTAGTTGAGTTCGGTTGGTGACTAGTCAAGCTCAGTTAGGAGTCATTTATTTTCAGTTCTAGTCTGTTACACTCAGTTCTACTCAGTTGGCGCTAGCTTTGCATGGCTTCATGCAGGTGAGGTGCATTTACTCACCTACCTCAGTCAGTTAGACTAGTTAACACTGAATTAGACACTTGAGTTGGGATTTTGAACTTCGATAATGATTTAGACAAGGTCAGTTAACAATGCAGTCAAGTAGAGTCAAACCAATTCGAATTTCCTCACATGGATTCAAATTGCATGAAGCTATTTAGCCATTGTACTTCATTGTAATTAATCATCTAATTACTTTTTATTAATGAAATCATTCACAATTGCAAGCCATTTTTGCACTATTTCATTCTTCAATTTCTAAGTAAAATTGTTTGATATATCTTGTGAGTTGTATGTTGGTCCACATATCTATGTGCTCAATTTAAAACGATATCAGAGCCTCGGCAAGACAAGGCAATACTCCTACTATAGATTCATACTTGGATCCAAAAAAAAATGAGCAAAATTGCTCCTTCCAGCACTGCACTAGAAGCGGAGAATTTACCACTAAATATCCCAAGTAAAGGAATTGTTGAGCAAGCTTGCTTGATCAACTATGTTGGGTGTGAAGAAAATTCCAAAAGTGCAAGCTATACATTTTGTCTGTTTGATTGTGTGAGTGACAGGTTTTTCAGACTTCTTCACTGCATTCGAAATGGCCCCTCCAATGGAGATTCTCACTCCTTTCAATTACCACCAGTGGAAGGAGGACATGGAGATGTAGCTTCGCTCCAAAATACTCTTCAAACTTCAAGGGAGACAGAGGCAGAGCCAATTCATTATGTTGACAAAGAAAAGTACTGGAATAGGCTTGATGAAGCATATGGATGCTTGTGCCTCTCAATCTCTTGAGATCTTCTCTTCCACATCAATGGATTGAAGACTCCCAAGGAGGTTTGGGATAAGCTTGCTTCCTTGTTTGATCATCAAGATGACCTGAGGATCTATCAGCTAGAGAATGAGCCGATTTCTCTTCATCCATCCAACTTCGAAACACTGAATGATTTCTTCACCAAATTCAAGCACATGGTGTTCCAGTTGAAGCTGTGCAAGGTTGAGAAGGAGGATGATCAACTCATCCTTTCCATTCTCTCAAAACTTGGTGCATACTACTCAGTCTTTGTATCAACCTTTCATTCAATGAAGCTCACTACTCCAAATTGGAGGATGCCTACTCTTAATGCCATCATTAAATCTCTCACCCAAGAGCATGACAAGTTGATCCAAATGGGGATCATTCGATCTTCCAAAGATCAAGCACTGGTTGCTGGAGGACCTAAGGTAGTGAATGATAAATGGAAGCAAAAGGATGAGTCTCTTGTGGAGAAATAACAGTCAAATGATCCTTCGGGTTGGAAAAGAAGCAAGAATAATGGCAAAGGAAAGACCCTTTGTTCTTCCAAGGGGCTTTCATCTAGAAAGCTCCTGTATGAGACGAACAATTGATGAAATGGCTCTTCTTCTGAAGAAACATAACATTACTGTACTTTCTAGCGCAAGGAAGGATGGCCATAGAGAAGAAACTAAACAACGTGAAGAGACATGCCATGCATTGAAGGCTAGTTGTTCAACAACGCATGCCTTCATTGATTCTAGAGCTTCCAATCATATGGTTCCATCCAAAGAATCATTCTCTTCCTTGCAGTCTTTTGATGGTCCTAGTATTTAGATGGGTAATAACAGTCAAATTTGAACCAAAGGGAAGGGTTCTATCAAGCTTGAACATGGAAAGTTCAAATATGTGCTTTATGTGCCCTCCTTAGCTGCAAATCTGTTATCTATATACCAGATTACTCATACTGGCTCTCCAATGCAAGTGATATTTGGTCCTGACTCACTGGAGATCACAAATGTCTCTACTAGGAACATCATAGCGAAGGGAGCTGCAAATCATGCCTCCAAGGCATATGAGTTCTCACACTTCATGCATTTTTTCAGAACCAGTGCACTCTCAGCTGCCACTTGAAAGGGAAGGTAAAAAAATTCCATCTACTTCTTTTGCAGTTTCCACTAGTATTGCAGAACCAGTTGTATCAGTGTATGAGATTGAAATTCAGGGTGATTCGGATCCATATCCAATCCCTACTCCCAAGAGGGAAGCTAGGAATATGACTGGAAATTCATTTGACACACAAAAGACAAAGAACCTTGTGCTATGTCATGCAATCTTACCTCCTTCGGAGAGATGCAACAAACTCCCTGTGAGATGCTACATGGCAAGGTCTGATCAGTTACACTTCCTTCAGAATAATAGAGTGGATCATACACCTCTTCATCAGAAAGAGGAAAAGGTTACATTCATCCTTCCTTCCATCATCATTTTGGGAGAAGATGGAGAAGTCTACATGCCAGGCCCCAGGATACCTATGCACAGAACATCATGCATGCTGCTTCACTACATCACATAGATGAAGGTTGCAGCAACATATTTTCAAGTTTTTTAAACTTGAATCATGATTCTATATTCTTAGTTAGAGGGGGGATTTTTTTCCCGTGTGGTTTTTTCCTCGGCTCCTTGTATTGAGCAGTTACTTTACTTGTTGTAATGGGTGACCTATGGTCTTAGTTACCAGGGCCCACAAATTGTCCAAGTTAGCATTCAGGGGGGTGTTAGGATTATAATCCTCCCTTATCCAATTTGGTCAATTATGTCTAAATCAGGAGTCCTTTCAATCTATTTTTAGTCACCAGCACCATTGGGTCCACTTGGCCTAATTGGGGCACATGTACCAGTTACTAAAGTGTGGGGAACACTAATTGAGGCCAACTGCCACTGATTGCACTTGCATGCATCAGTTTAGGAGCCTCCTAGATCAATCCCTACAAATTAGGAGTCACTGGGAGTGCCGACACCAACCTCCATTAGTTGAGTTCAATTCGTGACTAGTGAAGATCAGTTAGGAGTCAGTTACATTCAGTTCTAGTCTGTTACACTCAGTTTACTCAGTTAGCACTACCTTTGCATGGCTTCATGTAGGTGAGGTGCGTTTACTCACCTACCTCAGTCAGTTAGACTAGTTAACACTGAATTAGACACTTGAGTTGGGATTTTGAACTCCGATAATGATTTAGACAAGGTCAATTAACAATGCAGTCAAGTAGAGTCAAACCAATTCGAATTTCCTCACATGGATTTGAATTGCATGAGGCTATTTAGCCATTGTACTTCATTGTAATTAATCATGTAATTACTTTTGATTAATGAAAGCATTCACAGTTGCAAGCCATTTTTGCACTATTTCATTCTTCAATTTCTGAGTAAAATTGTATGATCTATCATGTGAGTTGTGTGTTGTTCCACAGATCTACGTGCTCAATTTAATAGAGGATTGATTAATAGAAATATTCCCATAAGTGAGGAACTTTGAGAAGACCTACCCCTACGTTTTGATACTATGGATTCATAGAAGCCAATAGGGGGAAATTATTCATAGAATTAGAACTGGTGTTTGGGAAACAAAAATCCAATTGATCAATTGTAACAATCTTCCCTTGAAATGGGAACTGGACCACCCGAAACACAGATGAGGAAATGACTTTTATTGCGTAGAACCAATTCCTACTCAGGAGGAGATTGTATTCTAAAGGAGAATCGACAACTTCGACATGAATGGACACCAATTTCCCCCCTAGTTCAACCAGGAGGGAGGGCAGTAGTCCATGAGGCTAAAAACCATGATCATCGAAAGACTTCGAAGTGGTAGGTGAATGGTTTATTTCGAGAGAGCCTATATATCTCCAACAAGACAGAGACATGACTGAAGTCGAGGCACTTTCATCCAACACGGTACGATGGAATTTCTTCCCAATGAATTTAGTAGATATTTGGAAAGCTAACTAATGGGAGAGCATTGACTTAAAATCATCCAGTTTAAAGGCAATAACATTACTATTTTCAGGATCCATAACTCCAACAACTGACAACAGGTTCTTCCTTTCCATGGGGCATGTTTAAAGTACTTCGAGGGTAGACATAGCACATGGTGTCTGGGCCAAATATTCTACCACATTGTAGTATTGAGCAGCTAATGCATTAGGGTTGAATATTGATTTTTGAATTGTACTCTTTGGTGTCCGAAAGACAGCGTCGGGAACAGGTTTCTCATTATGAATATTTTTGGTAGGAGGGGTGGAAACCGTAGGCTTATCAGTTGCAGCATTATCATCTTTCTTTTCTAGAGGCGGGTCATAGTTATGGGATTTGGTGTTAAGACTAATCGTTTCACTAGACATCATTTTAACCTCATCTATAGAAGATGAGGAAGACATGTGCAAAGATTTATGGTCAACCAATTGTTGCTGAGTAGGGAAAGGATTGGTCAAGGTTGTCGAGGTGGGAGAGCTCTTTAAAAACTTGCTGACCTATTCATATCGAGGACATTCCTTGGTGAAGTGGTCACCTCCACATATGTTCTTGGATTTGGCATTCAGGTTTTGTATTTTGTTAGTCTCCTGTTGATTTTCATACCTTTTTTATTTATTCTTTCATTTCTTCTTCATTCCCGAATATTCTGAGGATTGAAAGGCATTTACCTCGGTAGAGGCAACATGAGGAGAAGTGGTATTGGGATTTGTGACGGTCTAGCTAATAGCTTGATTTTTCTTTTTCGGGGATTTAGCCACTAGTTGTGTCTTAATAGAACCAACAACACCGTCAGCAGGTGGTTCCGTTGAAGGCCTTGAGGGGTCCGAAGTAGGATGGGGAGCATGCGGGATCAAGTCATAAAGAGTGTCTGACTAGGAATAAATCAAGTCTAGTTACTGAGCTGAGCTAATGGCTTGTTCCTTGGTGACAGCACCTCGCATGGCAACATCCCAAGCAATGGGCAAAAGCAAAGACTTAGTGAACCAATCGGCAAGCAATTGGTCCGGAATAGGTGCTTTAATCAATCTGTGTAGTCGTCTCCATTCATGTATGTGATCGGATATATGGGTGAAAGTGGTCTGAAGAAGCAAGGTTAAATTATCCATACCCGTTTCATACCAAATTGGGAGTTGAAAATGTGTTAAAAACACCATTGCTAAGGTGTTAAAATCCAAAAAAGAGTGCTGAGGAAATTCTATATACCACTTGGTGGCAGTTCTAGTGAGATTCCTTTGAAACAATCTCAAAAGGATTGAACCATCCATTAGATATTTGGACAAACACCATAAATGATAAGTCATTACATGGTTCTTGGGGTCCTCACCAGCTTTGTCATCAGAATTGGGTATATCAGAAGGAAATTTTACCGAAATAGCAAGCCAAGAAGGATCATGGTGAATAGGATAGTTAATCAAACGTGACAAATCTGACAAATCTAGTGTAGCCAAAAAGGGCAGTTGTTGATTACGTTGTGGATACTAATAATATTGATAAGGCATCTGAGTACCAGTAGGGTCTAAGCGGATTTATAAGCAGGATTCGATGATCCTCCGATAACATGTTGGTTTTGGTTGTGGTTGGTTTCCAAATGTACCAGCAAGCGGTCCACTAGATGCTCCCCCCCCGATGGGGGGCCTTCGGGAGGGCAACCTCTAGGTGAACCTCCGGGTGGGGAATCTCCAAGTGGACCTTCGGGTGGGGAACCTCCAAGTGGACCTCCGAGTGTAAATCCAAGTGGGGGACCTCCGGATGGACCTCCATGTGGGGGACCTCTTGATGGACCTCCAGGTGGGCCTCCATATGGGGGAGCTACAGGTGGGCCTCCATACATGTTTTCAAATGGGATTCCAAATGCATGGACGTTTGACAAATTAGGTTTCCCTCATGGGGTATTATGGTTGCCGGGATAGGGGATGTCGAGAAAGAAATTTCATGAGGCAACGGGTTGATGATTATGGGTAGCCATTGCCTGTTGGTTTCCTGGTTGAAGGTAGCCCCATGTAGGTTGATTAGAGATCAGTTGAACCCATGGTGGTTGTCCCGTTGAGGAGGAAGGAACAATCACATTTGCAGTTGTGGAGGGTAATGCAACCATGGGCTGCCCTAGAGCCACACTCTACCTAAGATTTGAACTAGTTCTCATGGTTGCAGTGACAACTTGTTCTGGGGATTACCCCCAAGTAACAAGATTCGTAGGAGAACTAGGGATAGAGGGGAGAGATTGAGCCGATAGGGCAGGGATAGAAGGCTGACCCAGATCATAGGAAACTACATTCTGAACCAGTATTCCAGATACGGTAGCAGCATAAGACCGAAAAGGGGCATGGTATTCAGGAGAGGTTATTTATGGACGGTTGGGTAGAGGAGAAACACTCCTTCTTCTTATGTTTTCCCCCATTCTATGCAAGTGAGCGAGAGTTTCCTGAATTGGTGCGAGGATTTCATAATTCGGGATAAAACTCGGATCTCGTAGGGCGGTGGAATAAGGTAGCACAATAGTGTCGTATTCATAAATTATCCGTCCCAAGGAAGTCTCCCAAAATGGTGCAACTGGACCAAATTCCAATTCCACGGGGTCATTTGATAGCGGGAAAAATACCCAATCTCGTGCACCAAAACAACCTTCTATGGAAAAATGAAAGGTTGAATCCTATGAATAAGGTAAGTGTACCAGTATTGAAGTAGAGTTAGCTGGGTTCTCAAAAGAGAAATACTCCTCTCATGAATCGACAACAAGAACGCCTTCCATAGAAGGTTCAGTTGTGACAGGGTGGTCCATGGTCACCCCTTGTCTTTCTTCTGCTATAGGAGGAAATTCAGGTGGTAAACCCTGCAATCTACAGGATATCCTCACAAATGGTTCAACCAGGGTGGTGACTAAACGCTTATACTCTAAAGATTTACTATTCAAAAATATCTCACACAATCCTACGCGAGCTAAGGTCACAAGCAAACTTAAGTGATAAGAGGGGATGAACAAGTCGAAACCTCACTAGGGTTGTCAAGTTGTCGCAACTCATGATATATCGTAGGGTCCAACTGTAAAATGCGACAAAGAGGATTGGGACCATACTCTTACCTGAATACCCGACTACCTGGATGGTACATGCATAGTATCTCCCCGAGTGTTGTTCTCAGTCTATTGTTTCAACAAGACGACCAAACAGATTTTCTCAATTGGTATCGGTTCCTAGAAGGGTCTCCCTATATACACAAGGCACATGGGATCTCGATTCCGTGTTACTGTTGTTTGATACACAACCGTTCGAAAGGGTCCTTCCGATATACTATTGAGTACATGAAGAACTTTTCAATATACCTCGAGGGTACATGAAAATCTATTCGATATATCGATTAGTACATGGAAGAACCGCACAATCCTTGGGATGCAGTGCAGGAAAAGAACAACAACTCCTATGTTTATACACGTCAGAACTCGTCTTCTAACCTATCACTTAAATTACTAAGAATTTTAACCTAAGCTACTGTTCAATTTTATCTTGATGGTTGGTGAATGTTTGTGGAATGTGAGGAAATTGCAAGATTAAATTATCTAAATGCCCATGCAATTTTCCTTTCAATGAAATCTATCTAGAGTAAGGGAGAGGTTCTTTCCTTTCAAATAACGAAATGAAAACCATGCGATCCAAAAAACTCATTTCTCAAACTTCAAATACTTTCAGACAAGCAAAAATAAATAAAAATTCCAAAGAAAATGTTTATAAGTTCTCTATTGTAACAAGGAAAAGGCTTCGTAATGCACAAATGTCTATTTTCTTGATCAAACTTCAAAAAAGAAAACACTTCTAATGATTCAACCGAACTTTTCTTTCGTTTTTTTATATAATTTTTAAACAAAGGAATGCAAAAATTCACACTACAAAAATACAGAAACCATATTATATTTCCTTTCCACATATTTGTAAAGAGCTCCTACAAGACTAGTCATACAAGCCATACACCCAAAACCTGATTTCCACACGAAACTATTCAATTTCAAAGGTTCTACTAAGACAACTTTTCAGGATCTAAACTAGAAAAAGGACATTCATGATACACACACACAGTAAGATCTGTCAATGAGCAGGAAAGCAGATTGACCAAACCCAGGAGAAAGCAAAAATATTGAAAGAGAAAGTTCTAGAGCTGGAGAAATCTTACCTCGATGCACCCTATAGGGTAGAACCAGGGCATCGTATAGTGGTCGGCGCACTATGTCTCTTTGTAAAAGGAGACAACGACGCTTTCTGATCACTTTGGGAAGAAGGCGTCGACGACGTTTGTTGATAGTGGACAACATGCGTTAGAAGGAGTCTGGTGCTCTATCAAGCAGACCCAGGTGCGTCGACGGATCTAGAAACAAAAATAATCAAATAATATTTAGTATAATCCAATGTGAATCAAACTAGAATTATGGTAAGCAAAGACATAAACCAAAGAAGGCAAATGAGGGTGAAGTAAGGTGGGTTACTCGCCTTAAATCCTTAAATGAGTGAGAGAAAAACTTTATAAGCTTGTAATAAAAAAGCAACATCAAAATTCACAGATCCGACTGGAGTTTTGTTCCCCGGTATGGTTGCCAATTTTGTTACTGGGAATTTTCAATCAGTGTCGACAAAGGTTGTTCCCCTAGTCTGCATGGGGCATATCTAGAACAAAAATCCACAGTGATGTATCCTTCTCCTAGATAATTGAACTACTTAAATGTTAAGCTTTCCTTACCTCAGTGTCGGAGGTTGTCCTTACCTTATGGATCCTTTTGCGGTTAGATGTACTTGCAAAGAACACGAAGAACAAGACAAAATGGTGAAAGCAACAAGACAATTCAAATACCTATACTAATAGTCAAGGACAAAAGTAATGAACTATCGATATTGACACAAATTGTTCATGGAAAAGGAGAACATGTTTATATTAATAACATAAGAAGAGGAAGCTACAAGCGAAGCCTTAACATTGAAGCCTAGTTCTCATAATGTATTTGACATCACTATTACACACACTCTACAAGCTTTATAAGCCTCACTCACAACCACACTGTCTTGCCTCCTATACCAACTATGATTCTAGCAGCATGAAGATGCTCTCTTGGTATTCTTCCCTCCCTCACTCATGAGAGGAAGCTTGTATAAATAGGCCAAAGGAAGCCCAAAGGGGTTGAGATATTTTGGGAGGAAGGTAGGGAATGATCCCTATAGGCTAGGGGCATGAGTGCCACCTATTCCAAGCAGTTGGGATAAGCCTCCACGAGGAATTTCGTATAGAAGGTTCTCGAAATCTCCTTTTTTTTTCCTTTTTGACAGTACTGACGCTCTATGCATATGGGAAATATGCGTTGACACTCTCTGCATATGGGAAAGATGCGTCGACGCTCTTTGTCTTGAGGTCAAAGGTGTCATTGGCGCACTATGTCAATGGGAAAGAGGTGTCAGGTAGGTCTGACGCCCTATGTCAAGAGACAAGGTGCGTCAGACATCCTAGAACTAGGAAAAAAATCTCTCAAAAAGATGTCTTGTCCATGTCACTTTAGGGGATTGAGAATAGAAACCGATTTCAAGTGTAACACTTTGCAACACATCGATGTCCTTCACAAGATTTTTGCATGAACCTGGAAAGGATCCCAACTACAAATTAAATATCAAGTCTAGTAGTGGTAAGGTAGATAAGACTCCCCACATGCTATTTGTATTTAGCTACATCTTCAAAAGCATTCCCTTCTCTTAAAGTTAGTTTCAAATTTTGTTCCATTGGAGTAGAAAGATGATTACTCTCAACCATACCAAACTTGTTTAGTAATTATCTAGTGTACTTCTTTTGGTAGTTGAATATATACTTTGGGTTTTGAGTCACTCTAATACCCAAGTAGTATGCAGATTTCCCATATGAATCATCTCAAAAATTTCTTCAATTATTTCTTTATGAATGCAATATAACTTTAATGTTCCCTCTCATCAACAAATAATCTACATAGACTACAAGATATACAACATTTTTTTCATTTTCTTGAAAAACAAATTTGCATCATTAAGGTTAATGTATTTGAAATTAAATTTCAAAAGATGTTCAATTAGCTTTTCATATCAAACACGAGGTATTTTTTTTAGGCTATACAAATAATTTATGAGCTTGCATACCTTGTGGTTGAGACATGAAGGCATTCTCTTTCTATCTCCATTCAAGAAAGTAGTATTCACATCTATTTGAAGAATTATGCAACCAAATTCAATAGAGTACAAATGGAAACCCATTTTATTGTGGGGGGAAAGTATGATGTAAAGCATCCTTGCCATCGAGCGATTTGTATCAACCAAAAACATTTAAATTATGGGTAGGCGGAATGTAAGATGAATAAGGTGGTTGCAACTCTATGGTTGTTAATCCATGGCATTAGAAACTTATTGTTACTCCATGTTATAACCTCGTGCTGCTACTCAGTGTTGTTACTCTGCACTGCAACTTCGTGTTGCTACTTCGCACTGCTACTCATGTGTTTTTAGTCCATGCATTATATGAAGATCTCATTCCAAGTGGAAAATACCCATGAAGGAAGGGGAAACGAGTTTTACAAAGGCGAAGTAGTTGCACCAATGTGACCGTTCAACTTCCAATAGAGGGAGGAAATAGATCTATATGAAGACATTGTTAAAAGGAAGAATAAAAGATATGCAAAGGGTTGGAATTCAATCAGTTGGGATCGCTAACAAAGGAAAGGTCAGACATCGCCTTCCAGAAAATACGAGGAAGGGATTGTGGTGATGGTGTAGACTCGACACGTTGAGCAACACAAACAACACGTAGTTTGTTGGTCGAATTGATGGAAGAACCCTATGCTAGGGGAGGGGGATGTGATTCCACTACTAATCAAAGACGACGCGTAAACTGAGAAAACAACCATAAATGGATTCCATTGTAGAGCAGAGGAGACTAAGACCATCTAAAATTGTATCTCTCTAAGTAATTATGAAATCAATGAAAAGAAGGCAAGGGTACATGCCCTGTTATTATTCTCCTAATTACATTAAATTCTTCCACTCTATATTATTTGAAATTGCAGTTGAAATTCTTTGAATAGGATAAGGATGTGTGGTACACTATGCATTCTAACATGCATAGCGTAGTCCTATAGGAATCAGGTTTGTTGTAGAGTTCTCCTTTGCATCAAGTGGTATCAAATCTCGATTTCAACTCTAGGTTGAGAAGACTAGAGAGATAGAAAAATGGAGTTTCATCTCTATCTGAGAAGAATTATAGAGGTAACAAAGAGTTATTCAGCGTCATGGAGTTGGTTCCAAGAGATTTGTTCCTGGTAGAGATTGTGGTTGCAGAGACCTGAGAGAATGTGTTTTTCCAAGTGTGATTGCTAGAAGCGGAGCTCGTGGGAGAAAGTGTTGATGAGGTAGGCCTATAATTGGTAGTCCATATTTAAGACTACAAAAACCACGAAGAGGAAAGGCCCAAATTCCAATAAAGCATGAGGAACCAAGAAAAATTGGGGGATTAACGAACCATGAGAATTAAACAATAAAGAATGAGTGTTGGCGCAGAGGTTCTATAGGAGGCAGAACGAGGTTTAGTAATTTTGAGTTTCCAATAATTGTGACTGAAGAGGAAACATCTCTGAATTTAATAATTTATAGAGATGATTGCTTTACAAAGAACGAGTGAAGAAAAGTTTGCAGAAGGAAAAGATTGCAGAGATAAGATATTGCTTGTGTGTGGCAATACGAGAGAAAAAAAAAGGACAATTAACAAGAATGAAGCTGAGGTAATAATGATGTTTGAAATTGTTGAAGCATTGGAAAATACTTCTTAGAAGAAGAAGTCTGCAAACGACAAAAATTTTAAAGATTGCTTGATCGACAAAAATTTTAAAGATTGCTTGATCCAAGCATTAAAAATAAGATTGAATGTTATGGATGGAAAATAGAGCAAGAAGCCCGCAGAAAAGGCTTGGAGAGGACAAGAGATTTCCAGAGTTGAGAATGCACATCGGGTGTCAACAATGAAGAAGATGGATTTTTCCAGGAGACATGCAAGGATTGTAGATGATGAGAAGGATGAAAGAAGCCCAGTCTGGGTATTAATAAAGGTGACATAAATAAATTTGAAGAGCATGTGATCATATGTTGGCTTGAAGAAGACTATGATGAGGAATGTGTACAAGAGGTGTTGAGTGAAACAACTTGAGAGGAATTAGAACTAGAAGTTATTGGGAGAACTCAAGATTTCCCCGAATCATGTGATGCCATTGTTGTTTTTGTAGGTGTGAAAGGAAGCAACAGAGAAGATGACCTTGCATGTCATGAGGTTGTTGATGATATAAGGATTGAAGATGGAAATGTGAGAACTGAGATCCTGGATCTTAGAAAATATGAGGACATTTTAGAGGATGTTGTATAAGATAATCTCACATATTATGAAGATTCATATGACAAGGAGAAGATGACTATTCAAGAATGCCCAAGTGAAGAAGTTGAGATCAAATTTGTTGCAGTCCAAGAAGAAATAAAGAATGAATTTACAACATAATATAAGCAAGAGAGTTTGGGTTGGATTCCGAGTTCTGAAAATGATGTTGGAAATAACTTAAAGGTATTGTTAATGCTTAAGCAACATAAACTATCCATGAGAAAGATGTAGAAAATTGTCAACCACGGATTGGAAAAGGAATCATGATATGATTAAAGACCATATATTGTAGTCAAGAGGAGATTGAAGAATCCTTGTTATAGCAGAGAAATTGAAGAGTGCAACAGTGACTGAAGAACATAGAAGGGGATGAAGACAAAGGCATTTTTCAAATTTGAAGACAGTGGTCAAAGAAATGTTTGCACAAGGATGATTGCTATTGAAGGTATGTCACAAGTGGCATTGTTTGATTTGATAATGTCTAATGAATATAAAATGAATGTTGCATGGAAATAAGTTTTCAATGCTAACCAAAGGACAACAAATAAAACATTGGGGAAAAATCTTGCATGTGAAGGACACTTGATTACTAAATGTGTATTGAGGAAAGTGGGTAAACAATTGCAGTAGATTGTGAGATCATTGAGCTCACAAGGAAACGAACCCATGTTGAAATGGGGTATCCAAGGAGATAGAGGGAAGAGGACTTGGAATAGAAAGAAAAGGAGATGGAAATGTTACGAGAGGACAAATTAAATGCATGCAAGGTTAAAATACAACAACCTTGAGTTTAATGAAGAAAATGCAACAATAGCTTGTGTTATTGAATGGATGATAGCCTTGTTGAGTGGGTGTCAGCATGATAAGAAGGTGCATATCCCAGATGATGGAGGAAAGGTTGAAGAGGATTCAACCTAAGAAAAAGAGAATTGCAATAGCAGATCTGGTCGTAGATGGTTGTAGCATGCTATTGGAGAAGATACTATTGTTTTCCTTGACATATTTGATGCTATGTTTGCAGGTGCAACGAAAGCATGTAAGGGTGCACATGGAAAGAGTGGATTCTAGTGAAACTCATGGTCAATATGAGGTTGGTGATGATGAGAGGATCTGTGTTTTCTTAGTAGAAACATACTAGCGTGTTGAAGACCGAAATAATGAAGATTTCCAGCAAGGGAAACGAACTTGTTTCAAGTTGGAGATTCTATAATTCTTGAAGAATCACGAGATGTGGATGAGAAGAACCAATGAAGAGGCACAACAATATGACAAATTGATAATGACAAGAAGAGGTATGCATTATTGCGACTATATGATGAAGGTTGTTGAGACATTTTTGTTGAAGGATAAATATCATATTGGGTGTGTTGTAACAAGAGGCTGCAACTTCCTTGTGTGTTGCAACTCCATTGAATGATGTAACTCCTTTAGGATTGTGGTGAAAGGATTTTGTTGTGTGAACCTAAGAGAATCTAGATACTGCATCAAAGGGTATTAACAAATGGTATTGTGACTTTACCATAAAAGAAGATGAAGGCAGGATACCTCTACAGGTGAATGTATTGAATTTGTATGTTGGGATTCTGTGAGAAGCATGAATACCATGTTGGAAATGCATGTTTTGGTGAATACGAAACAAGTCACAGCTAAGAAGCATAGGGATATTTCTGGAATTTAAATGGTAAGCGTGTTACAAATTGTTGAGCTTTTGCTTCTGAAGTTTGTACACGAGGGAAAACTGTGTGCAAGAAATTTACTAAAGAATATATGGCTAAAGATTCTCATCTTCATCTGAAATCTTGTGCAGTGATTGTGAAATTGAAGTCTAGTGACGGTGACGAGAGACCTCCAGGTTGATTTCAAGTAAATGTGCATTCTCAAAATGAATGAGTAGAAACAGATATTTGAACCCTTGATGATGGAAGGTTGTGAGAAAGAAGAAGAGCAGGCTAAAGCTTTTGCAAAGGTTGTGATTTTGGAATGATTTCCAAAATCCAATTTTGTAATTGTTGACTAAGTTGCAGTAGGCTGGAAGATTAAAGGTGTGAAGTATATTAAATACTTGAGGATTGTTCCCATGAATTCATGGGAATGGTGTGTGTGCACCTTATAGTCGGTGTACCAAATTATGCCATCCAAGTGGAGGATAGGATTGATGTGGACATGAGTTGTGGAAGAAATCTTATTTTGATGAAAGACCATTGCCATAATGGAGGATGTATAACAGAATGGAAGGTTGTGGATGCCATGAGAAGATTGTCTTTGATGACAAGTTGGGCCTTATGTTTTGTTGAGGTGGTATCTAAACTGCCAATAGGTATAGGAGAGTGTACAGACGAAAATGGACAAGTGGAGGTTGTTATTGCAGGACAATGAAATGAAGTGTTGAAGTTAGAAGCACACTATATTGAGAAACCTGATTTTGATGTGGAGTTGGTGTACATCATTAACACCATGAGTTTTGAATACATGCATAATGGATGTCCTAGAGATGATGATCCTTATGATACCAACAAAAGTGTTGCATTCTAGGAGAAAAATGTGGAGGATGGACAGTGCACATTGTTGATCCTTTTATAGAGGTTGGATGGGGAGGCAGTATGCCTTGTTGGGCATGGATTTTTGCAAGCAATATGCCCTATCGAGAATGGATTTTTGAAGGAAGTAAACCTTGTTGAGCATGAGTTTTTGAAAAATGTAAGTCCTGTTAGGTTTGCAAACATGTTATGGAAGAAGAGGAAGAAGAAAAATGGAGGATATATTCACAAAATTATTTGAGCAAGATGCTTAAAGTTTTCTTACCAAGGGTGTTTGATGCAGGAGCATCCTTGGCGTCAGGCGAT
Source organism: Pseudotsuga menziesii (assembly GCA_001517045.1). Classification (NCBI taxonomy): domain Eukaryota; kingdom Viridiplantae; phylum Streptophyta; class Pinopsida; order Pinales; family Pinaceae; genus Pseudotsuga; species Pseudotsuga menziesii. The sequence continues at coordinate 164,454 of LPNX010750888.1, forward strand.
CTGCATCAACAAAAATAATTTTATGGGCAGGTAGATTGTAAGATGAATAAGGTGGTTGCAAATCTATGGTTGTTGATCCATGGCACTAGAACCTTGTTGTTACTCCATGTTGTAACTTCACACTGCTACTCGTACACTATTACTCTGTGTTGCAACTTTGCATTGCTACTATGTGCTACTACTCTATGCTACAACTTTGAGTTATTACTCCTATACTGTTGGTCCACACATTACATTAAGATTTCATGCCAAGTGGTGGATACCCATGAAGGAAGGAATTTCTAACAAAGGGGAAAAAATCGATAGGAAGGAATTTCTAAAGGGAAGAATGAAATATATATAAAGGGTTAGAATTCAATTAGCTAGGATCACTAGTAGAGAAAGAGTTCATCTAGAAGAGAAGGAGACACATCGCCTTCCAGGAAATGCGAGGAAGGGATTGTCGATGATGGTGTAGACTCCACAAGCAGAGCAAGACAAACATCGTGCAATTTGTTGGTCGAATTGATGGCAGAAGACATATGTTGAGGGAGCAGGTCGAAATTCCATTACTAGGCAACGATGACGTGCAGGCCAAAAACATAACCGTAAATGGATTCCATTGTAAAGTAGAGGAGATCGAGACCCTATGAAATTGTATATCTCTTAGTACTTCTGAAATTAATGAAAAGAAGGAAAGGGTACATGCCCTATTATTATTCTCTTGATTGCGTTAAATTATTCCACTTTGTATTATTTGAAATTGCAGTTGAAATTATTTAATTAACATAAGGATGTGTGGTACATTGTGCACTATGACATGCAGAGCACAGTCCTGTAGGCGTTAGGTTTGTTGTAGGGTTTTCCTCTACGCCACTCCTCTGCGTTCTTTATGTGCAAACCTTTTTTCCACAAACCTCATCTTATGCTTGTCAAGTGAACATCTAATTTGTAAATGTTCTTGTATACCCACTTGCAGCCAATTGGTTTGGTTCTAAATGCAGAATCCACCAACAACTTCCAAGTCTCATTCTTGATAAGAGCATCATACTCCTTGTTCATAGCTTCTTTTCACTCATTATGAGAAGAAACTTCTTTAGAGGAAGTTGGTTGAGAATTAAAAGATAAATTAAATTCATTATATCTACATCAATTGAATCTAAATGATCTACATCGCCTCCATCTTCTTGTCTAGCTTCATAAAACTTATGGTTCCTATATTTCCAACCTCATTAGGACAAACACTTTCAAGAGTCTTCATGACCCACTTTGGAAATTTTTATGACGGTCCAAGTTGCTTAACAGATTGGTATGGTGTTGCATTCTCTTCAAGATTCAATCTTCCAAGCCTCTTAATCACATCACCGAATTGAACCTCTTGTTCTAATGAAGTGGTTGCAACTTCTGTTGAATAATCCTTCGGGATTACATTGTAAATAATATTTCAGTTATTAGTTAGTTAATAATCTCGTTATCTAACTGTAGATAACGGTTTTGATCTCCTTTATATGTAACACTCATTCACGTAATAACATATTGATTTGCTGAGGTTCTTCACGGCCTGTGTCAACTTCTTCATAAGGGGGAGATGGTGTTGAAATGGAAATTCAAAGGATTGATCCAAGATAGGGACCCCCCCTTCAAGATGTGGAGTCTCATTATCAAATTTATGATATCTATTCACATAGGAAAATCTATATAGATGATCGGTTTGCCTTTCAACACTCTTGCCATTTTTATTTATTTAAAGAAAAATCACATGTATGGAAAGAACAATTTTGTATTTATCTCATTGTAAAGACGATACGCCATGGCAGTATTTGATTTTTGACTTATTGTGCCAAGTTTGTTTCTCTTCTCCTTGAGAATCAAGGCATAACAAGTGGAACCAAAAACATTGAGATGACTCATCGAAGGAATGCAACCATACCACATCCCATACGCAGTCTTGTTTCCAAGAGCATGAGATGGAATTTTGTTCCTCAAATACATTGCACACAAAACCACGTCACCCCAAAACATCAATTTCACATTCTTGAAAAATAGCATGGAGCGCACCATATTCAAGATGTTCATTCTTTCTACTACATCATTTTGCAAAGGATTATATGGAACAATGATTTGAAACGTAATCCTATGTTGGTGAATATAGTTTTCAAATTCATTAGAAGTATATACCCCTCCATTATTACTACAAATAGTGCCAATATGAGATTGTACCATTATCCATACATGAAGTTTTTTTAAATGTTTCAAATGCTTCATATTTATGTTTCAATAAATAAACCAGACACGTCCTAGTGTAATCATAAATAAAATGCATGATATATTTATTACCATTATAAAAAGCAATAAGCACAGAGCCACAAAAATAAGAGTGTATCAACTCCAATTTTCCACATGTTTTGGAATTTGAATAATGAAAAGGTTGCTTATTATGTTGGCCAAGGATATAGACATCACATTGCTTCGAATTCCTTGGGGTTGTGGGTAAACTAGAAACACCATTCTCCTTCAACAAATGAAGACTATTGTAATTTATATGTCCATATTTAGCATGCCACAAGATACTAGATGCCGAGATACCTTCAACGTGGTGAGAGAGGTATGCAAAATTATCTGCCCTTGTAGATGTCCCTTTCAACTTCAATAATCTATGATCTTCCCATCCCATCATGATGCCTTGGTTGTTAGAAGATCTCCTTGTCTCAACTTTTTCATCAACCATGTGAATGGAATGGCCTTGTTCTTGAATGTGCACAAGAGGCAATAGGTTCCTCTAGAACTTTGGAAGGACATTATGCAATATAAATCTGGTAATCCAAGCAATTTGAGCTTAATGATGTCAATTCCCCTAGGTTTGATGTTGGATTTATTTGCAAAGTATATTATACCTTCTACATTATCATTCAACTCTTCAAATAAGTCTTTCCTAATAGTCATGTGGCAAGTAGCACCCACATCAAGCAGTAAAGTTTCTCTCCAAGAATCAAATGAAGTATTCAAAATAACTTCATTTATACCAATATTGCAATGTGCAATAATAAAATCTACAGATTCATGAACTTTACTTTTTTCTTTTTTCTGTTCCCACTTTTCTATGATCTTCTCCCATGGAGCCCAGCAATGTTGTGCACCATGTCCATTCTTTCCATAGCAAGCACAATGAATATTAGATCTCTCACTTATTCCCTTTTTGTGCAAGGCACACAATCTCTCTAGTGGGATGAACTATTAGTTTTGCAAATGTTTTCTCACGTTCTACAAATTTCTTCACCAAAGAGTAAAATGTGAGGGACTTTAATTGGCCACTAGCTTAAAATGATTCAAGACAGTGGGAATAAGTGGGATAGAGGACCCCGATGAAGGTTATAAGAGTAAAGTCTTCCTTCGTACCAGAGGCATCATTTTCATGCATAATGATTTTAATTCCTTATGTTAAAGCCATGAGATCATTATCCTTCAACTCTAGGTTGAATAACTTCAACAACAATTGAATGAACTCAATTCGGAGTGTGAATCATACGAATCCTTGAATTTCTTCAAAGCACTATAAGAATCCTTAATAGATATGATATGACGACCCATCTCTTCACTTATAGTATAAACAACCAATGGATATGCTTTCTTATCTTTGTTCTTCCATAATGCAAGCTCTTTGTACATTGTAAGTTTTGTAGGTGCAATGCCATCCTCTCCTTCACAAATGTCATTGATGGATCATTAAAAATCAGAGTGTGGTTGATCTTTCTTGACCATTCTAGGTAATTCTCTTTTCCACTCAATACCATATTGATAATAAATACAAGCGAATGATTTTTTATAAATTATATATAAGCAATGGCACACATATGACTTCTTTTATACAAATCATAAATCTCTATAAAATTATTGTCCATAGTACGATATTTGCAAGGTCTATATGTAGATGGAGGCAATGGATAACACTCAGCAAATCATTCCCAACAACTCACTATATAAACAAGAGCCACGAGGTGCCAATGTCCCCGCCATTGTTAATAGCTATTGTTATAAGACAAATCAATTTAAAGATGAGAAAAATGCATTTTCTATTGTAAGGTGCATTATCTCATCTCATATGATCAACAAGAAGAGGTAAACACTGGTGATTCTTATTGAATTTTGTCATCAATATTGAATTGACCAAGCTCTTACAAGAAGTAACACTCTCCTTAAACCTCCTAATCCTAATCTTGTTTGGGGAATTGCTTCCTCAAAAATTCAAATATTTTAAAAACCTCATAATGTACTCTAAGATATAACTCTAGTAACATATAAATAATTTGGTTGAAAATATGACAATATAATTTATAACATTGGATGCAATATCCATCTTCTTATATAGGTCCGCTAAAGTGTTTGTCGAAAATCAAGTTCCTAAATAGAACAGCATTCATCATATGAAGAACAAGGCATATCTTTTGAAACCTAAAAGTTTATTCAAAAAGTTCTTATCAAGAATATATCCATGCCTATTGTTATAGTAAGTTAACCGACTACACCAATTTCCTCGTTAAATCTTGAAACCTTTCTCTAAGTGGAAGGGTTACACTAGCCATTGTTACTTGCTCTGCCATGAAAAACTTATTGATCCTAAATTCTCTATAATTAAACTAAGATACTCAAATATTAACTTAATAGGTACAGCCCATGCAATTTTTTTTTATCTTGATAATACCTTATATCGAAGGCTATTCAAGATAGTAAAAATAGCTAGGTCGAAAGTCTATGAAGTACTTCTAGATTTGTGTAAAATTTATATAAAAATATGAAATTAAAATAATCAATTGAAATAAGGATGAACGAGTCTTCTTGAGCTTTTCATCAATTGAAATAAGGATATAAATAATTTGTCAGCGCCTATCATTCCCCAATGCTTCAAATAAAACCACAACTTTCATAACACACTTCCAAATTACACGTGAACGCCTACTTTCTCATACTTTCTCATTGACATATACATCTACTATTAATTGAAATATATTGGTATATATGTACATGGTTATACCACATTTAAACTTCATTAAAAATCAAGTTATATTGTGAGATTTTCAAAATTAAATCTAGTTTTAAAATAATTGAAAATGAAAAAATATATACCATTTTTTTAAAAAAAATATATCATTTACTAAATAAAAAATTAAATGAAATAAAAAATCTATTTTACAAAAAAAAATACACATTCATTAAAAAAACAATCCTTACTATCATTTAAATATAAAGTAATCATGATGTCATTAAAAAAATCAGATTCCTTGCTTTTGCAATCCACCCATATATTTGATTGACTTTTCTGTTTGCTTTCTTTCTTAACAAGTTCGAGCACATATTAAAAAAATCAAATAAAAAGGTTCCATCACATATTAAAAAAAACAAATAACAAATATGAAGATAAGAGGAAGACTGCGTTAGCTGAATTTTGTTCTCGACGTTTCGAGCCACAGAGTAGGGCTCATCATCAGAGCCACAAATATGTTGAATTTATAAAAGAAAATAGACTAGTTTCACTAAAAAAAATAATCAATTCTTTTCTTAACTATATAATTCCATATTTTATTTCTGAATAATGAAAATACTATTTTTTATTATAAATGTTGCGATACTCTATTGCCACATCTTCACATTGCCAAACGATAAACTAACCATACATGATTGTACCAGTCCCCGTATTCTTCCCATAAACTAACCATACAGGATTGCACCAGTCCCCTTATTCTTCCCATAAACTAACCATACATGTGTTGAGGCCTGGAAAATCGCAGGCGGCAACAGTAAAGGATTCTCCCCAATCAGCGTTCCCAACTAGCCCGCTGACTGTTTGGTATAGGGAATCCGT
>LPNX010750888.1:174111-193898 GCA_001517045.1 Pseudotsuga menziesii
TAACTGATTTGACATCAATGACAACTAATTTACTCGACAGTCTCCCCCTTTGGCATTGATGGCAAGATCTTTAAGCATTCTCCCCCTTTGACACCAATGACAAAGAGACCTCTCTGTTTGACAACCCCCTTTGTCATCATATCTCCCCCTAAGATTGCGCTTCCTTCTTTTTGTTCTTTTGTAAAGGAATGACTCCCATCTTCTGTCTAAGACGCTCAAAGGATTCCTTAGGTAGTGGTTTGGTGAAAATGTCAGCAATCTATTTTTGTGTCAATGTATTCTAATCTGACAGATTTTTGAGATACCTGTTCTCTTAGATAGTGATACTTTATTGGTGTATGTTTTGTCTTAGAATGCATGATAGGATTTTTAGACATAGTTATAGCACTAGTGTTATCACTATTGGATGTTCATATTTTAGAAGTAGATCTTCTAGGGTTTGTTTCATCCAAATAACCTGAGCGCAGCAGGATGCGGCAGCAATATATTCTACTCCTGCTGTAGAGAGTGAAATGGGGGATTGTTTTTTACTTGACCATGATACTAAACAATTTCCTAGAAAGAATGTTGCTCCATTAATACTTTTTCGATCATCAACACTTCCTGCCCAATCTGCATCAGTAAACGCTTTCAAGGTAAAGTCTTGTCCTTTTGGATACCATAATCCATACTCCATGGTACTTTTTAGATATCTGAGAATAATTTTTATTGTTGTTACATGTGTTTCTTTGGGAGCTAACTGGAATATAGCCACCAGTCCAACAACTTGCATTACATCTGGTCTTGTGGCTGTCACATATAGCAGACTGCCAATCATGGATCTAAACATGGTATGATCTACTTCCAGAGATTCATCATCCTTACTTAAATTGCAACCGGTGAACATAGGAGTACCAACAGGTTTGGAATCTTCCAATTTAAAATTTTTCAACATATCTTTGATGTACTTAGTTTGAGAGATGAAAATACCTTCGCCTTTTTGGTAGACTTGCAATCCCAGGAAGAAAGTCAATTCACCCAACATTGACATTTCGAATTATTTTTTCATTTTAGAGGAAAAATCTACACTTGAGATTTGAACATTGCTTCCAAATATAATATCATCCACATAGACAACAACAATGATCATATTTATATCTTCGATCTTTAGGTAGAGATCACTTTCAATGGCTCCTCTTTTAAAACCTTGTTGTTTCAAGTAACTGTCTAGTCTTGAAAACCATGCTCTTGGAGCTTGTTTGAGACCATAGAGTGCCTTCTTTAGTTTACAGACATAATCTTTGTTCTCTAACAAAAGAAATCCTTCAGGTTGTTCAATATATACTTCTTCTAGTTTGCCATTCAGGAATGCAGACTTGACATCCATTTGATATACTTTGAAATTTTTATGGCATGACAGTGCTAAAAATATTCTCATTGCTTCAAGTAGTGCTACAGGAGCATAAGTTTCTTCAAAGTCAATACCTTCCACTTGGGCATAACCCTTACAAACCAATCTTTCTTTGTTCCTTGTTACCTGTCCATCTTGATCGAGCTTGTTTCTGAAAATCCATTTGGTTGCTACAATGTGCTTATCTTCAGGTCTTGGGACAAGTTCCCAGGTCTCATTTTTCTCAAATTGATCTAGTTATTCATTCATGGCTTTGACCCATTCATCACTTTTGTTGGCTTCTGTAAAGTTCTTGGGTTCAACTATTGAGATTAGGGCTTGTTCAACACCTAGTAGTTGTCTTCTTGTTATGACTACAGCATTTTTATAACCCGTGATCTGTGACTTCGGATAATTCTTTCGTATCCTTCTAGAAGGAGTTTTAGTGTCAAGTCTAGGGAAGTCTTCTTTATCTTCCTGTGTATCTTGCTTCTCTTTGTCTTTTTCTTCGATATGAATGCTCTCGTCCTTTTGCAAATCTTTTACTTCATCATCACATGTATTTTCAATACTGTCAAGATTTTTCTCTTTCCTAGGTTTCATATCATCTACTTTCACATCAGCACTCTCTACAATTTTATGTAACCTTTTATTGTAACACCTATATGCCCTTTTGGTGGATGAATACCCTAGAAAGATTCCTTCATCAATCCTGGAGTTGAACTTTCCAAGGTCATCCTCGTTTCTTTTGATGTAACAATTACTGCCAAATACTTTAAAATATTTGACTGAGGTTGGTCTTCCATACCACAATTCGTAGGGGGTATTATCCTTATTCACTCTAAGTTTCCCTCTGTTAATTATGTAGACAACTGTGTATACAACTTCTCTCCAAAACGAATCTGACAGATTTACTTCATTGAGCATAGTTCAACTTCTTGGATTGTTCTGTTTTTCCTTTCAACAACCCCATTCTGCTGAGGAGTTTTTGCAGCTGAAAATTGTCTCTTAATTCCATGACCTTCACAGAACTCATCGAATTCATTTGAGTTAAATTCTCCCCCATTGTCTGATCTAAGACACTTGATTTTCATACTTGACTCATTTTCAACCATTATCTTGAAGATTTTAAATTTTTCAAAAGCTTCTAATTTTTCTTTGAGGAATGCCACCCATGTCATCCTTGTGTAATCATCAATGAGCAACATGCAATAGTGATCTCCTTGCAGAATTTTAGTTCTTGTTAGTCCACAAAGGTCTGTGTGTATTATTTCCAGAGGGTGTGAGGTCATATGTTCTTTTATTTTAAAACTGGCTTTGGTTTGCTTCCTATGTTGACAATATTTACATACTGAGTTTAGAGGAACTACAATTTTTGGTAGATCTCTTACACCTTCATTTGTACTTATTTTGGTAAAATTGTCAAAACTTAAATGTCCCAACCTTCTATGCCATAACCAACTTTCATCTACCATAGTTAAGTAGCTTTGGTTTTCATTTTCCAACATGTATATATTGTTTGTATTTCTCATAGCAATGCCAATGACCTTTCCTGATTTCTTATTCTTGATTTCACATTTTTATTAGTCAAAGATACAAACGTGTCCTTGGTCGCATGTTTGACTTACACTGAGGAAAATAGGTTTGAGGTTTTCAACTAACAAAACATTTTCTGCTTTGATCTTGTTGTTGACAACAATTGTTCCTTTGTTGATTATTTTGGAGGACATAATGTCTCCAAAAGTGAATTTTCCCTTATTATATTTTAGTGTTATGAATTTGCTTGGGTCATTGGTCATATGTTTTGAACAACCACTGTCCAAGTGCCATAAGTTTTGGTTTTCGGTTGCACATAAAGCAATCATGGAACTTTCATTTTCTTCCTTTTCTCTCCAATACTTCTTTTGTTTGGTGTTCTGAGGTTTGATTGCAACAACATTCCTTGTATGAGTCTTCAGTTTACAATCTCTTGCCATATGTCCATGGTTATTACATTTATAACATTCTATGTTATAGTTTTGAAGTAATGTAAAAGGATTCTTATTTCCCATCGACTTATTACTTGATGAATCCTTCTTGTATTCAAAAACCTTCCTTTCAATTCTGCAATTTAAGGCTTTATGACCAAAATTATTAAAAGCAAAGTAGTGACCTAAAAAGATATGTAGATATCTATTTGGTCTCTTGGGTGCTAGATTATTTCTATTTTTATCTTGAGAAATTAAGCCAGCTTTCTTGCTTCTTTCCCTTTTAGTTGGAGTCTTTAGTACTTCAGCATAGCTTTTCTTACTTCCTTCTTGATTTGTGACAAGAAAACTCCCTGGCTTCTTTTCTTTAACGAACCCCAAACCAGACCTATCACCTGATGGTCTTTGGCTACTCAAAATTTCATCTAGAATCCTTGAGCTATTCTCAAAATTTGATTTGATATATCCTTCATCAAGCTTTCTCTTGAATTGCATGATTTCTTCTGCAAGATTTTCAGACTCCTGTGTTCTTCTTTTGAGTTGTAGGTTTAGGTCCTCCTCAACCTTTTTGGCATCTAAGAGTTGAGCTTCCAACTGACTAATGATAATATTTGACTATCGGTTCTTTTTCCTACATTTCTCAAGTTCTTCAAGGGCGCTAACAAGTTCATCTCTTAGATCTATTTCTCCTTCTAAGTCTGAGTCACTATTTGAGGCTTGAGTGTCGAGGCCCATAAAGAAAACTTCAATTTCTTCAACTTTGCTTCCATCTAAATCTTCACTGTATTCCATGGTGTAAACAATTTTCTTTTTCCCATAGGGTTTTTTCTTATTTCCTAGTTTACCCATTTTAAATTTCGAAGTTTCTTTTTCTTCATTTTCATCTTGTTTAGTGTAGGTGCATTTAGAGGCAAAATGTCCAATCCTTCCACAATTAAAACACTTTAAAGGTAACTTCCCCTTGTATTTTCCAGTCCCTCTCTCAAGTTTATTAATGAAAAGATCTTCCTCATCATTTGGGTTTTCTGATTGATTTCTTATGGAGGCTTTAAAAGCTGCTTCTTTTCTTGAAGATCCATTTTGTCCTGTTCTCATCTCATACACAATGAGAATTCCATGTAACTCATCCATTGTTACCTTTTTAAGATCATCTCGTTCTTCTAAGGTGGATACATTTGGGTCATATCTCATTGGTAATGTTCTTAGCACGTTCTTAGTACCTTGCTTACCACTTCTTTTTCTTTTAATTTTCCTCCAAGGCCTCTGATCGCATTAACAACTCCATCTACTCGAAGAAGGTATTCCCCAACATTCTCTTCTTATATCATTTTAAGAATTTCAAATTGACCTCTATATTTTTGAAGTTTGGATTCTTTGACCTTAGATTCTCCTTCATAGATAATTTTCAACTTGTCCCAAGCTTGTTTGGAAGATGTGCATTGCATAAATTTAGTAAATACCGAGTCTGTTAAACCATTTAAGATTGAGTTTAGGGCTTTAGCATTACCTTCATATTCACCTAGTTCAACTGTGTCTGTAGGGTATTGGTTTCCTATGTTATGCTCCTTTTCTGTTGCTGCCCAAACCTTCCATCTTAGGGAAATCAGATAACACCTCATTCTTACACTCCAGTAAGCATAATTTTCTCCAATAAATAGTGGAGGTTTGTTAGTCGCCAATCCTTCTTTTTGATCCATTGTACTTATTGGATGGGATCTGTTGTGAAGGAACCCACTCTGATACCAATTGTTGGTTTATCCCATAATACTGATAGGGGGGGTGAATCAGTATTGTCATTTTTTACTTTAAAATACACAAAATAAACAAGCAAGACACATATTTTATCATGGAAACCTCAAAAGAGAAAACCACCAACACAAACTCATTAATAACATGAATTTACAAAATTGTTTATCTGCTTCAACAGAAAGGATGTAAATACACCCTGGATTTTTCCTGCAACTACAGACTAGGATGCTACAACACCCCTATGGTTTTCTACCTGTTTCAACAAACAAGGATGCTATGACACCCTATTCTCCAACTACGAATGGAAGGAGGCTTCGACCCCTTGCAAACCTGTGGCTTTCCCTAGCACCACCCTGCCACCCTAGACTAATGTTCTCAGTCTTTTAGAACAGTTGAAAAACTATCCACTTTGGACTCTATCAGACATACTAACAGAGACACTTTATTCTTTACACATTCATTCAATAAATACCTTTTACCTATTACCTACCAATGCATCTCTCCATAGCTGCGTTCTTTCGTTTTGGATCGTGACTGTTTACTTACAGACATAACTCTTCATCATCTACCTGTTTAACCATCGCATCACTTCAGCAAAGGCAACGTTTCATTCTTCCCACAACTCAAAATTCATTTCCGCAACCCTGTTTATCATTTTCTGGTGCTTCTGCAATATCCATCTTCTTTCCTCAAGATCATCTTCTAGCTTTAATCAGAGTCGTTGTTCCCATTTCTAATTCTCTCCAGACCGTCGATCTGATGCATAGATTTCCTCCTCGAAATCGTATTTTCGCACCATAGTTTCCTCATCAACAATTCCCCATCGTTGATCTTTGTCGGGCATTTTCCTGACCGTTGATCTGAGGTAAGATATAGATTTTGGAATCCAGGTTTGTGACTTTTCCAAAATGCCTTTTCGCGATTTCCGCAGTTGTCTTTCCGCAACAATTGTTCTGCATCATTGATCTCCTGCGGGCTCTTCCATGACAGTTGATCTTCCGAAATGCAGGATGCAGAGTGCGGGTTCTCAAAAGCTCAAATATTGCTTTCGCACTTCTCCACCTTTCATTTTCTGCTCTAACCTTTCCACATCGTCGATCTCTCAAGGAATTCTTTCTGACCGTCGATCTTCCGGATTGCGGGATGCAGGATGCGGGTTCATTGAATCTTTAAACGAAATTCCCTTTCCGCATTTTCCTTCCACACCGTCGATATCTTTTTAGCGGAACTAATCTCAGCCGTCCGATCTTCCGTATTGCGGGATGCGGGATGCGGGTTCATAAAATCTTGAACGTTACTTCCGTAATTTTCTTTCTGCATTTTTTCTTCCGCACCGTCGATCTCTTTTAGCGGAACTAATCTCAAGCATTTGATCTTAATCTTTTACGTAACTTTGGATTTTCCACCTAACTGGCGGAATTAATCCTTAATCGTCGGATATAGTGCGGGACTAATATAAGCTGTCTGATCTTGATTGTTGCGGAACTTCATCCTTCTGCCTATCTTTTGCAGAACTGATACTCAGTCACTGGATCTAGGGAGGGACTAACCTCTGTCATCCAATCTTAATCCTTGGCGAAACTTTATCACTTCGTACGTGTTTAACCTCTACGCTAGTTCATTCAGCAACAACAATGGATGATCGATCTCAGCCGTTCAACTTGCTATAGGGTTATTCGTTTGTCATTCACCCTGCAACCTGTAACAAGGTTAGTCCTTTGTTATTCTGGATACCTGCAACCTTCAGTCTGTCACCATATCTTTGACTTTCGATAACTGATTTGACATCACTAACAACTAAATTTAATCAACAATAATCAATCAAACTAAGTGTCTGCCTAGGTGGTATTATATTCTTCTCTTTAAATGCCAAATTGAGGTCATTTGGATGCACACACTTGCAATTGAGCATGAAGGAAAATCCTTATAAAACATCACAAACATGTGACATTGTGCACAAGCCACTGCAATAATCTATTTGTTATGTTTATCAAACAGATCATATAAGTGCAATAATCTATTCGTTATGTTTATCAAACATATCAGATAAGTTCTTCTTTCCAATTGCAGGTTCTTCCTTTGGTTGTCGCTTCCATATCTTACCATTTTTTGGAAGATTCATTTGGAGGTTCAACTGCATTGGCTGACAGGTAGAAACTAGACTTGTTCTCTTGGATCTGCCAAGTCTTCACTTTTGTGGTTGTATTGTAATGACTGAATTGTAATAATATATTTGCAATGGAAAGATTGAAAGGGCTCTGTTTCCTTTCAATCTAACCTGACTTGAAGATATTAGTTATGTGAATCAGCCAAGTGTAAAGTGGTGTTCAAAAACTAAAATTCTATGCATATTATCAGTGTGGATGGTTTGAAATGTACACAAAAGCCATTGCAAGAGCATTTTGAATATTACTCCCATATTAAAATTGTTTAAATTTTGAGTTGCTATGAGTTTGTTATAAAATTATTAGCCAAAGTAGTTGGGCATATTTATGATCAATTACTTTCAATTATGTAATAATCCCACAATTGTATTATCAATTAAAATCGTGGAGATCTCTCATATAATACTTTATATTGAGTCATTTAATAGGATAGTGAATCAGAGTTTAGGAGTTTCTGTTTTCTTCCATCACATTATGTTCTTATATAGGTAGTTATGGTGATCACAAACACGTCAAAGTACATCAAGAGAATAAGTAATCAAATTCTCTACATGTGGTCACCTTCACTCTTTATGATTGGGTATCAAATATTTTTTCAAAGCTTACCTAACATTCTGTTTAATTTCTTATAGCCAGATTCTCACCACCTTCTTTGCGCCAGATTATGCTCCACTTGGTAAGTTGCACCTGCTACCAAGACTTATTCAAGATATCTCGATTAACCACTTTCAGCTTGATGAAAGATATATATACTTAGGCTCTCAGACAAGAAGTTGGGCTTGAACCACCTATGACTTCTCTTGAGCCTATAGTCAGGACTCAACATAGATTCTCATGGTTAACAGAACAAGCATTAATATCAAGTTAGGAAGAAGAAATTTTGTTTCCCCTTTTGGAATTATCATTTATCCATGCTTACAAGTATTCACTAGAAATAGTACCTACCTTGGATGTTTTTTGCATTGAAATTTTGCACAACATGGTTAATTAGGGTTCCAAAACTTGGTTTGTAGCTCGTTCTTTAACCAATGGCAGGCGGTTTGTCATCATATTGCCAATGGGACTGTAAAAAGTAAATGAATGAGTAAGCAATGGGAGAGAAGGCATCTATGTAAGAACTGGAAAAAGATAGAAGAGTTCAAGGTGAAAATAGAAATAGGTAACCACAAACCCAAAAGGGCCAAATAGGCAAGTGTTCAATAAGCGCCAAGGGAGAAGCAAAAGACCAGAAATGCAGTCAACCATAAGCTCTTTTAACATTCAAGTCCAAGAAGAAGAGTGTATTGAGATTCATATTGTTCACTGATTAAATGATCAGAAGTATGCATTGCCTGCAAGAGCTAATATTGGAGTATTGCTCAAGACATTGGATTTTGTGATGTCTGAATAGCATTACATAAACTCCCAAAGGAGAGGGATTTTACTCAATTGGCCCACAAGCATATACATTAACTCCCAACTTTTGTATGCAATTGACAAAGAAAGGTGTACATAAATTCCCAAAGGAGAGTAGCTTTATCCACATTGAATTTTTGAATGAAATAACTTGCACTAAAGCCATGAATGATGATTCTAGTAGATAGCAGTAAGATTGCACCTACACCTCTAAGAAACACCTCAGTGTTCACAGATTACAAATATGAGTGTACAACCCCTAACAAGGTATAAGATGAAAGGATATCCCAACCATTGAAACCCAAGTTATCTCGAATTTATACTTTAAGCATCATTATTAGACGTATGTAAATTTAAAAAATGTTAAATAGCTTATCAAGGTTTTTTTTTCAACAAGAATAAGTGAAGCACTATTTTTTTTCGTTAAAATCAAGGAAGTCTTTTTTAGATATTACATTCATTTATTTCCTTATTTGGCAAGGTGATCACTGGTATCCTAAAACTTCTTTCCAACCAAGTCAAATATAATCGTTAAGATAAATTTTCATCTTCCACAATAAGATTAAAGTGACCCCTTTACATCTCTAAGCAACTCCGAAAAATGTAGATTTATTTAAATCTCTAAGCAACTCCTGAAAATGTAGATTTATTTAAATCTCTAAGCAACTCCTGAAAATGTAGATTTAATGCCAGATACTAGCAAGGATACTATTCAAAGATGGATGATAGGACAAATCATAAATATTAAAGGAAACTAGAAACAAAGATGTTTCCTTTCACTAAATTTATTAGTTTAGTTGTGAATCAAGAATAATTGTGAAACTATATCTAAAAAATATTCCTCTCTTGTAGATAAAAAGATCTCAATATCTTGAAATCCTTACCAGAATAGAACACTACAAGTAAGTATCATAGAATTTAATCCCCAATAAATTTGAGGTGCAACAATCGCATAGAAAAAGAATAAGATGAGACAAAAGAGCCTTTTTGGAATGGAGAAGTAAAAATTGCAGAGAAAATTATCTATATCTCCATCATGCTAATACTACTATATAGCAATGCAGAGTTTGAGGGTTTAGTCTCTCGCAAGAAAAATAAACTTAAGAGTTACATAGAAGATAAGGCCAGTGACGCTTCAGAAATTCTGAAGCCATAAAAGACAAAAATTAATTGTGTTTTTGCAAAAATATTTCTCAACCAAGACTTGAACAATAAAATTCCTTTGGACACTGTCATCAACCAGAAAAGAAAGATATTAGCAAAATAAAATACGTCTCACATAATCTTGATTCTTTGTACCAAAAGAAAGTGATGGGCATATTTAAGAATTCTTTTGGAAGAGTACCGCATAAAATTTTACAACTTAAATGTTATAAAAGATGGAAATCACCCACGATTAAAATGTCCTACTTAAGAGAACGTTTCATTCAATTTTGTGTGCTAGATGTCACTCAATTGAATTTTCCACTGAATGTGCTTGAAAAATTTATTGTCTCTCGGCTGAATCTTGAGGATTTTACCAACTTTTGTTGATTTGAGCGTGTTGTAACTCAAAGTCGGGGGGTTGTTGGGGCCGATTCTTGAGGATTTTACCATTTTTTGTTGATTTGAGCGTGTTGTAACTCAAATTCGAAAGGAATTAATATAGCACTCATATTCTCTTTACCCTCGTCGAGTCGTTTCCATTTGTCAGACTCGCGGGTTGACAAATGGTACGAAGGAAATCACGACAGATCTTTCAAGGCAAGAAGAAACTGCTCCAACTACCACAAATTATTCTAATATTGTTTCATAGTTAATAGCACAATTAAATGATGGATCACATTCAAAAATGGCTCCAATTGCCATGAATTATTCTGATATTGTTTCATAGTTAATAATGTAATTAAATGGTGGATCACATTTCAAAGCTAGTTGTTCTCCTGAGCTATGACCGTTTCTCCCAGAAAATCAATACATAATGGAATCTGCAACTCCACCTCTATGAGCCTTGTCATAATATCGGGACCATGAGGTGGACAAATGGTACGAATAAATCAAAACAAAACAAGTGCTCAACCGAGACCAGTAGGAAGATTTGTCTATCCCTAGAAAAGTGATATATTGGATATCCATTAAATAGAGACTTGGAAATACATATAAAAAAACATAGCCAATTTCTAATGAAATACTTAATAATGTCTCAATAATGTCATTTAATATTATAAGGCATGCAAGGAGCCATAACCCTGCCACCCAAAAGCAACCAGAGAAATAAAAGCAACAATATTAAAAGAAAAAATGACATGCATTTAAATAATTCTTGACATCACTTGGCCGCTGGGTCTTGGGGCACAAGAATCCAAGCCAACATCACTTTAGCAAAACTAATAACAATTTAAAAAAATCAATAATTAAAAAAATCTGTAAATAAAAGTTGCCTGCACTATAGAAAAACCTTAGTATAAACTACAAAATTCTTCAAATTGCTAGAAATTAATACACCTCACCGAATCATATATATCCCCTGGCGGAGACATAATAACACTCAACAAATCATGCCCAAAAACTCACCATCCTTCTAGAAAACATGCCCACTAATTTTCTCAATACCCACAGGTTGTACATTATCCATCAACTTAGTGTTATAATATAATACAAAGCCATTCACCATTAATGATGATCATATAATTATTAAAACCAATACCAAAACTTTGACAACATGACCAAAATTTATTAATGTTTCACATATATAAATACATTGAGACCTTTGATTTGATCTTCCCATATATCTTGATCTCTGTTCAGATCCACCTACAACTCTTCTTAATCCTCCTAATTTAATAATTACGTTGTAGGCGTTTTCTCAATGAAAGAAGTTGTCTCAAAAGATTCCTCCTCTCTCTGGCCATTAACATCCCGACATGTGTCGCCTGGTTATTGGCGAGTTTAATCGTTAAACTTTTCGGTTATTATATCCTGTGATCCGGCAGGG
The DNA here is from genome assembly GCA_001517045.1 of Pseudotsuga menziesii. Classification (NCBI taxonomy): domain Eukaryota; kingdom Viridiplantae; phylum Streptophyta; class Pinopsida; order Pinales; family Pinaceae; genus Pseudotsuga; species Pseudotsuga menziesii. Next base: position 185,731 of record LPNX010750888.1, read on the forward strand.
ACCGAAGAAGGCGGCATGGAGTTGATCGGTTAAGTACACTTTCACGTCCCCATCCCTTATCCAACCGGAGAAGAGGACACGATGAACACCCCAAACAACAATAACGGGCAAATCGCCCCATGAACATGATCAGACAACAATGCTGAAATTAAATGCTTAAACATGATACATACTACAATGCACAAAACGTAAATAACCAGAGGCATGATCATAACCAGATGCTCAAAGTCTTAAACAGTCATCATACAAAGATGCATAAAACATACACAGATGCACAATTACTCAACATTCAGCGGAAGCAACACACACATTCCAGCATTTAGCATGTTCATCATTTCTCATGAAATAGTAAATACACAGGTGTAATTAATTATCATGCACAGCGGAATCAACATGCATTCATACAAGAATTCATTCATATTCATCACATTCATTAAGAGGGAATATAATTGCAGAAGTCAAATAGACAAGATTGCTTATCTTTTTAATGAAGAACTCACCCCGCAACCAGCTACGTCGTTGCAATGTTCCACCCAACCATAGGCCAGCGTGCTCATCAATCTCTCAACAACACTGCCACCCCCGAGCTGGGCATGATTCCTCAAGGACTAAGGGGCAATACAGGATTACACATAGCCAAGGGACCAAATTAGTCAAACCAACACAGCTGGGTTTATCAGGCCATCAACCGATCGGCCAAGCCAGCACAGTCCAAGGGACAACCACTGCATACCCGCAGCAACACAATCCCTTCACAGCACCGTGAAGAAGGCAAAGACAACCAGGGATAATCCCAAACAAAAGATGAGCACAACTCAAGTCCACAAGACAACACAGAGTTGTTCTTGGCCCTAACGTGGCCAAAACAACTCAGTAACAACACCCAAATCAGGGTATATCAGCAGCCCAAACTCACAATGAATGATGGCCACAATCCATAGTCTCAAAACAGAGGAGAAGCCAAACTCCTAGCGTGGACAGAAGCAGCACTCCCAGCATAGACATGGGAAAACTCAGCTGACAATTGTGGCAATCAACAACCAACTAACGTCCATGAACCCACAGCACACAGCTCCTCAACACAAATGCTGGAGAACGACACAGCCCATGCAAACATGGAAGAGACACACACGCAGTGCACAATTGAAGAAGAAATCGGACTCACAACCACATCCAAAAATCGTGGAAAGAATAACAACAACCCAAAACGTGGGTGAAATCAACAGCAAGCCGCATACACAGCATAAATTCATGCCCGTGAGGCTGCTCTCCCAACTCGCTGCATGCGCAAAACCAAAGAGGGAACCCATTAGTTTTGGTATAGGCTATCATCAGTTTGGGGATCAAATCCATTAGTTATTATATCAATATTTATAACTTGATAATGTAATAATGGACGCACTATAAAATACGATTAGGTATTAATTATACAATTAGGTATTAATTAGTTCTAAGTATAAATTAATACCATAAATTTATATCAAAAGAAGTCATATTGAGATAATTAATATAGTTTATCAATAGTAATTATTGTTCAAATAGTTATAGTTAATACTAGTGAGATCATATACCATGCCACAATATTTTAGAGTTTGGTTAATAGGTACATTCTTATTTAATTTATCATGTGTAATAACCAAAAATGAGATAAATATAGATAATTAACAGTGTTAATAAGTAAATTTGAGACCAAATATATTAGGAATATATATTAGGTTAACTTAACAGAATAATATTGTGAATGAATTACTTATTAGTGATTAAAGAACCGGAGAGAAAATGCATACTATTGCAGCGAGTGCCAAATTCAAAACTCACATATACAACTTTTTTGATAGCAAGCAAAATAAAGAATTGTCAAATTTAGAACTCGTTGTTTTTTTCACGCTCTTGGAGAATTATTTTTACACAGGTAATTTATTTTGCCGTTTTTTGCAACCAAATCAAGTTTTTTTTTTAAATTTAATTTTGATGCCTCCGTATTTAAATTTTGTTAAATCATCTAAATACATAATACAAATTGCATATTGGCACATATTGCACAGGGTTTTCACACCCTTCTTTTCAGGCCATATTTAAATTTTGTTAAATTATCTAAATACATAATACAAATTGCATATTGGCACATATTTAATTTGTTGTTTGTTTGTTTGTTTTTTTGTCGGTCTGTTCTTATTTTTATTGATAAATCAATTCTTCGGTCTCAAATTGAGGAAAATTAGTCTTATCTTGCTATTTTAGTAGTAGACGAAGTTTCTGATTTACATGGCAAGAAACTGTTAAAATTTAAAGCAATTGCCAAAAAAATACTATGTGAAAGCAAGGAGTGGTTCTTTTGCTACCATTTAAGTTTTTTCATACTAGCCTTTCTCAAAATAGTGTTAATCGGACTTTATAAATTTGTTTTTCTCCTCTATAAAGTCTTTGGTGAAATTAGATACATTTATCAATTTCTCAAAATAGTGCTGATCAGGCTTTACAAATTTGATTTTATCCTATTTGAAGTTTGTGATGAAATTAGATACATTTATCAAATTGTATAGTAGTGCTTTTTAGCACTCGATTTTTGACTTCTGATTTCCGGTTCAAGTTTTGGAAATCGGCGCCTCGATTTTCGAAACCTTTTCCATTTTCGGACTTATGGTTCAATATTTCTTTTAATAGAATAATGTATATAATATGTATATATATCTATTAAAATAGCCGATATGGTTGAATATTTGTGCTGCGATATTGGATACCACGTAAGTGTTCAGTTTATAAAACCCCAAAAATGATTTTGTATTTCTACTATTAAACAAATCTAATATGGTTTCGTGCCACAAAGTTTAGTGGTTTATTTTCTGGATTTTCGACAATTTGTCTTCCCTTAATCTTACCGCCTCTGCATTCTTTCCATACACCTATAGGAAAACAAATATTAATTCACTTAGTATTCATATTATTTTATAAAATTGTATATATTTTATTTGTGAATGTTTAAATCTTTAATACAAAAATTAAAAACCAATTGAAGTATTTAACAGTAAAATAGTTGTATAAGATATTATGTGTCAATGTTTTCTTCTATTATTTTATTTAGTCTTTTGAAACGGTTTTATCACTTTAAAATTCTTTATTCAAATTTTATATTTTGAAAACGTTCTTCCTATTTCTTTCATTCTATTTGAATTATTAGTCTCTATTAATATAGGGTTATAATAAATCTATTTTTTCTTAGCCATTAATAGATTACTCCCATAATCTTATAAACCTATAATATAGTTATAATAAATCTATTTTTTTCTTAGCAATTATAAACATTTGACTGGTTAAATACAATGTGAAGAACATAGAAATTAGATAATTTTAATGTTGATAAGCATTATATATACGCTGCATAAGTATTGTTAAATCGAATGTTTTTATGCATTGTATTTTAGAATGCGTTTATACATTATATTTGAAACCAGTTTCGAGAAACTTATAAACATAGGAATTAAAGAGGAGAGACGCTTCCTGAGCTCGCCTATACCTTTGTCACTGCTCCTTATTTGCACTCTGGATCCAGTCAAGTCTTCAAGAAGGATATTCTGCAAGGAATTTAAAGAACCTAAATATATATTTTATAAATTAAGACAAATGGCCTGAAAAGAATTAGTGGTGCTTACCTTTTACATGCCTCCGCCTTGGAACCCTTAATATATGAACCGTGACAAAGAGCCCCTTAACAAAACCCAAAGCTAAAAGCATAGCAAAAAACACTTGTACATTATATATAAATCGCAAGCATTGAATTGTTGTTGAGTGGAGAGCAAGCTAATCTTAAATCGGGAAACAACCATTTAGTCAAAAAGCATGTGGATTTCCAGTTTTCTGATATGGAAAAGAAAAAGTCGGACGCGATTCGAAATAACGGAAATACAAGAAAAGAATTAACATTATAAATTCGGAAATTGGACAAATGAACATTATATATATATAATCGGTTTCCGATATCAGAAATATGGGGAATCGAAAATAGGGAAGCCAACAAATTATTTCAACAAAAACCTGAGTCTCTGGTTTCCAATATCTGATTCTCCTATCTTCCGATTTCGATTTGGGATTTCAGAAATCGAAAATAGAAGATCTAATTGTTTTTATTCTAATATTGCAGATCTCATTTTTAAATTTTTTTGAAGTTACATATACTTCTAAATTTGTTGAAGTTACTAATCTATGATCTTATATATCGAGGTGTTTAAAATAAACTTATATAAAGGATAAATAATGCATCAAGTAAATTAAATATTTGCATTTTTCTATTGTTTTTTTAATGTTATATACAAATATTACATAAACATTTGCATTTTTTTGTCTTTAATGCTATATTTTTGTTTTTAATGTTATATACAAATGTTACTCGGAAATCTGGAAGCTGGAAAAGCTAAGATTTATGGAGATTGTGGCACAAGAGAAAAATTAAGATTTTAATGGTTAAGATATTACTTATACCACATTTCCGATTTTAATATTATATCCCTAAGATATTAATTGCATAATTCTGTCTTTAATTGGAAATCGGTGAAGATAGAAACTATTATATAAAATACAAGAATTCATAAGATATGACCATCATTTTAAATTTGGTTCTTGATATATATCTTTCACAAATCGAAAATCGGGGCATACAGCGTGGCACTTCCTCTTATTTGAAGGTCTGATTATCCTTCGGAATTAATTGTAGGGGATGCAAATCGTACCATGTTAATTCTGAAATCTGAAATGTCTTTCATTTCCTCTTAAAATAGGAGAATCCGTAAATTTTGTGGTGAAATTAGATACATTTATTAATTGTATAGTCTTGTTTTTTAGCACTCGACTTCCGACTTCCGATTTTTTGTTCGGGTTTCGAAAGTCGGCTCCTTGATTTTCGGTTCAGGTTTCGAAAGCCGGCTCCTCGATTTTCAAAACATTTTCCATTTCTGCACTTTACTTTTCGGACTTGGCAACTTCCAGATTTCCGAGTAACATTTATATATAACATTAAAAAATGCAAATATTGAAATAATATTTGTATATAACATTAAAGAAAAACAAAACAAAATGCAAATGTTTAAGTCATATTTGTATATAACATTAAAAAACCAATAGAAAAATGCAAATGTTTAAGTAGTATTTATATATAACATTAAAAAAACAACACACTTTATGAAAGTGAAAATCGTATGAGTGCTATTACCTCTGAAATAATATTAAATTAAATTCATTTGATAGCTTTGGTGGGAAGTCTCGTGTGAATCAAGTTAAGGGAAGTCTTTAGACATCTCCTCTCCAAGCTTCGCTAGATTCTCAAGGTTTTTAGTTATTTATAGTTTTTTGGAGGCTTATTTTTAGTTAAACCAAAACTCATAAGTTATTGGGAAGAAATTATTTTATATTGTAAAGATATTTAAATGGATAAGTTATATGACAATTTTGACCATAACTAAAATTGATTCAGTTGAGTTTCAATATAAATAAAATTTCAACGATAGCTTTACCTCTTTATCAAATAATGAATCGGAACCATTATTGAACTTCCAATTGAACCAATTTTAGTTATAGTCAAAATTGTCTATTTTTTAAACGGGATTTTCGAACTTCCCCACTTTTCGGTTCGGAAATCATCAAAAAACCATTTTTTATGGTGACCATTTTTTATGGATATGGGTTGGTATGATAAGTAATAAGTTGAAAAATAATTATTATTTTTTATCTTAAAAATAATATAATAATCCACAAATAATTACTTTAAAAAATTAATAATCACGATAACTCTTATGGTATCGTGAGCATTCATTATGGGTAGTATAGGATTTTAATTATAAAATAAGTTAAAAAATAGTTATTGTCTTTTAATTTAATATAAATTTTTAATTATGAAAATTTTTATCTTTAAGAATTTGGTTAGAATAAAGAGACACAAAATTAGAAAAAGTTAGAATTTTTATTATCAATTTTTAACGTTATATATAAATTTAAAAATTAATAATAAATTTCAACTTTAAAACTTGTTTCAAAAGTGAGAACGAGCTTTTGGCATTTATTTTCTATGTTTTAAGAGTTTTTTCAAAAATATGGTCTTCAGTTTCTGATATCCGAAATATCGGAAATAAGAGATCAAGGATAACCCAAATAACCTTAACAAAAAATAGAATTTCCAGTTTTCAATACCCGAAAATCGGAAATCAAAAATAGAAAATAGGGAATCTTTAAATAATAAAAATCATATATATAAAATGAAATGACAAACAACCTATTATTTAATATATATATATATATATATTGACCAATTAAATAATTTACTTCAACCATCCACTTAAATCATAGGTCTTGTTATCTCTAGGATTTTTCACCTGTTTATTTGTAAATTTTTTATTATCCTTGGTTTTTTATTGTTTTAATTTTGCTGTGTTTTATATTTTATGTTTGATTGCTCACCATTAGGGTTCCTTTTGTTTCCTAAAATCATCAAACTGTTCATTCATTAACTATGAGCCCAGGTATGTGCAAAAGAGTAACAAGTCTTGTTCAGATTATAATGGAGTCAAATTGGAGGTGTTTGAGTGCACTGCACCATCTGTAGTTTGTCAAGAAGAGATCGCAAAGAAGGATGATTCCAATGCTGGGATTCCATCTTCTGTAGTTTCAACATCTGTTGCCACAAGTGCTTTACAAGAAGGGATTTTGACCGTACCTTTGGTATTAGAAAACAGTTCTGGTGATAAGTTTGATTTGTTACACTCACACGATTCAAACCAAGGCACTGTACATGATGGCTCTATAGAATTTATGAGACCTTCACAATTCGAAATTGCATTGCCTGCTATTCAAGATAATTCAACGCAAATCTGTCAAGCTGATGCCCTTGCTCCTATTGAGGCTGGATTAAAGGATTCTCAAGTAATGAACTCTGAAGAGGCAGCAGCACATCAATTTCCAGGGAATCAAGAGGTTCAGTTTTCAGATAGTAATGAAAATTTGCCACATTTTTCTGATGTTGAAGCTATTATTTTGGATATGGACTTGGATCCCGGGGAGGATGAGTCATTTTCTGCAATAGCAGAATCCAAGCGTTTGTACAAGCATCATAAGAGGGTACTTTTCAGGTTAGAACACAGTGCAAATTCTGCCATGCAAAGGTCTCTTGTTTCCAAAGGAGCCTTTGCAATCTTATATGGGCGCCATCTAAAATATTTTATCAGAAAGAATGCATTGGAGGAATCGTTAAATCTGCATGCATAGAGAAGGGTGTAAAAGGAGGATTGCACTAGCCCCTTGGAGCAGACTCTGTCAGAGACAGGTTCAAAGTCAAAGGATCATGGCATCGAAAAATAACTACCATAGTTGGGAAGCTATGGACCATAAAATTACTGCATGTAAATAGAGCCGATTTCAAAGCTTCCTCTGGAAGAGTCTCGGAGGAAGTAATATTGAAGTTCACAAACCTGGTAAAGTGTCAAAAGACATGAAAGATGCAGAAGCATCGTTAATGGAGGTTATAGCTGAAAAAGAGAAAATGGCAACGTATTTCAGTTATCAAGAAAGAGAAAATAATGTTACTGGATGCGTTCCATGGATTGATGAGGTGCATGAGCCTCTTGGTTCCGCTGCAGCAGTGAACAATGACACTGCTAAGCAGCGCCCTCTGGATGGGATGGAGGATTGCGTTGCTGTTCATTATTCTTCTTCTAATGAAGCACAAAGCCAAGAGTGCAAAGGTTGTGGTGAGCAGTTTTCTGATCTACAAGCTTTCAGTCACCATTGTCTCACCATTCATAGGAAGGCAGTCGAACAGTATTTTAGAAGATATGCTTGTCGACATTGTAGTAGTTCATTTACTAACAAAAAGGGTCTTGAGAGGCATGTGAAGATACACCACAGTGGAATTCCACTTGAGCAATGCACAGAGTACTTTTGTATATCCTGTGGCATTCGTTTTATCATTATGAATTGTGATCAGCTGTTGCAGCATGTGTTACTTGTTCACCCGGAGCAACTCAGCCATTCTATTGGTGCTAAAGAGCAGGTTAACAATGCAGAATCTTCGATGCCTCTAGAGATTGAGCAAGACAAACGAGATGAAACTTCTAAGTCAGGTAGTTCCAGGCAAGAATTGAGTTGGGAGTTAGATTATAAGCATAAAATGGAAAACAATCACATTA
>LPNX010750891.1:0-12942 GCA_001517045.1 Pseudotsuga menziesii
AACAGTCCACAAATTGCCCATTGAATTCTGTGCTAGTGCTGCCAAGGATAATTCTGCTTATACAGAGCTTGTTCTGCTGAGTTTAAGACTGATTTAAGGCTGCAATGAATGCCCTTGGTCAATTCTGTAAGTGGCTCATTCCTGCTACAGGATCCTCTTAAAAGGAGGAGCGATTTACATGCCTTCTTTTGCTAGACCTGAAAGTTCTAATAGACTGGTCCATTATTAACAGGCCAAACATCAGGTGAAGATGCGAATGACTGTAAGCAACATTGAATATAGTTATCAAGTTTGTTGGGTTTTCAAACTACTGAAATTGGTCACCACAAATTGACCATTGGATGTAGTAGGCATAGTTGAGCTATCGTTCATTGGCAAAAACCGAACAAATTGGCCTGTAAGTGATACAACAAGTTTTCTCACTATCATCAAGTTTTTTGACATAGCTTTTAAAATTAGTCCTTTGAATAATAGCTTCCATATTCCTGCCAACCATCTCACCTTGACTCAGACTTCTAAGCCCTTCAATCGGTTGCCAAAATTGCAACAAAGAATTTCTTACTTTGGGTGTTATGTTAACTCTTTATGACTGATTACCTCTCCATGAATGAACTGCAATGCTCTCGAAAGTGTCTGATTTTGACCAGAATGTCCATCATGAATTTGAGCTATAATTTCCATCCATCATCATGCTAATTGCAATACAAACATTCATAAACAGGCTACTCCAGAGTTATCTCACCATCAGGAATATATTCAGCAGATGGACCAGCAAATATCTCCACCCAACGATTAAGATTCTTAGTTTCTTTGTAGCATAGACCTTTCTCTGCAGCCATAGAAATAGCAGTCTTGACACTCCACTCGTCATTTGACCCTGTTGCTGTGCAAAATCCAGCCGTGCCATAGGAGTTGAAACCCCAAATTCTGCTTGGCTGCTTGCAATTGAGTTGCCATGGCAGATTTAGGAAAATGTAAGTCTTCAATCACACAATCACCAATATCCCATGAAGATCTCATGCTAGGGAATCATCATAATATGCAGAATAATATAAACATCAAACACCTAGTCCATCCATGTTTTTCAAGACTCTAAGCTTTAAAATCTAGAATCTCAATATCAAATGAATCTAATAAATATGCAATTTCTGGGTAACTTTGGCATAATAGATACCCTGGACATGCTTTCAGCACTATGAGAAGAGGAGGATTTTTTCAAAATATAATAATAACACCAATACATATAAAATACCTCTAAGCTTTCTCAAATGAATATCCTCCAAGAAGCACGAAAGAGTGATGCACAGTCTCCAAACCAGGTACGAAGATCCTCAAAAACTAGACACTGTCATGATAGGGCCATGAAGGATGGCCATGAAGGATGCACAGTGTACACTTAAAAGGGTGGATGTATGTCAAACAAATGGAAAGGCTCCCACAAGGTTCAATGTCTTCATCATAACTATTCCCTACAGGTTGATTGCAGCCATCATTATGGTGAATGCTAATCAAGAACATGCCCCTTTAACACAAAGAAAATGCAGATTTAGAGCTGCTGCTATGGACAGCCAATACATATGTTGCTGAAATATACACCTAGATATGTTAATACTCCTTTTAATGCAAGTTTGAAAGTGAAACAGTCCACAAATTGCCCACCGAATTTTGTGCTAGTGCTGCCCAGGATAATTATGCTTATACAGAGCTTGTTCTGCTGAGTTTAAGACTGATTTAAGGCTGCCATGAATGCCCTTGGTCAATTCTGTTAGTGCCTCATTCCTACTACAGGATCCTCTTAAAAGGAGGAGCGATTTACATGCCTTCTTTTGCCAGACCTGAAAGTTCTAATAGACTGGTCCATTATTAACAGGACAAATATCAGGTGAAGATGCGAATGACTGTAAGCAACATTGAATATAGTTATCAAGTTTGCTGGGTTTTCAAACTACTGAAATTGGTCACCACAAATTGACCATTGGATGTAGTAGGCATAGTTGAGCTATCGTTCATTGGCAAAAACTGAACAAATTGGCCTGTAAGTGATACAACAGGTTTTCTCACTATCATCAAGTTTTTTGACATAGCTTTTAAAATTAGTCCTTTCAATAACAGCTTTCATATTCCTGCCAACCATCTCACCTTGACTCAGACTTCTAAGCCCTTCAATCGGTTGCCAAAATTGCAACAAAGAATTTCTTACTTTGGGTGTTATGTTAACTCTTTATGACTGATTACCTCTCCATGAATGAACTGCAATGCTCTTGAAAGTGTCTGATTTTGACTAGAATGTCCATCATGAATTTGAGCTATAATTTCCATCCATCATCATGCTAATTGCAATACAAACATTCATAAACAAGCTACTCTAGAGTTATCTCACCATCAGGAATATATTCAGCAGATGGACCAGCAAATCTCTCCACCCAATGTTTAAGATTCTTAGTTTCATTGTAGCATAGACCTTTCTCTGTGGCCATAGAAACAGCAGTCTTGGCACTCCACTCGTCATTTGACCCTGTTGCTGTGCAAAATCCAGCTGTGCCATAGGAGTTGAAACCCCAAATTCTACTTGGATGCTTGCAATTGAGTTGTCATGGCAGAGTTAGGAAAATGTAAGTATTCAATCACACAATCACCAATATCCCATGAAGATCTCATGCTAGGGCATCATCATAATATGCAGAATAATCTAAACATCAAACACCTAGGCCATCCATGTTTTTCAAGACTCTAAGCTTTAAAATCTAGAATCTCAATATCAAATGAATCTAATAAATATTCAAATGTTTATATGAAACCCTGTCCTGCGTCAATGGAGAATGAAGACCGCCACGGCCATGACCACCACCACATGGAATCAAACCATGTCCAGCGTCCAAACCCCGTCTGTCTTGCATCTTTGGCGAACCAAGGAAAACACCACCTGAAATCAAACGTTGTCCTACCTCCATGGCCTGGCCACCACCTGAAATCGAACATTGTCCTGCGTCCATGAGCCTGCAAATCAAGGACAAGCTGAGAGAAGTTTACCCAAAGATCCATAAATAAGGGCGAAATACCAAAATTTTAACCTATCATCCATAAAATCCAGGCAAACCATCTCCATTTCTCCTCCAAAACTGGAAATTTTTGGCAATTTAACCTCCATTATAGAAGAAATCCAGGTGAATGTCCAATTTTCCCCATTGACGGGTGGGCTAAATTCCATTGTATGAATTTTCATAGTTTAACCGCACAGGCTATTTAATTGGGGAAAATTATATATAAAATAAAAAATGGGCTAATTTATTAAATTAAAAAAAAACCATTTTAATATTAAAAATTCGCCCACCTTTTTTTGAGCACCCCTTAAAATTCACCTATGGGCTATAATTCGCCCCTAAAATCATCCCTTCCTTCAATAGAGTCAGCCACCCCTTTCTCCTTCAGGTAATGCAGAAATTTGGTTTCAGTTCAGATTTTATCTCCTGGGTCAAGGCCTTACATCAGAGATCTTATAAACCAAAACTTGGCTATGGGAGCCAAGTTGCTCTGGAACTTGATCGCCCCCAAGCCCTCTTGGTGAAGTCAGGCGTTGAAATCCAAATACTTCAGTGGATTGAGGCTTAGATGCCCTGATGGCGCCCATGTGAATCAGAAAGGTTCTTCAATTTACAATATCTGTCTCAAAGCATTGCCACAGTTCAAAGACGAATTGTATTGGGTCCCTGGCAATGGGAAATCGATTAATCTCTGGCATGAAAAAATTCTAGGGAAGACCCCTCCCCAAACTCCACGTTTGCAGGAGAGATTGGCCACGCTGGGGATGAACACGCTATGGGACATATCCATTTGGGAGTCTGCGTTGCCTAATCAATGGGCTAGCTGGAATATGCCGGACTGTCCTCCTGATCTAGACACTGAGAAATTGCAACTTACCAACCATCTGGCTGGGCTGGCACCGGTAGCCAAAACCAAGAGGGATCGTCGTGGTTGGGGGAGGCATACTGGCAATTATTCAACGTCAGAGGGATATCAAAGATACGCTGCAAATTATAATGTGCTTGTAAACCCACGTGTATGGAATAATCTCTGGAACTGCAGCACTCTACCAAAAATCGATATGTTCACTTGGTCGCTGATGCATGAGAGAGTGCTCACCGGAGAGAACTTGGAGAAAAGAGGAATTGACGGCCCCTTTCGATGCCCATTATGTACTAAAGCCTCAGAAAATATCAGACACTTATTTCTAAAGTGCCCCTATAATATTTTGGTTTGGGATGATGTGTTGAAGCTGTTGGGAGGTGGAGTACATTTGCCAGATACAATTCAGGCCTGTTTTACTAGTTGGGAAACTCTGTATCAAGGTGAGCTGAACCACAAAAATGGAGTTAGATCCTGCTGGCTAAAACTCCCCAAGTTAATTTGCTGGTGCATATGGAATGAAAGAAATCATAGAATCTTTCAGGAGAAGGCTCAACCAGTATGGAAGACAGCTATCAAGGTTAATGCCCTGCTCGGTGAGATGTCCTACTGCAGCATAGATGCCATCCCACTGTCCTGCTGCAGCATAGATGTTTGATAGAGCCACATAAGGTGTGGATTTTTGGATATCCAATTCAATGAGGCATTCTGCAACAAATTCCCCTAGCTTTATATTCTTATGGATTCTACATGCAACGATGAAAGAACTCCACACAATATAATCAGGTTTTATTGGCATTCTATTGATAAAGTTGTGTGCCTTATCCAAGTGCCCAGCTTGGTCAAAAGTGTCAACGATGCAAGCATAGTGCTCCATTGTGGGTGTAATCTGATGATAGTGACTCATGCAATTAAAGTATTGCAGGCCACTGGGCCTGAATGGCAGCATGCAGACAAAACTCCGACAAAGGTAACATGATCCGGTGATATTCCACAGTGCTGCATTTGTTCGAAGAGCCTTAGGGATTCCTTACCAAATCCATGCACACCATAGCCTACAATCTTTGTGATCCATTTTGTGAAACAAATCCACTCTTGATTACTTCTCATGGATCTCCAAGCCCTGTTCCAATGCTACCAGATCAGCACATGCTGCAATAACACTAGAAAGATTCATTGAGTTTGGCTTCATGTCATGCCTTTGCATTTCTTAGAAAAGCTTCAGGTCCTCTTCATTTCGGCCATTATGTACATATCCTGCAATCATTGCATTACATGATTCCACATTTCGTAGTGGCATTTTTTTAAAGAGCTTCAGAGCCTCATCAACACGCTCATCCTGTGCATATCCTGTAATCATTGCAATCCAAGAGACTAGATTCCTCTCGGGCATCTTCTCAAACAGTTTGTAAGCTTCATCAACATGCCCATTCTGAGCATAACCCAAAATCAATGATGTCCAAGAGATGGTATGGACATTCTAGTGTGTTTCAAATCAATTCAATTACATGTTTCTGTATGAATCAATGAATATTTATGTGAGGATTGGCAGTTAAATTACTATAAATATCCAAGAGATGGTATAGTTGAAAGAGTGTGGTATGTAGGTATTGCATGGGTAACCTCTATCATGCACATCTTGTAATATATATTTGTTGGAACTTTAAAATGATCTTCCATGTTATCTTCACTCTCATGTTTGTGAATGTGTGCATATACTCTTTTAAACCAACAAGATTCAAGTTTTGCACATCCAGTTTCACTTTAGGTGTTATTTCCATAAGTGCCATGGCATTATCTTTTCTCCAAAATTGTGTATAATGTTGTATTCTAGCACTTTTGGTTGGATGTGTACATTCATTTATAACGAAATTGTAGTTAGAGATGCATGTTAGATCCCCTTGCTGCTACAACGATTACTTAAGGGAAATTTTTCTCTTTGATCTAGTTGGGGACAATAAGAAGTGTTGTAACTGTATCCTTGATCCAGTTGATGCCAGCAAATATGTTTTGGCTATAAGTATGAGCTCCACCTATGCAAAAGTCTAAAATTGTCAAATTCCTCACCTTGAGTTTTTCAAGGCTAGCTAAGCCATAGTATGTTGCATATAATACTCACCTTGATCTGACCGTGGTGAGAAAGGAATTTTTTGTTGCAGGTTTGCATATTTATTCTCACCTTGAGTTAGTCAGGTTTTTGCAAAAACAAAAGAAAAAAAAAACATTGCTATTTTTGCAAATCAATCCCACCTACATTAAATTATGTATGCTGGTTTTCAGAAAAAATACCTCTGTTTGTTTAGGCTAAATTGTATACACCCTGCAATCATCGCAGTCCAACATAACACATTTCACTCGAGCATTTCATTAAAGAGCTTCACGGCCTTGTCAAAAATCCCATTCTTCACATATCCTGCAATCATGGCAGTCCATGGCACCACATTCCTTTCAGGCATCTTCTGAAAGAGCTTAATAGCCTCATCAAAATACCCATTTTGGGCTTACCCAGTAAACATACTATTCCATGAAACCAAATTTCATTCAGTCATTTTGTCAAACATTTTGCATGCAACTTCTACAAAACCACATTTTGCAACACATGTCTACAAAACCGTTTCCCAGAAAAAAATTGGATTGTACTTCACTTCTTATTATTTCATGATGAAATTCCTTACCGTATTTAAAAGCCAACAAACTTGGACAGGCTGGGAGAATGCTGGCGAAGGTGAAGGAAATTGGCTGGATGCCCACTCTCCGCATTCGATCAAACGGTGATAGCACTTCCTCATGCAGCCCACGCCTGCAATAAGCTGCGATCATGATAGTCCATAAGACAATGTTTCACTTTAGCATTCGACCAAAAACCATGTGAACATCGGCCAAAACTCCGCACTTGGCTCATACTAGCAAAACCTTGTTCACTAAAAATTCCTTGCCGTATTTAAAAGCCAACAAACTTGGACAAGCCGGGAGAATGCTGGCAAAGGTGAAGGAAATTGTCTGGATGCCCACTCTCCGCGTTCAATCAAACGGTGATAGCACTTCCTCATGCAGCCCACGCCTGCAATAAGCTGTGATCATGACAGTCCATAAGACAATGTTTCACTTTAGCAGTCCACCAAAAACCATGTGAGCATCGGCCAAAACTCCGCACTTGGCTCATCCTAGCAAAACCTTGTTCACTAAAAATGTGTCACCGGATTCATATCCTATGTGAATTATGTGGGAATGAACTTGTTTTCCTTCGAGGTAGAGCTTTGTTGTTTACACAGGCCTGCGATAAGATTGCATGAACAGAAGAATCTAGGAGAATTCCTCGGTTTCGCACAAGATGCAGAGTGTTGAGTGCATCTTTCAAATGGTTCCTCACACTAAATTTTCTATAGTCTCAATGCATATCGACAAAGGACAAGCATTCAGTTACATATCGCATTTCAAGAGAGGCTTTCATCACTCCCCTTGGTTGTTTTCCTGTAAATGGATCCCATTGGGGAGAGGCTAAGCGACTTCCATCAGTTTCACATAGCCGACTAGACCAGGTCCCAACCATAATCTTCATGATCATAATCATAAATAATCATAATCATCATATGGAGAAAAAATGGAAATCTCCAATGTAATTTGTTTTCCAAGGCTAGGTTCGGCCTAGGTAAACCCTAATGACCCAATGTTGGATTGAAAACCATATTACCCATGAAACTATGCAAATCCTATGTATTATTTATGTCAACGCATTTCCAATGGCCTTAATCATTTCAAGATTTTTTGTGAGGAAATGATGTGTAAAGATAATGGATCTCGATATGAAAGAAGGAACATTTTGAGAGCTTAGCATAAATATAAGTACTCTTTTGGAGTTTATGAATAGATTAATATATAATTAAGGAATAGTTGAACAAAAGTTTCAAAGTACTTATGAAATAAGGAATAACTGAACGAACTTGTCTAGGTATTTATGAAATTTACTATTTATGAGATTCATTAATACTATAGGCACATTAGTCAACCTGAAAGGAACCACCACAAGCCCGCAATTCTTAAATCAAAATGTAAAAGCAATTTTCATGATATTTGCATCCTTTATTTATAGATTATCATACCCCAATCATAGATCAATACTAAAAAACATTGTGGCCCCTTTAATATAATAAAAAAAATCATAGCTATAAGGAAATGGATATTGATTATATATGGTGGCTTTAATATTCAACTCTATGTAATCTATACACAACATCTAGGATCCATCCTTCTTCCTCACAAAAGATAATCGGTGTTCCCCAAGGTGACATGCTAGATTATCTCTAAATCCAAAAAATTGTTCATATGCATCTGCAACTAATGAAATTCAAGCATGGGAATAAGGGAACTTATATATGGTCTTTGGTTCAACAAATAACACCAAATCACCATTGGGAGGAAGTCCATGCAACTCTTCAAGAAAAACATTTGGAAATTATGACAAGATGGGATATTGAGTCAAAACTATGCCACCACAATATGTATCTAGTAGCCCTTCTTGGGACTTATTTTCAACTACAATAATTATACAAATTGCAAGGATACAACCATGTTTGTACCTCTCAAGACCTTTTCCTTCCCTTCATCATCTAAGAAATGAAGTAACTTTCTTATGTAATCTAGCAGAATTGAATGCACCTCCAACCAATCCATGCCTATGATTAGATCATAATATCCCATTGTTTTCTATCATTGGTCTATGTGAGTCACATGCACTCCAATATACAAATCCATCAATCTAAACCCCTACTTGACTCCTGAGGTCATCTCAATGATGTTAAAATCATATTTCCTAATAGCCACCAAGCCACATCTATACAATGCATTTGGTAAAATAAATCTCTCAGATGTGTTTCTTGGATCAATTAAAATAGAAAGAGTAACATCCTTTCTTTTACTTGCGATCTCCAAGCATGTTAACTAGTGCACATGGTTGTTCATTTCTATATGGATTTGGTGATCTCTCCCAACATCTCCCACCGTGGTGTAATTCTTAATAAATATAGCTCTAGTGATCTCCATTTGTAAAATTTCTCAAAATGGGTCGCTCCACATGTCCAACAACCTCCTTTTAAATATGTTCAATGTGTTCTCGGTTGGGAAAGATTAGTTCAAGCACTACTCTACTGAGTATGTTTAGGGAAATAATTGTTACATTGTATGATAAGTATGAATGGTGGTTAATTACACCTTGGTTGGTTCTTTATAACCCCCATACCGTTTCCTCCTGGTTCCTCTTTATGCCATAAAAAGTATGGTTTGGAACTTCCTCATAGCAAATGAATTTGATGTGTTCCTCTAGCAACACTTCCCTTGATGGTCATACTCAATTTGTAAAAAATGTGTTCACATTTAGTTTCTATGTATTTAAATGAGGAGCATGCCTTGGCATCTCTCTGAATTGGGCCTCGTACTCTGGCACCATCTAATTGGCTTGATACAACACATTGAAATCATTCAAAGGAGACTATAAAATATCCTTAGAAATTTACCTCTAGCATAAATGTTCCTTAGACAACTCCCATGTGATCATGGATGTCTCAAGACTAAGTTCCCGCTCCATAAGTTGAAATATGGCCTATCATGTTTTTTTATTACTAGAGTAATCCCTAAGTGAGGAAAACATTTTAGTTCTCTGCAATAATTCTTCATCTAGCTCTCCTTTCATGGAACTCTAAAATTTTGTCAACTTCACCTTTTATAACTCCAATGATGGTCATCTCGAGGAAGGATTGTGAATCTCTCACTCTAAGTTGAAGTGGCCTCTCCTTCACTATGCAAAGAACTAGCTAAAGTATATATCGTACTTTGGAAGGATTAGCTAATATCATTATCATGTTTGAAAAAAAAATTGTAACTGGCCTTATAGAATGCTATCACTTGGTGGAAGATTGATTCTTGTCAAATTTGTCCTCTCTGGGTTAGCGGTATATTGGTTTGCTCTTGCTCGCATTCCAAAATCAATCTTGAGATGTCTTAGACGCTTCATATTTACTTTTCTTTGGGGTAGCATAGAAGGTAGACAGAAAATGCACTTAGTGAACTAGCACACTATCTCCAAACCCCATGAATGTGGTGAATGGAACATCAAAAATATTGAATGGTTTGGTATGTCTCTCAGATTGAAAAGTCTATGGATGGTCTTAAATGGTAGAGGAACCTAGAGTGACATCATTGGTCACAAATATCTTAAAATTTTCTCTGTTGATGATTGGCTACGCAATCAACATTTTCCTGTACAAGGTACTTCCTTCTTCTTGAATGGTTTCATTAGAACCCTCTCTTGGATTACTAGACAACCGTGCTGGAAGGTTGGTGATGGTAGGTGCATTAGATTGGGGATTGATCCCAGAGTGGGTCTGAACTCTACTTTTTTGCTCCCAGAGGGTCTCAGAGACTACCTATATGATTATGGTATCTCTCATCTCAATCAAGCTCAAAATCTGGATCCTAATTCTAACCATCAGTCTTACTGGTTATCGGCTACTGATTTGGATCTTGATGGTATCTGGGTTGTGCAATGGACTGATTATGTAAAGGGGTTAGCTCACGGAGGAATTATATTACAGGAAACCAAGGACACTCTTCTTTGGATGCACAATAAGGTCTCAATATCTATCTCTGCCAGCTTGGCCTATGATCTCATTGTATCATCATTGTTGCCTCCCTCTCCGGTCAGATTACACTCCCGACTTTCGTATTGTAATGTTCCTTTAAAAATTAAATGCTTTGTATGGTTGTGCATTGAGAAACACATTAATACATGGGACAATCTGAGTAAAAAAGGATGGTCTGGGCTGAACAGATGTAGTCTCTGCAGAACTGCTGATGAATCTGTCAATCATCTCTTCGTTGAATGTTCATTTGCTCGGGCTACCATCAATTTTTTAAACAGGAGTCATAACTGTTTTCTGGCTTGGGATGATCCTACTTATTGGGAAATATTGAAGACTGGTTTAAATACCAGAGTTGAACTTTTGTCTCCTTGGGCTCTTATGTACTTCTCGAAAGAAATTGCGATCCCCACTCTCCATGTTTATGGGGACTCATCTGTCATAATCAATTGGGTAAATGGAAAAGCAACACTCTCAGTCCTCGATCTAGATACCTGGTGCCTCAATTCTATCAAACTCAAAGCTTACTTTCACAAGTTAGACTTCTAGCATGTCTATAGAGAACACAATGAGAAGGCCTATAATTTATCCAAGGAAGCGCTCCCCATGGCCATTGGCCTTCTCTCCTTCACAGAATACTATATCAATGTGTTGTATCAATCCAATTAGATGGTGGCAGAGTACGAGGCCCAATTTAGAGAGATGCCAAGGCATGCTCCTCATTTAAATACATAGAAACTAAATGTGAACACATTTTTTACAAATTGAATATGACCATCAAGGGAAGTGTTGCTAGAGGAACATATCAAAGTCATTTGCTATGAGGAAGTTCCAAACCATACTTTTTATGGCATAAAGAGGAACCAGGAGGAAACGGTATGGGGGTTATAAAGAACCAACCAAGGTGTAATTAACCACCATTCATACTTATCATACAACGTAACAATTATTTCCCTAAAAATACTCAGTAGAGTAGTGCTTGAACTAATCTTTCCCAACCGAGAACACATTGAACATATTTAAAAGGAGGTTGTTGGACATGTGGAGCGACCCATTTTGAGAAATTTTACAAAGGGAGATCACTAGAGATATATTTATTAAGAATTACACCACGGTGGGAGATGTTGGGAGAGATCACCAAACCCATATAGAAATGAACAACCATGTGCACTAGTTAACATTCTTGGAGATCACAAGTAAAAGAAAGGATGTTACTCTTTCTATTTTAATTGATCCAAGAACCACATCTGAGAGATTTATTTTACCAAATGCATTGTATAGATGTGGCTTGGTGGCTATTAGGAAATATGATTTTAACATCATTGATATGACCTCAGGATTCAAGTAGTGGTTTAGATTGATGGATTTGTATATTGGAGTGCATATGAGTCACATAGCCCAATGATAGAAAACAATGGGATATTATGATCTAATCATAGGCATGGATTGGTTGTAGGTGCATTCAATTCTGCTAGATTACATAAGAAAGTTACTTCATTTCTTAGATGATGAAGGGAAGGAAAAGGTCTTGAGAGGGACAAACATGGTTGTATCCTTGCAATTTGTATCATTATTGTAGTTGAAAATAAGTCCCAAGAAGGGCTACTAGATACATATTGTGGTGGCATAGTTTTGATTCAATATCCTATCTTGTCATAATTTCCAAATGTTTTTCTTGAAGAGTTGCATGGAATTCCTCCCAATTGTGATTTGGTGTTATTTGTTGAACCAAAGACCATATATAAGTTCCCTTATGCCCATGCTTGAATTTCATTAGTTGCAGATGCATATGAACAATTTTTTGGATTTAAAGCTAATCCAACCTAGCATGTCACCTTGGGGAACACCGATTATCTTTGTGAGGAAGAAGGATGGATCCTAGATGTTGTGTATAGGTTACATAGAGTTGAATATTAAGGCCACCATATATAATCAATATCCATTTCCTTATAGCTATGATTTTTTTATTATATTAAAGGGGCCACAATGTTTTTTAGGATTGATCTATGATTGGGGTATGATAATCTATAAATAAAGGATGCAAATATCATGAAAATTGCTTTTACATTTTGATTTAAGAATGGCGGGTTTGTGGTGGTTCCTTTCAAGTTGACTAATGTGCCTATAGTATTAATGAATCTCAGGCAGGCCAGATCTTCTGTCCAGGCACCTCCCTCTGCCCTTCATCACTCACAACAAGCCCAATGAGTGAATGTGTGTGTGATAAATAGAGAGGCTCACTCTCTATTTATATTCTTCCGTTCACTTGAAACCCACTCCAACTTATCGGCCTCACTTAACAATTATTTACTAAAGCCGACATCTCTAGGAGTGTCTAATAACCCTAATGCCCCACAACCTGTGGGGACTTTGCCTCCTCTGACCAACAAGGAGGTTTATCTTAACA
>LPNX010750906.1:2636-74402 GCA_001517045.1 Pseudotsuga menziesii
CGGAAATAATAAACAGCTCCAACAATCACCCGAAAACAGTGCTGCAACAATGGCAAGTGTGAAGAAAATATCGTTAAGGTCTTCATTTTTATAGAACTCTTAGACGTCGCTATAGCGACGGCAAACATTGACTTTTTCCGCCCTAGTTCAAGTTGACCGTTGTAAAAATCCAACAAAATCTCAATGCCCTAGGTCAACTTGACGGTGTCGTCGCTATAGCGACGGATAGCCGTGGATACAGTGACGTCCAAGGCTTTAGGCGTGGATACAGCGATGGATAAGAGTCCCTGCGTGGATACAGCGATGGCTAGGCATGGATACAGCGACGCCTCATTCCTGTTGCTTCCGATTTTACACCAAAAAGTAAGAAACATGGAAAACCTCCGTGGAAAAATCCGCGCTTTTGTACTAGTGATGGCATAGACATAATCATGTCCGAGGAGCATATTGAAGTCCAAGGGGTCTTCTATCACCATGAAGTCAACTAATACGATCTTCCCACCCAAGGTAACAGGTGCTTGAGAAATAATTCCCAAGGCTATATAAGTTCTTCTATCAAACTCCAGTAACTGACTAGCAGCTGACACAAGGCTGGGAGATCCCATGCCTCGCTAAGCACGAGTAGATAAGATACTAACTGAGGCTCCTTCATCAACAATACAACGAGAAATCATGTATTTTTCAACTTTGATCTTTATCTGGAAAGGTGCATTAGAAGGAAGGTGCGGATCAACTAGGCTATCCCAATCAAAGAAAGCAATCTGAGAACTTGGTGGGGGTTCATCCAAACGAGTTCAATGCCCCCTTGTTCAGTAAGTTCTGAACTGGTAGGGAAGAAAATGTGACTAGCAGACACTTCACTCTCCAAAGGAATAGTGGGATTGATTGACAATGGAACCGATTCAACCACTTCACGAAAGTCACTCTTTGAAGGGAGAGTGGGATTGACCAAAGATGACATTGGTTCAATCACATCAGGATCACTCTCCAAAAGAAGAGTGGGATCGACCAAAGCTGAGATTGGTTTGACCACTTGATCAACCAAAGGTTGAGTAGGTTGTTGAGAAACTATAGGTTGTTCAGGAGAAGGAAATTCTTGAGTCTCGGACCACACTCTTCGTACCTCTGCGATAGCAGGGCACTGGTGAGTAAGATGATCTCCCTCACATCGCTTACAAGGGAACTCAAGTTTGCACTTCGAGAAACCAGTTTTCTCAACGGTGTCAACATGGCTAGTAGTGGCTGACTATTTTTTCTCAGTATGGCTTGCAGAGGCTAAGATTTTTCCCCCATCATGACCACCAGAGGTTGGGTGACTGGGTCCAATATGACTAAGAGAGGTTGGTTGTTGAAAAACTTCAAAATGTTCAAAAACGGGACGACCATGAAACCAAACTCTTTGCACCTCCACAATGGAAGGGAATTTATAAGTAAGGTGGTCTCCCTCACAAAGCTTACAAGGAAAATTGGGATTGTGTTTTGAACGAGTATTCTTTTCAACAGTGTCAACATGACTCGTAGTGGATGACAGATTGTCTTCAGCATGAACCATAGAGGCTAAAAGACTGCCCCCAGCATGACTTGCAGAGGCTGAGAGACTGGGTCCAACATGACCTGCAAAGCTTGGATAGGAACCAACAGCATGAACCAGAGAGGCTAAATGGTTAGGATCAACATGCTTTGCAGCAGTTGAGTGTGTTCCCCCACCATGAACTTCAGAGGCAGGGTGGATGGATCCAACATGACTTGCAGAGGTTGGATGGGGAAGTTCAACTTGAACATAAGAGGTTGAATGGGTGCCCTTAGCATGAACTGCAAAGGCTGAGTGACTGGATCCAACATGAACTGGAAAGGTTGGAAGGATCCCACCAGCATGATCAACATAGGCTAGATGGTGAAGATCAACTTGACTTGTAGAGGTTGAGTGCTTAGATCCAACATGACCTGCAGAGGTTGGATGGGTTCCCCCAGCATGAACTGCAGAGGCTAGGTGGTGAGGTTCATCTTGACCTGCAGAGGTTGAACAGGTGCCCCCTTACTTATGTGCCTTCTTCCTATTCCTTCTTCTTTTACTCCTTTTAAACTGCCGGTTACTAGTATCAGTACTTTCACCACATGAGGTAGAAGGAGGACGAGAATCAACTACAGGTGAAGGGGAAGCAGTGTTTTTATGCCCTTGATATAATGATCTTACTTAAGAAGCATCAAGAGCATTCAGGATAGTTGGAACGGAAAACAACCACACTGGTAGCCCTAGGGTGAATCCAGGTAGTTTCAAGGTGGCCATCAAAGGAACACCAACATTCCCTATGAGAGGAATAGTACAAGGAGTTACCAGCATGTGGATCTCTTGGTTGGTGTTCAAAGGGGTGTTAGCCATAGTTTCAAACAATAAGACAATGTCTGACGTTGACAAGAAACCAAAAGTGCAAAGCACACACCTGAAGGAAAACTAAGTACAGACAAACCACAGAGCACTCACTAAAATTCCTAAAGCCAAGCAGAAAAACATGTATAAGATATGCTTTCCAGAAGAAAGTTGAGAGACGGTTACTTGGAGTCCCTATAGATGTTCTTAGGTACAAGTGGAGGAATCACCCACCGCCCTCCCACACCTTCTACTGGGGTTACCTTCCAAGATCGTCCAAGGTCAACCAAAAATAGCCTTTCGGTGTACCTGTGTATGAACCCTAGATGTCAAAGAGACTAAAGGCTACCTTAACTATATTAATAGTCTGGGGGGACAGTCACAAGCCTAGTTCATATGCATGGGCAGGGTAGCAAATCCCAAAACCCTGTCTCAGACAGAATCCCCGAATGCGTAAAAACCTCGGTCTATGCTTTGACAAGGAATCAAAGGGTTATCTCCTCAGTCCAAGCCTCCACACAACCTCATGCTTAACTCCCATTTGAGAGGAGCTTCCCATATACAATCAACATAGAAGAGGATTTACCTAGTGATTGGCCAACTACGTCTGAAATTTAATACTTGTGGAGAGTTAAAACTCCCTATTCCACAAGTCTATCCTAAGCTAGTTGGTGTATGACCTATAAAATAAAACCTACTACTAATTTTTAAATTATATTGTTTATTTTAAGGGATTTTTTTAGTGAGAGTGTAAATGGCATGAAACTTATGTGGTGTTTTGACTCAAAGTTGAAACAAAATGACCAAGCAAAGAGAAATGAAATGCAAAAAGCAAAAACTTTCTCTTTCTTTTTTCAAATAGAAACTTGAAAGCCACAAAAGAACAAATTCTTTTTATTTTTTTCAAAAACAATGATATGGCATGCAATCTAGACTAAAAACCTAATCTACATGCATATAAAGAAAACATGTGTTTTTTTATTTTTCTTTTATAAATGCAAAAGAAAATAAGCCTATCAACTAATGCAAGCAAGTAATGTAAGCAAAGCAAATAGACAACTACTCTACACCCCACAAACAAACCCTAGGTTTTCCTAAAGTTGGATATAACCTCTCTTGGAAGGAAAGCTCACAAAGGTAAACAAGCAAACAACTTTGGAATGAAGAGACCGAGAAATAATATTGACACAAACAAAGGTCAAGAAGTTCCAAGAATCAATCTAAAACCACAAACAAAGGTTGCTCGGTACCTTGTCCAACAAGGTCAAGCCAAAGAAGGAGGTGGGGGGGAAGGCAACAAAAAACAAGTTCAAAGAATTGAAAGAGACTTAAAATATAGAAAAAAAGCACTTAAAACAGAAAAGACAACCGCTCAGGAGTCATGCACATGTAGAGGACCCTTAAAGACCCTACAAACAGCCCTCAAATCACCCAAAAACCCTAAAAAATGATGAAAGAACACAAATTCAGGTGCATACGTGGGTTTCCTTAAGGTAGGTCACGTATGACATGTGAGTTGTGGGTATTTCAAGGTGTGTATACAACATAGACACATGACTGTTTAGCCTGAAATTCACATATGGTTGACAAAAGGCACAAAAAAGGTCAAAAACTGACCTAGGAAGGCAAGAAAGGTGTTCCAACAAAATCAAAAGGTGTTCCTAACTTGTAAGAAGGACCTAAAACTTTGCAAAAGACTGAAAGAAATACAGAAAAACCCCAAATAGACAAGGCTCTCCCCAGTGGAGTCTCTAGTTTTGTTGTAAAGGAAATTTTCCTATGGCTAGGGTTTAAGAGGCCATCAATGTACTCAGGTTGAAAGAGAGATGAAAATGGTTCTACAAGTACATACAAGCAAGATCAAAGATTAGAATGGTTCATACCTTAGCCAAACGAAGGTTGATCCAAGCAGCCCTTCAATCCTCTTCCTACTCCTCTTGCTCATCTTCCTCCATGAGACCTGCAAAACGAATTATACCTTCCTCAAACAAATATGACCACATATAAATTAATGATAATCAAAGAAACATGAAATAATAATCTGATTAACATCAACATCTGATCATAAATAGAGATTCAATCACACATTGAACAAGGATTTGGGAAGAAGAAGGACGTCACATCTTTATCAATATTGAAAACAAGTATAAGTATACCTTCTCTTCAAGTTTGGCACCTCACAAAACCTTGATCTGGTTCTGCTGCTTCTCTTCTCCAAGGAACTTAGCCTCCAAGCTCTGCAACACAAGGGGATGATCACTAGGGAAAAGGTGTGGGCAAAGAGAGTCCCAATTCCTCCAGCATGACAAGGAAAAAGTTCAAGTATCCTCTCATGGACCTCCCTACCTCTATTTATATGCTTAATGAAGAGTTAGGGTCAAAGACAAAGTAGTTACAAGTGAAGGAGTCGGTTGCATAACTACCCAAACTACCCGAATTTCAAAATACGTATTTTTTGACATTTTTAGGAGGTGTACTGTTATACCAAAATCCTATCACCATCATGTGATAAGACCTTTGACATACCTACTTGCCATGAATCCCAGCTTCTGTAGTGAAGACTAAATGGTCTTTTATCAGTCTTTCATACAAATTCCCAGCACCGCGCATGCCCCTTTGTCCAGGAGCGGTACCCCTGCTCGCACCGCCTTTCATCGGTTGTCCACAAGTGGTGCCACCGCCCATTACCCTTGGTGCATAGGCAGTTATTACCAGAACCGCTCTGTCATAGAAGGAAAAGCGTGGTACCTTAGTTAAAAGGGGAAAAAGAGAACATTCTCGAGGCTTCTAGATGATAAGCATCGAGATATTTCTTATCCCCACTGTTGTGGGTTGGTTGAGCTCGAGATCCCTCATCCTAGGATCTTAGAGGCCACCTCAACCACTAATTTCTCAACCATATCTATCCATTAAATCCTTATAAATATGAGCTCATAGCCATGGTTGAGGGGGGAACATTGAAGGTATTGTTATGCTGTTGGACTGATTCTTGGCCCAAGATCATTTGGAGAGAGAATAGAGAGCTAGAATCGGAGCTTTTGGGGATCAAGAGCTGGATTCATGGAGATGCATGTCAACACTAAGGCTTGGTTGTAAACTTCTTCATATTTCTAATGCAGGTTGATTTTCTGTCCCATATATATTGTTGATGTTTGATTTCAGATATATATTGCTAGATCCCTTAGTCACTAGCATAGATTAGTAGTACATATTCTGGTTGCTTTGATCTGTTTCGTGTTGAACTCTTTTGCAGGTACACAGGTGAACTATCAAAGCCTTGTATTCTAGATATCTACAGCATCTAGGGAGAG
Source organism: Pseudotsuga menziesii (assembly GCA_001517045.1). Taxonomy (NCBI): domain Eukaryota; kingdom Viridiplantae; phylum Streptophyta; class Pinopsida; order Pinales; family Pinaceae; genus Pseudotsuga; species Pseudotsuga menziesii. The sequence goes on from LPNX010750906.1 coordinate 8,316, forward strand.
TTATCAACCTCTGTGATCTATTTGTTCTGGATCTGAACCATTCAGACCAGCGGAACATCTTGCTGTCCACAGGAGGTGAAATATTCCGATCAACAAATCTGGTGACTCCACTAGAGAGTAGTTGTATTCAATTGTTCTGATCGTCCTCAGTCTAAAACTCTTGTCTGAATCCAGGCTCCGTTTTCTTCAACTCTTTATATTCATATCTACTTTCTAATTTGTATTATTTGGGTTTGAAATTTTCAGATCTGTTCAGATCTGAGTCATTTCAGTTTTTTATGCTCTGTTACCACTTTCAATTCGACAGTATTTACCTTGATCTAGTCTTTTTTGATCTAATCCATCATTCTCTTTCTTGTTTTGGCCATCTATAGGGAACCGCGGAAATGCTTTGTACGAGTAGTGGTGCCACCGCCTAAACACAGTGGGCAGTAAGCAGTGCTGCCGCCTGTATCCGGTTAGCGAGGAGCGGTGCTGCTTTGGAAACGCTCTTACAACACCTACGAAGTGTGGTACCAGGTAGGCATTAGTCCAAAACTCTTTTTCCTCTTTTTTCTCTGTAAAAATTTGGAATTTTCATTATTTTCAGTTCTATTATTAGGCTTGTGTTATTGAATCTGATGTGTGTGGCTTGCTGCTTTAATGGTTTAAGATTGATTTTGAGTGGAATTTCAAAATTTTGTTTAGTCTTTTTTATTGTTCATCCGCTTCTTGCTTGGTGGTTGTGCTTAAAGAAGGATTTCTTCTTTTTTGAAAGTTAGGGTGTTCATTGAACTCTCTTTTCGTTGCATATACTGAAAGAAGAACACTAGATTAGCTTCTAGATTTCATTTCTTGCTTGCATAGTAAACTTCTTTTTCTTCCCTTCAAAAAAGAAAAGTTTTTCTTGAGATTAGGAAATCATATTTGAGCATTGGATTTAAGTTTTCTGATTGGCTTCATAAGCTTTTAGGACCTTCATGATCTTTCATCTCTTATGCATATAGGACTATCTCGATCAAAATAATAAAAAATGGTAGTTTTAAGTTAGATTTGCTTATGTTTTTAAGAAACTTGAAAAGTTAGATTGCATTGCCATATAGGTGTCCTTGGTGTTGTTCTTTTAGTAAAATAGATTCTCACCCTTCCCATTTGCTTTTGAAGAGAAGAATTTGGTTTTTAAAAGTGTTTACTTGCCTTTGATTTGGTGTTCATGACTATTGATTCGAATGATTTTTGGTTTTGAAACAAAAAGAAAAAACACTCTCTTCCCTCCTGTAAGTAGGCATATTGAATGGTAAAGTGAACATTTGCATAAGCATATTGCATGGTTTTACTTTTCTGTCAGAACATCATGCATTCACCTAACCGTACAAGTTAAAATTAACGGTAGTTGTAGGTTAAAATTTACGTAGGAACTTGAGTGATAGGTTAGAGATGTGTTCGGGCATCGTAAAATGTAGGAGCTGTCGTTATTTGTCAGCATTACATTCCGGGACTCACATGGTTCTTCCACGTACCATCGGTATATAGAACATCCTTTCACGTACCCTTGAGGTATATAGAAAGGTACTTCACGTACTCAATTGTATATCGGAAGGCCCCTTGTGTACTGTTATACATTAGACAGCACTACTACCGATTTGAGCTCCCACGTACCTTGAGTATATCGGGAGACCCCACTAGGGTACCTTATCTATCTAAGAAAATCCCTTTGGTCGTCTTGTTTGGAGCCATACACCGAAAAAAGAATTCGAGGAGATTACTACGCACGTACCCTCGAGGTATATTGCGAGTGGCACCTGCTTGACAATCCTAGTGAGAGACCTGGCTTTTGAACTACTCCTGTCATTTTAAGTCTACTTGTTTTGACCTATAGTTTGAGTAGGGAAGTCTTTTGGTGTGTTTTTTCTAGATTTTTAGACTCTAGGTTAGATAGGAACTGTACACACTGGCTGAGTTAAGACAGTCCCGGAGAGTACGGGGCTTGCCACCCGATTTACTTATGTTTTAGAAGAAAATCCAATGGAAGCTATCGACCAAGGAGCTGCTACCACCTCCCAAGTGGGAGATAATGTGGTGGTGCAAAGTGGAGTACCATATTCTTCACACTCGCCCCCCTTGGTCCAACATCCTTCTCGATAGGATTCATCGTTCCATCCTCCCACAGAAGGTCATGTTGACGATACCCATCCGGATTTTGGTCCTAATGCTCCTTTTTGGGAGACACCCATCGGACAGGCCATTGCCTCATTTGGCACCCGTGTAAGTTCTCCTAAAAGTGAAGAAGAACGTAGGAAATACCATGCTGCTATCCTCTGTGCACAGGAGGTAGAAAAGCAGATTGACAACCTATTAGGCTCTTCACTAGTTCGTTCCACATTCCTTCCTATTAGATATCGTTCACTAGCCGATTCTATGAGACCCATTGAACCAATTATAGATCGTCCATTAACGACCCACAGCCTAGGTCAAATTTCCACCCCTCTCACCTCTTATGTTATGTCTGTTCCAAATCCTCCCAGATCTTTTGCATCTGGGGCCCAACCTTCAATTCCTATTTCTTCAGTACCTTTGAATGCCGGGGGGAAACCCCTGGCATGACCTACGTTATCCGAGAACAGAGTTGTACCTAGTCAAGAGCAAACCTCTAACATAGAAACATCTACAGTTTTTGTCCCTCCCACCCACACTAATGTGGTAAATCCCCCATCTTGTTCAGGTCATCCCTTGGGGCCACAACCTGTCACCATTCAGTCTTCTAGTGGTTATGGTTATCAATACCTATAGGTAATCATCCATCTAATCCTACTAGAATTCCATTCCCTAGCAACACTTTTACACCATGGGGGCAACCCAACTGGTCTTACATGCCAGCCATGGGAGGGATACCCATACATACTACGGGAGGTGCGGGAGGACCACCTTATGGAGGTCCTCCCCCTAATGGTCTCAAAGGGTCTGGTGGTCCTCCTCATGGTCCTGGTGGTCCTAGTGGTCCTGGGGGACCTAGTGGCTTTCCTCCTTATGGATCGGGAGGGTCTAGTGGCCCTCCACCTAGTGGTTCTAGTGGCTCTGTAGGTTTTCCACCTCCTGGTGGTTTCGGAGGGTCTGGTGGTCCGCCTCCTGGTGGTCCTGGTGGTCTCAGTGGTCCTGGCGGTCCTGGTGGCTCTGGCGGTCCTCCCCTTGGAGGCCCCAGTGGTCCTAGCGGTCCTAATTTTGGAAATCAACCCCCATGGGTGGATTTCCCTGTATTTCTTCCTCACAACAACCTGTTTATCAATATACCTATGGCCCTACTGGTAATTACATGCCATATCAATATTACCCGTATGTGCAGCCCAATAGACAGGTACCTTTCCTTGCAACTTTGGACTTTCCTGATTTGTCCAAGTTGATTAATGATCCCATTCGACACAATCCCTCGTGGCATCCCATTCTGGTAAAGTTACCATCGGATATTCCAAAATTCGATGGGAAGCAGGGTGAAGATCCGCGGAACCATGTTATGAATTTTCATTTGTGGTGTTCCTTGAACTCCCTCATGGATGATTCCATTCGGTTATGATTCTTTCAGTGAAATTTGACCAGTACGACCGCGAAGTGGTATATTGAACTCCCCCAACATTCATTTGTGGATTTTGGCTCGTTGGCAACCATATTTCTTATGCACTTTCAACTCCCTATTCGTTATGAAACGGGCACTAATATTTTAACTTCTCTGTGATAGAAAACCTCCACCCACATTTCTGATCATATTCATGAGTGGAGAAGGCAGAGAAGGCTTATTAAGGCCCCTATTCCAGATTAGTTGTTAGCTGATTGGTTCACTAAGTCCTTGTTGCCTCCTATTTCTTGAGATGTGGCCATGGGCGAGGTCGTTACTGAAGAGCAGGCTATTAGTCGAGCTCAGTACCTAGACTTGGTCTATTCCCAGTCTGGGACTCTTTATGACCTAATTCCTCAAGCTCCTTGCCCCAGCACTAACCCTGCCAAGCCATCAGCAGAAGTACTCATTGATGGGATTGTTGGTTCAATCCAGTCCCCATCCGTAGTGAAACCAGCTAAGCAAACCCAAAATACTACTCCTTCGACTCCCAAGATTTCTACCGAGGTCAATTTTATTCAAACTAATCAAACATCAGGTAATAAAAAGAAAGGTAAAAATTGAAATAAAAAACCCAAAAACCAGTAGGAGACCCCACAATCAACCAATAATGACAACAACATAGGGAAAAGGAAGGCTAAATACCCTTGTATGTTATGTGGTGGTAACCACTTCTCAAAGGAGTGTCCCCGTCGGGATGAAATCTCCTATTTTTTGAAGTTTAATCCTGCACATGCAATACTTACGGATCCATTCCCTCTCAACAACAGCTGGTAGACCACATGTCGAACCAGGGTAACTCTAGCTCATTGGAGGAAATTCGTATGATGTCTTCAGATACCATCTATCTGGAAACTCGAAGCCAGAATTATGATAAACCTGCAGATAAGCAAGAAGATCAATATTCTTCAGGGAAAGCTCCCTCTACTAGTTCTCCGAGATCCTCGTCTACTGTTCCCATGTCTATCGAGAAGCCTACTCTCGACATGATTTTGTGCCCACCAAAGAGCACTCTTCAGAAGGCTATCTTTAATCCCAATTCTCGAGCTGCTCAATTCTATAATGTGGTTGAAGATCTCGCTCAAGCACCTTGTGCGATGTCTACCTTAGAAGTACTCCAAAGTTTCCCTACACAGCGCAAGAACTTGTTGACCGCATTTGGAGCTGTAGACCCAGATAACACTAACTTGATTCACTTCAATGTTGAGAACTATAAACCTAGATTACCGCATAAACTTGCTTTTTATATCATTACGAAAGTAGTGGGAAAGAAAGTCTTTCGAACGGTACTAGATGAAGGAGCTTCGACCTCGGTGTTATCTCTGACTTGTTGGAAAGCTCTTGGATCTCCCGAGCTTGTTACATCACCTACGACACTTAAAGCCTTTAATGGACGGGGTTTCCAAACCCATGGCCTCATATCAGCCCTCGTGGTCGAGCTGGGGGGAAAAACTGTTTCCATCCAAGTAGAAGTGGTAGACGCCCCTCTAGATTATAACCTCCTTTTAGGAACGAATTGGTTCTATGCCATGAATGTTGTTGCTTCAACAGTATTTCGAATGGTCCAATTCCCACATCTCGGGAGAATTGTTACCATTGACCAGCTTCATTTCTGTACGCCGAATGTTATTGCCCCCACGGCTAATAACATCCCCATGTTAGTTCAATCCTCTCCTCCTTACCAATCGATTGGGGTAGGTATGTTGAAGGATTCATCCCTTATGGGAATTTTTCCCTCTACTCCTCCTAGCACGAATACCACGACAGTACATATGATCGCTTCATTTGATATTGAGCCCCAGGGCACAAATGTTGTTGAGTCCACCTCATTGATCCCGCATGAAGCTATGTATGACACCATTCAAACTTTCTCTGATGATCACACTAATGACATTCATTTAGTGGCTTCGGATCCTTACCATTTACCGTATTGGTTAGAACCTTCTCTTCCAGTTCTAGACTATCTCTCCGAGACTTTTCCTTCTGATGAGTCCATTATAGAGATCATGAATATGGATGAGCCCATTTGGGAGGATCACCATCATAGATCCATGTTCCTCCCCAATACCAGTTCGGGTAGCCATGATTTCGCATCCTTGTTTCCTACTGATATTGTCAATGTTTCGTAAAATCTTATATTGTTGCAAGATACAAATTCTGAAGGAAACCTTTGCAACATTACTCAGACGAACCCAATTGACATATCAACCAGGCCTGATGTTATTGAGCATGTTCATGTTGGGAAGAACTGCTCCACAGATGAATCTAAAGCATATAAGGCACTTTTTAAGGAATTTCATGATATTTTTGCCTGGTCCTATGAAGAGATGCCAGGGATCGACCCTTCCATTGTGGTCCATGAGATTAAAACTTATCCCATGGCTAAACCTATCAGGCAGAAAATTAGGCAAGTCCATCCTAGGAAGGCCACAGCTATTAAAGCTGAGATTGAGAAACTTCTGAAAGCTGGTTTTATTTATCCTGTACCTCTGATGGAATGGGTATCAAACATAGTCCCTGTCAATAAAAAGTAGGGCACCATTAGAGTCTGCATCAACTTTAGGGATTTAAATAAAGCTTGTCCCAAGGACAACTTTCCTACCCTGCACATCGATCATATTGTCAACAACTATGCTGGAAGTGTCATCTTTTCATTCATGGATGGCTTCTCTGGCTACAATCAGATTGAGATATTTCCTACCGATCAACATAAGACGGCATTCATTTTCCCATGGGGAACCTTTGCATATAAGAAGTCATCTTTCGGCTTGAAAAATGCTGGAGCCACATTCCAGCATGCGATGTCCTATGCATTTCACGACATTAAACATATTGTTGAACCATACCTTGATGACCTCCCTACTCATTCACAGTGATAGGAGGACCATCCTGATCATCTTAGAGACATATTCCTGAGATTCCATCATTATAATATACGTCTCAATCCATATAAATGTGTTTTTTGCATTGAGACGGGACGTCTACTTGGATTTGTGGTATCCAAAGATGGCATCCGGATCGATCCTTAGAATATTGCCGCTATCATTAATCTACTAGCCCCAACCAACATCCTTAAAGTCCAAAGTTTGCAGGGGAAGGAAAACTTTCTTCGTCGTTTTGTGTGCAATTTCACTGAGAAAACGCACGGTTATATGCTACTCCTCAAGAAGAACACTCCATTCTTCTGGGATGACTATGCCCAATGCGCCTTTGATAGTATTAAGCACGCTCTAACTCATTCACCCATGATACACCCCCCGGACTATTCAAAGGATTTTCTCTTGTATATTACTGCCTCCGCTACTACCATCGCCATGGTTTTGGTGTAGGACAATCTCCACGGTCAGGAGCATGTGATTTATTACGCTAGTAAGAATCTTATTGATTCTAAAACCCATTATTCACATGTGGAGAAGCTAGTTTTGGCCACAATCATTGCTATGCAAAAATTTCATCACTACATTCTGCTTCGCACTACCACTGTATTGGCAGACCAGAACCCGATGTACTACATTCTGACTCATCATGTACTCGGAGGCAAGTACTCCCATTGGATCGTCATCCTTCAGGAGTTCAATCTCAAGTTTACCAAGGCTACATCAAAGAAATCCTTGGTTTTTTCCGAGCTTATATGTGACCTTCCTTGTGCTACCATGGAATCTGAGCCCAGCAATTCATTTCCAGATGAATTCCTGTTCCTAATTAGCACTATTGATCCTTGGTATGGAGATTTGCTGATTTATCTCTAGACCCGGCGTTTCAACCGCATCTATCATGTGATGATCATCACCGCATCCGTCACCACATGAAGTACTACCTCATCTTGAATGATACCTTGTATAGACGTGGGATTGACTCCATTCTTTGGCGATGCCTCACTCATGAGGAGGCTGAACACGTGCTAAATGATTTCCACTCTGGAGCATGTGGCGGTCATTTATCTGGGATGGCTACAACCCAGAAAATTCTTCGCGCTGGCTATTTTTGGCCTCTGTCTTCAAAGACTGTCATGAGAATATTAATAAATGCCCTCCTTGCCAACATTTTTATCCCAAAAAGCACACCCATCCTGCTCTGCTTCACCCTGTCATTTTCGTTCGCCCTTTTTCCAAATGGGGGATTGAATTCATGCATTGTAAACCTACCTCAACTGGGGGGCATAGTTACATCATCGTAGCCGTGGATTATTTCACAAAATGGGCTGAGGCCATGCCTACATATGTAGAAGATGGTAATACTGCCGCTCACTTCTTGTTCAATCATATCGTAGCTAGATTTGGAGTTCTGTAATCCATCGTCACTGATCACGGATCTCATTTCCGTAATCAAATGATGGAGGAATTGAGTTCCAAGCTAGGTTTTCGCCATGAAAACTCTACGTCGTATTATCCGCAAGCTAATGGTTAGGTAGAGGCCATTAACAAAGTTTTTAAAACTATGCTTTGTCAGATGGTTGGAGATCATAAATCCAATTGGAATCTCGTTCTTTTTTCCACTCTTTGGGCTTATTGGACTTCCATGAAAATAGCTACTGGTTTCACTCCATTCCAACTTGTCTATGGACTTGAAGCTGTCTTGCCAATCCAATGTCAGATTCCATCTTTACAACTCGCCGCCAAACTTCTCCCAGACACTTCCGCAAAGGAAGCAATATTTTTTTACTTAAATAACCTTGATGAGACTCGTAGAGATGCTACCTTGGCTAATGAGGCACATAAGAAACACGTCAAGGCGCAGTATGATAAATCTGTCCAGCCTCGTGTTTTCAACGAGGGTGACCTAGTTTTGACTTATTATCGGAGATATGACAAGCTAGGAAAGGGTGAGTTCGAGTCCATGTGGTATGGACCTTTCGTTATTTCCAAGGTGTTAGAGAAAGGAGCCTATGAGTTAGTTGATTATGATGGGAACCCTTTGGGGAAACCTCGCAATGGGTTGTACCTAAAAAGGTACTATGCCTAGGTCTTCTTGGATGGTATCTTGTATATATGTATATTGATTGACTTTCAATGTGATTTTAGTATTTTCAAGATGGTTTTGAGTTTTGGTGTCTGCATCTGTTTATACCGTGTTTTGGTCATGCAGATGGCTTTCTATGGCTTTGCTGATGGTGCTTGCCACCACACCTTGAATCTAGCCTCTACTGCTTGGGTTCTCTATTCCCCAGCTGAATATTTGGTCAGTTCAAGAGCGGTTTGCTTAGGTCCCGCTACTAATAACATCACCAAGTATAAAGCAGTCATCGGTCTTCTGACTGAAGCTTCCTCCCAGGATGTTCGTGATCTAGTAGTTTTTATGGACTCTCAGCTTGTGGTTTGTCATTTAAACCATGTCTACACCATTAGGAACCCGGTGCTCCTCCGCCTCTTTCGGAGAGTACGTTTGTTAGAAAGATCATTTGGAACCATTACATATAGGCATATCTCTAGGGAACATAATGTAGTTGCCAATTCATTTTCTAATTACATCCTAGATTGGCATATTGCCCATTCATGACATTAAATCAAACATGGTACATTGTAAATAAACATTTAAAGACACATAGAACTCATATAAAATGCATTTATCCATTTGAAACGTATAAACACCGTGTAAAAGTTTGTATATATATATATATATATATATATATATATATATATATATATACAAAAAACGTTTTACAAAAATAGATCCCGAGACCTCATCTGAAGCACGTAGGCTTTCAGGAAAAATCATCATACAAAAATCCTGAAGCTATCAGCTTTTAGTATGCATGTCTCATCCACTAGTGGTGCTCGTGATAGCACATCACTGCTTGAGCCACCCTGCATAGTAGCCTGCTGAATCGGCCTAGTACTCCCGCTGTAGATCTCTGATATCTAGTCGGGAGGTCATCTATGTCAGCATCTGGGATGTCCAGAGTCAACCTCTCTAGGTTCTCCCCCAGCTCCCCGGTGATATCATAACCCTGTGGCACGAAGCGAGCTCTGACTCACCTATCTAATGGATATTCTCCTCCAGGCCTCGCTGCTCCAACATCTGCATGAAGACGAACAGGTCTCGTCACTTATCATAAAAAAATATAAAACATAAAAAACATAAAAACATTTTCCATCTTTAGGGTTTCTTGTTTCTTACCAATGTCACCCCAATGCCCTCCAGGTGGGAGTGGTAGGTCAGTATCACCTGTAAAATCTGTGCCCGCATAGGTATAGTCCTCGACCATGAGCATCTAATCCCACAGCCATCTGAAGAATGCATCACTGAACTTCACTCTGCCCCTACCTGCTCCTGTGCGAGCCATGACCTGGACCCACATCAGCATGCGGGGGTCCCATGCTCTCAAACTCCAAAAAGCCACCTGGGGCCTCATCTAGGGGACCCACTCAAAGAATAAACAAGCTAAGATGGAACCAAAGCCAAACTGCTTCAGTTCTCCCTGCTGACATTTAGTCAGCTGATCCTTGAAGATTGGAAGCAATTCTTCTGCCCAGTTGAACACCGTAGGTGCCATAGCCTCTAGGGCATATATCATATGTGCCATGGAAGCTTGATGTACACCCAGGATCCCTGCCACCCTCTGCATGGTGAACAGAACAATCCATAGAGCCCTGTCTTCCACTACCCTGATGGGGATTTTCTTCCCCAATGTGCCAGTACCTGGTGCACAGTGTCGATCTATGAGCTCTCTGGTGGTAATCTCCCCACCACGGGAACCTGTTAGTGAAATAGGGGTGCCCCGTCTCAATAGGCCAATCAGGAAGTAGATGTCCTCTACCTCCACTGTAATTATATGTGCCCCACCTCGAAATACTGTTGTTCTAGATTCCACATTCTCAGTATGTGTTCCAGTAGTCTCTCGTGGGACACCATGCTTGGTGTCCGGAAGGAATTTAAAAGCCCACAATTCTGGAGTGTGGAAATACAAACTAGATTCCTTTCAGTAGCATCATCCTCATCATCATGTGTTCTTTCCTTCCATATCACCATATTTTTGAAGCCTAGACCTGCCAAAAACAACCATGGTATGTATCAATATCATCCTTGAGTCATTGCAAATCAAAAGAATGAGTAGATTTTGTCTATATAATTGGTTTAACTTCTCCACGGCCGGCACCGCCTATGCCCCATTGGAGACAGGCGGTGGCACCGCCTGTCCACCATATTCTTGGTGCGGTTCTCAGGTCGTATCGCCTATCCCGTAAGGGGTAGTCGCAATGCCCGTAAATTGGATTTTAGGGCTCGCCAAATAGGCCTAAAACCCCACCAAATCCCAAAATAAAAGCTATGAAATGAAATATAAGGGTCTTAGCTATTACCTACAACAGCTAAGACTAAAAACGGATGGTGGGAACTCCCGGTATCAGCTGTGGAAGATCTAGCTAAAAAATGCTCCAAGTGCTCTCTAGTAGAGGTAAATAGTGAAATGTTTGTTTTTTTACTATTTACTTGCCTTATATAGACATTTTTTGGGTCTGACTTAGTATAGTTTTGATGTTACATCATGTTCTGGTCAAAATCTATTTGTCATAATCCCTTAATGTTGATTTTGGATGCATTTAACACTTGTTTATGAGTCGTCTACAGGTTGATTTTAGTAAAAGATTTGGAAAGTTGGTTTATGGCTTTTTCGTACTTTCACAAAACGGAAAAGGTCGTTGAGCGTTTATTACGACACTTTGTCACGCTCGTTAAAATCTAGTATCAAATTTCCGAGTCTAGTTCAAGTTTCTTTCCAGGCTCATAAAATACAACATTGTGTAAAGAAACGTCATGGGATCTTCTTTTCACATCTTCTTTCAGACTCCTTAAACATGAAAATATAGTCGAGTTCGTTTCCAAATCTTTCCAGGCTTGTAAAAAGTGACATTGTGTAAAGAAACTTCATGGATTTCTTTTTAAACCCTTTTCATGCTCCCTAAATACGAAAATATTGTCGAGCGATCTTTTCTTCTTCACGTTCGTTAAATTATTTGAAGAGTCATCCGTCCGATGGTAGGTTATCTCTTTCTCGTTCAGACAAGACTATTTACGAGAAAGGAACGCTCCAACCAATCATGACTGGAAGAGTTCTCTAAGGTATGATTTTATACTTTTTCGGGCCTTAGAGACTAAATCATACGAAAAAGGACCCCCATGGAGTCTTCTTCCGTATTCGTTCAGACTCTCTAAACATGAACGATACCGAGTTTTCTTTTAGTGGACTAGTTAAATTAAACATTGAGAGACCCATTTTGGGAACGAACCCCTCCTCTCTCCGGTTCGTAAAACATATGAGACTGGACTTGTCTCCTGACAAGCTATATTGAGTGTTTGTTACCCTCTTTGAACTCATAAAACCAAAAAGAGGCACTCATCAAGCATGATGGGGGAAATGGAAAAGGGAATCATTTTGCAAATAATGGCAGTTGTTTGTCGTTACCTTTGAACATGGTACTTGTCTGCGCAATCATGTCAGTCAATTGGGTATTCATCTGATCTCCATGACGATCCACTTTCATGAGTCATGCCAATCCTTTGAGTCTTTCAAAAGAATGCATTGCCCACTGTCGCATTGTGTGTCTGTCCTGTCTAGTCATGCTGCCAAGTCATTTTGTCGTGTCGCCCGATATTCAAAGGGGATCTAAAGAAGTCTTACCTCTGCAGTATACACAGTCTTTGTGTCAGTATCTTTGAGTCAGTCATATGGTTACTACATTCACATCATTCCAGAACTATGTTCCGAGTTTTGTGTCGTCGATGTGGGACTCATCATGGGCCTCCTTCGACGAGACTATTTTTGTCGACATCAGCTCATCATCCGAGAAATAGTCTTAGAAACAATATTTAGTACCTTAAGATATGTATGCCTTAATGACAGATTCTCTCGCTCTCAACATAGGTTCACATCATTGACCTTTGATCGATAGAATTGACTAGGTGTTCGACATCAGGACATCTATTCGCACGCAGTAGATTGTACTAGGGTACCTTAGGAATCATTGACATTAATGGTGATCTCCCTTGCACTTGTTAACGGTTCACATCATTGGTCAGTAATCAAGTGGGTTCTACCATGTTCAACTTTAGATCATTGTAATCGCATGGATAGAATCGTACTTTGTGGAAGATGAAACGAAGACCCTAGATATTTGTTTAAAAGCGCTCATTGCTTTTTCCCCAGGCTACGATGGAGTTTTGTATATCTAGCATGGATCCACATTTGTATGGTTGTGGCTATGCTCAAATTTGCATCTGTATGACATAGATCTATGTTGCATGTCTGGTAGCTATGTCCAAGTTTGAGTCCTCTATCACATGGATCTACGTTGTTTTCTAGTAGCCATGCTTGTTTATTCCACTCATGGATCTGCCTTGTATTGGTCTGCAGCTATGAGTTTGGTTGCTTGTGTCTATGAGTCAACATACCGATGTACTACATATGCCTACTTGACTGCATACTCTGTACGAGCCAACATTCTCATCTCCTGGCAACGACTTGTTCTCAAATATCTCATTTATCATATCACTCTAAGACTCATGCTTTGGGGGGCATCCTGTTATACAAAAATCCTGTCACCATCATGTGATAAGACCTTTGACATACCTACTTGCCCTGAATCCCAGCTTCTGGAGTGAAGACTAAATGGTTTTTTATCAGTCTGTCATACAAATTCCCAGCACCGCGCATGCCCCTTTGTCTAGGAGCAGTACCCCTACTCGCAAGGAGCGGTACCCCTACTCGCACCTCCTTTCATCAGTTGTCCACAAGCGGTGCCACCACCCATTGCCCTTGGTCCATAGGCAATTATTACCATAACTGCTCTATCATAGAAGGAGAAGCGTGGTACCCTGGGTAAAAGGGGAAAAAGAGAAGCTTCTTGAGGCTTCTAGATGATAAGCCTTGAGATATCCCTTATCCCTACTGTTGTGGGTTGGTTGAGCTCAAGATCCCTCATCCTAGGATCTTAGAGGCAACCTCACCCACTAATTTTTCAACCATCTCTATCCATTAAAGCCCTATAAATATGAGCTCATAGCCATGGTTGAGGGGGGAACATTGAAGGTATTGTTATGCTGTTGGACTAATTCTTGGCCCAAGATCATTTGGAGAGAGCATAGAGAGCTAGAGTCAGAGCTTTTGGGGATGAAGAGCTAGTTTCATGGAGATGCATGTCAACACTAAGGATTTGTTGTAAACTTCTTCATATTTCTAATGCAAGTTGATTTTCTGTCCCATATATATTGTTGATGTTTGATTTCAGATATATATTGCTAGTTTCCTTAGTCACTAGCATAGATTAGTAGATCATATTCTGGTTGCTTTGATCTATTTCGTGTTAAACTCTTTTGCAGGTACACAGGTGAACTATCAAAGACTTGTATTCTAGATAGCTACAGCGTCTAGGGAGATTTATCAACCTCTATGATCTATTTGTTCTGTATCTAAACCATTCAGACCAGCGGAACACCTTGTTGTCCGTAGGAGGTGAAATATTCCGATCAACATGTACACGGGTTGTAGAGACAACAGTCGTGTACATGAGGAGGTATACATGGGTTGCAGTGCAGAAAGTCACGTATTTAAGGCGTGTGCGAGTATTATATATAGCAACTCATGTACATACACGGGTTTCCTTAAGGAAACTCGCATACACATCAAAAAATATCATTTTTAGGGTACTTCTGGGAATTTTTCATACTTTGGTGTCTTTTGAAAAGTTTTAGAAAACTAAAATATATTTCCAACAGTGTAGAGATGAGATCAAACAGAGTTATAGAACTCCCGATATGGGTCCTCCAAGTTAGGTATTTTTTCAGTGACTTTCAATGACTTTCATGAAGTGTCGTCATGGAAGTGTCGACATGCAACGGAATCATGGGAAAGTGGTCACAGGAAGAGATGTGTCATTTTCAGCTATAACAATGTCTTATAGTCTATTATGTCTCAGAAAGACATCAATCATAGTTACTTCACAATTGAATGCATATCCTGAAATCAACATTCTTTGATGTTAGTCTCCTTAAATCTGCAAACTTTTAAAGTCTACTAATTTTAAATCAATCATAATAAAGAAAACAAAGACACTGTCAAAAATTCAAATCCTTGTTGTGGGATCCGTAATACAACACTTAAGAAAACATCTACAGCTTAATTTGATTGCTAATAACAAGCTAGAAACCATCCTCTATATCAGGCGAAGGCTCAATTAAACCCCTAATTATTGTGCCCTTAAGACAGGTACTAAAGGGTGGTGAATGAAACAATACAGGGCAGTGAATGAAAGGTTGGCAACTGACTTACAAGTCGTAGGCCCTTCATAGTCATCTTTTCGTTTAGAAAACGCAATGCAAAGAGCCAACCTAGGAGTCACGTGTGAAAATAATTCATTGAACGCGAAGGTTTAAATCATTGTACAGAAGAGCTAAAGTAGTAAAATAGGACAGTGGGATAATGAGGGAACCTCTTTGCAATCAAACTCAAACCCTTGGCTCCCTCCAAATCACCTATCTCCCTTTGATTTCTCTTCGTAGGTCTTGATACTGTGGATGGATGAAATGCTAGAGAGGACTTCAAATCGCCCTAGTTATCTCCATTTGCTTGCTCGTCGAAGGTTCTGATACTGTGGATGGATGAAATACTATTGTGGAAGTCCCTATCACATTTGAACTTGAACCCAGTGTAATGGCTCTCTCCAAATCGACACCTATCTCCCTTTGTTTTCTTACTCATCGAAGGTTCGAAGGATGGACAAAATGTTGTAGAGAAAGTTGCATAGGTGCGAGAGGTCTTGAAATCGTGTAGCTGGTGTCGATAATGTTAAATGTGTTTTATTAAGTTAACAAGGGCCATAAAACCAATCTCAATCATTGAATTCCTTATTTAGAACAAATGTCTTTTCTTACCTTTATGTTGTTACCCATCATTTAATGTGTGTACTACCCCATCTAATGTGCCATGTTGTTCCTCCAAAAGTGAATTGATCCTCCTTAATCCTTAAATCATGCCTTCATTAATTACAAATATTCCTTAAGATCGGATAACTAATTATCTAGTCATATTACATCAATACCTTCCTCTTACATCGAGTAATGTTAAAGTTGACTTGGATCTTGATTGTATTGATTTTTTATGAGTAACCTAATTTGTTAGCTATTGAGGTTGTTCACAGTTCCATAAAGTAAGGAGATAAAAACTCATGGTCATGAAATTATAGTTGGGGTGTGTAGTTATATTATGATTATTATAGTTTGATGTGGAAGATAGTGTGGAATTAAATATCAAGGTTGTTCTTCGATATTGCATATAAAATGCCAGTTGTTTTGTATTGTATGATTTTCTTATCTTGCTTTTGAAGTAAGGCAATTTTCACCACATGTTGAGACTTCTATTATGAGGGAGATATGACAATGATGGTGAAGATGTCGATGATGTTGAAGACGATGAAAACAAGGATGATGATGATGATGATGATCATGACAACGGTGATGATAATGATGCTGATGAAGACGAAGATGATGATGATGAATATGGTGATGTTGATGATGATGATCATGATCATGATCATGATCGTGATGATGATGACAATGAAGATGATGATGATGTAGATGACGACGACGATGATGATGATGATGATGATGATGATGAAAATGGAGATGTTGATGATGATAACGATGATGGTGATGATGATGATGATGAATATGATGATGATGAAGATGATGATGATGAAGATGAGGATGATGATGATGATGATAATGATGATGAGGAGGAGGAGGAGGAGGAGTAGGAGGAGGAATATGGTTATGTTGATGATGATGGTGATGATGATGATGACGATGAATATTATGATGAGGAAGATGATGATGATGAGGATGAGGATCATGATGATGAAGATGATGATTATGAAGATGACGATGATGATGATGATGAGGATCATGATGATGAAGATGATGATTATGAAGATGACGATGATAATGATGGTGGTGGTGATTATGATGACGATGAAGATGATGATGATGAAGATGCCGATGATGATGATGATGACAATGACGATGATGAAGATGAAGATGATGATGATGATGATGATGATGATGATGATTATGATGATGATGATGATGTTGACGATGATGAAGATGATGATGATGCTGGTAATAGAGATGATGACAGTGATGATGATGATGAATATGATGGTGATGATGGTGATCACCATCATTTTCATCATCATCATCATGGTCATCATCATCATCATCACCATCATCTTCATCATGTTGATCCTCATCATCTTAATCATCATGATCCTGATCATCATCATCATCATCATCATCATCATCATCATCATCATCACCATCATCATGTTCATCATCATCGTGATGAATATCATCATCATCATCATCATCATCACCATCATGTTCATCATCATCATCATGAATATCATCATCGTCACCATCATCATCGTCGTAGTTATATTCATCACTGTGGCCCTCATCATCATCATCATCATCATCATCCTTGTCGTCATCGTCTTCATCATCATCATATTCATCATCATGACCCTCATCATAATCATCATCATCATCGTCATCGTTATCATCATCGTCATCATCATCATTGTCATTTTCATCATCATCATCATCATCATCATCATTTCCATCATCATCATTTCCATCACCATCATCATCATTTCCATCATCATCATCATCTTCATCATCATCATCATCATCTTCATTTCCATCATCGTCTTCATCATCATCATCATCTTCTTCTTCATCATCATCATCATCATCCTCATCGCCATCATCGTCTTCATCATCATCATCATCATCATCATCATCATCATTTCCATCATCATCGTCATCATCATTATCATTGCCATCATCATCATCATCAACAACAACAACAACATTACCATCATCGTCGTCATCATCATCATCTTCAACATCATTACAGTCAAATATAAGTTTGTGGTGTGTACAGAACTTTCTATAGAAGTGGGAACATCTACCGTTCAACATTTTTTCATAAATTCAAGATGGCTACAATGCATTCTTTAAGATCATCATGATGAAGATCATCATCATCATCGTCATCGTCATCATCTTCGTCATCATGACCCTCATCATCATCATCGTCGTCGTCGTCGTCATCCTCATCATCGTCATTTCCATCTTCATCATCATCATCATCATCATCATCATCATCATCATCATCATTTCCATCATCGTCTTAATCATCATCATCATCAGCATTGCCATCATAGTCATCACCATCATCATTTCCATTACCATCATCATTGTCATCTTCATCATTGTCAACATAATTACAGTCAAATATAAGTTTGTGGTGTGTATGGATATTTCTATAGAAGTGGGAACATCTACCGTTCAACATTTTTTCATAAAGTCAAGATGGCTACAAAGCATTTTTTAAATATTAGGAATGTAGACAAGGCATTGAAGTGATACATACATGCACTTTTTTAACATTCGTATGGTTTTGTTACAATAAAAAATTTAATTCAATGTTAAGGTGCAATAACCATGTGTTAGTGAGGATTAATATTCACTAGTAAGCATATGGAAGATGGCTACGTTGGTTGTGTATAGCATACTAAAGGACTCAACCCTTTCATTGTTGCTTCAGCTTCATGGTGGATCTCTTAATATTGAAACGACCTTCTCCATTAAAATTCTAAAAACTGTATTTGAATATTTAAGGTCGTATGATCCACATAAACTTTCAATAAAAAATTGTTTCCTAGTACTGTTATCAAATAGAATTTACCCATTTTATAAGGTTAGGTGGTTGTATTTTAATAATTCTTGGTTTTTAGAAATTATGACTCTTTAACACATGTTTATCCTATACTCTTCAAGTGTATTTAAAGTATCAATGTGCTTGACACATTCGAGCACCATGACCCAGTTTTCACTAAAACCTCCCATCTAGTATCTTTAATCTTGATTTCAAAGCATATATATATATATATATATATATATATTTATAATCTAGGAAATTCAAGGAGCACTAATGCATTCTTGTATTCAAAGTATCAATGTGCTTGTCACATTGGAGCACCATGACCCAATTTTCACAAAAACCTCTTGTGGTCACATTGCAAGAAAAACCCTATATAAACAAGGAAAAATAAATTCCACAAAAATGTCCAATAAAAACATATTTCCTAAGTTTATCCATTTAATAAGGTAAGATGGTTGTATATTTTAACATTCTTGATATTCAAATGTTACAATGATTTTTTAATTCTTTATCCTATATGTTAATAATCATTCACCATCTAATAATTTATTCTTGATCTTAAAATATCTAAAATAATTACTTATAAAATTATTAAAAAATATTTCACAAAATAAATATTAAATATAAAAAGATAAAAAATAATACTTTGATTTTAATATAAATGTTTATTTTCACAAAATTGGTATTTGTTATTATATTTAATTTTAAATTGAGAATGATCATATTATTCATACAATCTATCTTAAATTTTAACTTTCTCATAACTTTTGACTTTGCCATAAAGTCACTTTTATCTTAATAATAAAAAAATGTCGAAAAACAAATCTAAATTCATGATGATGAAGACGTTGATTCAATCGTAACCTATATCATTTGACAACGAACATAATTACCTTAAAGGATTTAAAGTCACACTGTATAATATTTTCCAAATACCCATATTATCGGTTTTCTGAGAGTTCTAGATGTATGTCACTTCTAGATGAAACATTGGTCACCTCAAAGATTGCAGATATCCCACAATATGATGTTTTCTTTGTTTAATCCAATTTTTTGATGTGATATCTACAACCATTATACTATTTGGAAAAATAGCCCAAGGACGTCAAAAATCCGACGACTCATACTTCAAGTGTCGTCGCAAATTCGACACACTATTGCGCATATTCGATGATTATCATGATGAGGAAGACAATGATGATCAACACGGTGATGATGTTGATGATGATTATCATGAAGATGAAGACGATGATGATCAACATGATGAAGATGATGGTGGTGGTGATGATGATGATGATGATGATGATGAAATAAACTATCGTCAGATTTTGACTCTGATGATGATGATGATGATGATGATGAATGTCATGATGATGAAGACGATGATGTTGAACATCATGATAATGATGATGATGATGAAGATGATCATCATGATGATGAAGACAATGATGATCAACATGGTGACGATGGTGATGTGGATGGTGATGATGGTGATGATGATGATGAACATAATGATGATGAAGACGATGATGCTGAACATCATGATAATGATGATGATGATGAAGATGATCATGATGATGATGATGATGATCAACATGATGAAGATGATGGTGATGATGGTGATGATGATCATGATCATTATTATCATGATGATGAAGATAATGATGATTATCATGATGATGATGATGATGATGATGATGATGATGATGATTATCATGATAATGATAATGATGATTATCATGTTATGATGATTATGATGATTATGATGATTATGATGATTATGATGAGGGTAATAATGATGATGATGATGATGACGCTCTTCATGATGATGATGATGATGATCATGATGATGATAAATTTCTCATAACTTTTGACTTTTCCATTAAGTCACTTTTATCTTAATAATAAAAGTAGTCGAAAAATAAAAATCTAAATTCATGATGATGAAGACGATGATGTTGAACATCATGATAATGATGATGATGATTATCATGATGATAATTATCATGATGATGGTGATGATGATGATGGTGATGATGATGATGAACATAATGATGATGAAGATGATGATTTTGAACATCATGATAATGATGATGATGTTGAAGATGATCATGATCATGATGAAGACGATGATGATAACGAGGATGATGATGATGATGGTGATGACGATGATGACGATGATCATCATCATCATCAGCGGCAGTAGTAGCATGATGTTATAGATGATGATGATGATGATGATGTTGATCATGATGATGAAGACGATGATGATCAACATCATGAATATGATGGTGATGATGGTGATGATGGTGATGGTGATGATGATGATGATGATGGTGATGGTGATGATGATGATGATGATGATGATGATGATGATGATGATGATGAAGATGATGGTGATGATGGTGGTGATGTTGATGATGAACATCATCATCATCATGAAGACGATGATGATGATAATGACAATGATGAATACAATGATGATGATGATGATGATGATGATTATCATGATGATGAGAATGATTATGATGATTATCATGTTATGATGATTATGATGATGATGATGATGATTATGATTATGATGATAATGATGATGATGATGATGATGATGATGGTAATAATGATGATGATGATGAAGATGATGATGATGACGCTCTTCATGATGATGATGATGATGATGACGCTCTTCATGATGATGATGATGATGATGATGATGATGATGATAGTGACGATTATGATCAACATGATGGTGATTATGGTGATGATGGTGATGTTAGTAAATCTTTTTTTAAATAAGATAAAATAATAGGTCTAATTAAATATTTACCTTTCAATATATTTCATCATCTTCTTCATCCAAGTCATCATCTTCTTCATCCATGCCATCATCGATATCATCAGATCCAGAGTCAACATTGTAAGGATTGGCCATATCATCATCTTCATCTAAGTCAGTTACGCTCATTGTGTCATCGTCGATATAATCTTCATGGGCATTGTCTGCTACATCATATGATTCAACTAATTCTTGGAAATCTTCTGTTGGATCATCATCATCATCATCTAACTCACGTTGATCATGATATTCATCGTCGTTTTCTTCTTCTAGAGAACCCTCTTCATTACCATCGTCTAGGTTATACTTTATCGGCCTTCCCCTTGGATCGTGTATCACAACAAATGACCAGCACGCTTTACCTGGAACCTTCGAGTAAAATACATGTTCACATTGGATTGGAAGAACATAGGGCTCTGTTCCTGGATCAAACAACCTTGTATTTACCATGTTAAATCCACTATCCTATTCAATAATAGTTCTATCAGGATCATGTTGATTCAATAGTAACCATTTGACAATGAACAAAACTAGCTTAAAGGATTTAAAGTCACACTATAGAATATCTTCCAAATACCCATAGTATCGGTTTTCTGAGAGTTATGGATGTCTGTCACTTCTAGATGAAACATTAGTCACCTCAAAGACTGTAGATATCCCACAATCTGATGTTTTCTTTGTTTCATCCAATTTTTTGATGTGATATCTACAACCATTATATTATTTGGAAAAATAGCCCGAGGACGTCGAAAATCCGACAACTCATCCTTCAAGCATCGTCGCAAATTCGACACACTAGTGCTGCATATCCAATGACTCATCCTTCAAGTGTCATCGCAAATTCAACACACTAATGTCGCATATCTGATGACCTAATGTCGCATATCTGACGACATAGTGTCACAAAGTGTCATCGAAAAATATATGATAAAATTGTTGAAAATTCGACGATGCGTAAAGAAATCGGAAGGTAGTTTTCATCATTGCAAAATGACAAAAACGTACTTTACATCGAATTTTGTCGGATGTCGTCGGATTTTGGGTTCAAATCCTTTTGTGTAAGTGCTTTTATTGTCCTCAAACCCCAACTAAAATAACATTCAAAGAGAATACAAAAGCGCACATATGATGGTGACCAACACTAACATCAAAATCCCATGGGGCTAGTTGTCTATAATAGTCATACAAATACACACCAAGAAGATAAGTTCCAAATCCCCACTTCACATAAACCACAACTTGCATAGCATTGTATATTCATCTCCCCAAAGTCCTTATGCCCAAAGTTCCTAGCACTATACTTCCTCATATAATGTAGACTACCTCCAAGTTCATTACTAACATAAAGAGTCTTCCAAACCTTAAACCCCCTAAAATTTATACTTGTATACAAAATTTTGTAGTGAAAATTCAATGCAACCAAATGCATCACGTATTAAAGTGTTGAAATCCCAAGATTGATTGGTTGCTACAATGAAGGAATATGCAAACAAATCAATTCTAGCCAGAACCATTAATTGATGTGACTGTAAGGAAGAATAAATGAAACCAAAAAATTCACCCATAGTTAACAACCACATTTAAAATCTTATCATAAACTCTAGAAGCATTGCAAATCATAATTGAAAGTGAACTTATACCAAATCATAATTGAAAAACTTATTATGAACTACCAAAAATACGGTGTACTAAACATTTTATACAAGAAACCGCCCTCTCTTTTATCAATTTTCTCATCTTTTGTAAACATAATATGCAATCATAGTATTATTAATTTCACTTTCATATCTATTTATGGGAAGTGAAGACATAGGATTTGAGCTTTAATTTTCTTTATTGAATTAAATCTAACTTTAAGATAGTCAATATGGAGTGGAATCTCACATCTAACTCATTATTAATGACATTTTTTTAATTATAGGATAATAAAAATATAACAAAACTTTTGTTGCAACCATTGCTTGTATACATAGGAAAAAAATTGTAGAGTTTGTTTCTTCACTTTTATCATTTTCAAATAAATAAATTATTAATACAAGAGCAGGGACGTGCTGCATAGCATTTATTTCGATTGTCTAAATGTACAAGTGTAAGCCACCATAATATATATATATATATATATATATATATATATATATATATATATATATACCTTGTGTTTAATTAAAATCAATCATTTCATATATAAGTACCTTGTCTTGGTTTTTATTTATTTATATTTTTAATTTTTATATATTATGTGCCATGAACATGTTTTAACATTTAAGACAACATTCAAGGGAAGCAGGTGTAGGTGTAGGTGTAGGTGTAGGTGTAGGTGTAGGTGTAGGGGGAGGGGGGTAATTTTTTATCTGGAGGAAAAATAGTTCATTCTTTCACATGGGAGTTCAGAATTAAAAAAAACAATGAGGTGGAATGGTTGGCACTTTTCCATGGTTTTGAATTGATCTCATTGGACATACCAAAGTTAATGGTATTTGGAGACTCTTGGCATGTGATTCAGAAGATGTGGTTTGGGTATAATAAAGGTGCCCCTAGATTTCAAAGGATACACAAAATGATATGTCATATCAACAAGCCCTCTGAAATTATTTTCCTCCATGTTTCAAGGGATAATAATGCCATTGTGGACAAGCTAACAAATTAAGTAGCAAGGAATAAGCTAGGATTTATGGCATATGCCAATGAAGGAACCAAATTAAAAAATGTACCTTCACATAAGATCAAGTTGTTCTATTGGATGTGTTAGCATAAGAGATGCCATAGGAAATGATAAGTGCACCCC
Organism: Pseudotsuga menziesii; assembly: GCA_001517045.1. Taxonomy (NCBI): domain Eukaryota; kingdom Viridiplantae; phylum Streptophyta; class Pinopsida; order Pinales; family Pinaceae; genus Pseudotsuga; species Pseudotsuga menziesii. The sequence goes on from LPNX010750906.1 coordinate 32,239, forward strand.
TTTATGGCTTAGGGGGACGTGTGTTCACGAGCATGCCAAACCTAGCTTCCCAAACCTTAGCTTCATGTGCATTCAAATTTGCATTTATGAATTTGTCCTCTTGGCCCTTGGAGGTGGTGTTCGCTCAAGTGTTTTGGAAAGGATGTCAGAGAAAAGAATTGAAAGAAAAAATAATGTCTACATTCAAGCGATGGAAGAATATGCTGCGATCATTTTGCTTGAAGACATGAAGAATGGGGACCTCCATGGTTTATGTGTAGAACTTCCATTTTGGTCCATGGGAGAACATTCAGTGCTTATGATGGATAAGGACGCACACACAAGTTGGACTGAGTGTTTCGCAAATATGAAAAATGGTATTGAATATTTTAAGGTGCACCTTCAAAGGGTTTTTGAAGCAGCATGTAAAGGAGTTCAAGTAAACACGGAAGCGGCAGCCAACATTCATCACATAGCATACTAGCTCGCTTATCAAGATTCCAGAATCGATCATCTTAAGTGGGATTTGAAATAACTCATGGGTACTGTGGATATTATCGAGAACGAGATCCTGAAACTGGAAAAAATGTCTCAATGCAGCCACTACCAGGAGTCGCTCGATGATGGAATTTGACCCATCGATGAAGTCTTTTTCACCCATCCAACTTTTGTTCATGTAGGCAAGAAGAAGCAATAAATATGCCCATTTTTTAGGATTATAGATTTTTTTGTTTTGATAAATTATCAGTTTGTAAGGGTTTATCCCTAGTATGTAATGGTGAATTCGAGACAGCATAGCACGAGTATATGCAAGTTTAAGCTATTTTTAGTGATGGATTTATTTTCTCAGACCTCTGAAGAATATAGACTTGTTTTGGCTCTGTAAATGAATGGTTGTGCACATATTCTTTTAATATAAATGTTTTTAAGTTTCTATTAAAAAACATTTTAAAAAAATCAAATAATTTATGTCACTGTCTTCATTCAATCTTGACATGTTGTTAACATAGAAATTAATAACTCTAAACTTTCCTTCAATACGAAACAAATTTACTAATTTAATTACAAAGGATCTTGCATAGATCAAATATGGAGAATAAACTTTCACAAATTTTTAATAAATATTACTATTTAACAATAGTTTTACACATTGTTCACCTATCTTAGTTCAACACTTGTCCATTTCACCCTTGATATCAAGAATTCTCTCTTCTATTAGTTAGTCATTTAAAGCATTCTAGGTTCAGTGCAAACAAATTATTTGCAAATGAACATACACATTACTTTGCATACATAATATTTTTCCTTGGGAATCAATATAGGAACTAGTTAATTGTTAAGGAAACATAGTTTTATCACATTGCATGCATTGCATGTTATAATTAATAGTGTTAAAAAAACAATGAAGAACTTAGATTTAGAGGCATGAACTCACAACTCAATCAAACAAAATAATAGCTCATGTAAGTAGAAAGCAAGGGGTCATGTTTGCTTGAACAATACAACTCACACCAAATCCAATGCATTGCTAAAAGATTAACGAAGACATGGAAATCTATTTGAACTTACATGGTGGCTCTTCTATACGTATTAAATAAATTCCTATAACAAACCTTCTAAACAAATTAGTATAACTAACTTTTTAACTTACAAGAATTAGTGTAATAACGCCAATAGTGGATTGTAATAGAATCTTTTATTATTATTATTTTGATAAATGTAGGCACTTAATCCCCTCTGAAATGAATGCTTAGTAACTAAATAAGTTGAACATCAATGTACTAATAATGATTATTATTCATTGTTGGGCATCTCTATTGCTCATAAATGACTAAATTACAAATTGAGACAATGAGCAATAGTCTCAATGATTATTGTTCATAGATGAACACACCTATTGCTCACAGACTAAACACCCCTATTACGCACAAACTACTATTACTTAGTTACTTAATTTTAGGTAGGTACTTGTTCCTAAGAAACTCCACTTGTTGAATAGGTACTTGTTCCTAAGCAACTCCACTTGTTGAATATTATTGTTGTGTAACTAACAACAAAATTATCTACATCCATAGAGAATTTAATCATAGAACTATTAGATAAAGAAAAATTTGGATATCTTACTGCTCCCATGAGTGTTTGACACATCCTTGAATATCATGTTTTGTGGATGGAACCTATACCCTCCCACGTTTATAAATATGTTTGAACCTTAGCATCCCAATGCTTAGACATATGTTTGAACCGTTAGCATCCCATATGTAGCATGTGGGTCCCTCGCCTTTGTTATTTTGATTTTAACGTCTTGGGAACATTCCATTGTCCAACTACCATCCAATTAAAGGCATCACCATGTAGCATCCATATGCATGTCAGTTATGTTGTACAAGAAGTTAAGATTCCAGGTAGTGTCCACTCTATGCATGCTAGCTATGTTACACAAGAAGCTAAGATGCCTTGCCACATGCATGGCATGTGCTTCTATTCTTGTGCAAAAAAAGATCAGGAGTAGAGATTTGAATACTTTCATGATGTGCAATGATTGAGCATTGAACAAGAGGAAAATAAGTATTTTATTGGAATTAATTCAAATGTTTGTTTGATGACACCAATTTGGGCATCATATAGGAGGAAAAACTTGTTTTCTTATGAAGGAAAAATGTAGTGGGAAAAAGTAATGCAATTTTCTATGTGTTGTGTGAAGTGGTGGGCATTTTTTTAGGATGGATCGAATCCTCTGTTTGGCATCTATTTACTAGAAAAAACATTGTGTTGGGAATCTAACACAATAGTGAATTATTGTTGTATATAGCTGATAGAAAGAGTGAGAGGGATTGTGTGGTTGAAACTTGAAGAAGACAAAGAGATCAGTGGTTGTAGCAAATAGTAGGGGGCTTGAAGACTCCATAAGTAATTGAAACTACACCATGGCCTCAACAAAATTTACACAATAAGAAATTTCCATAAATTTTCTTACCTCCAACCTATCGTTTTTTATACATGTTTTTTTCAGCACTTTTAAAATCAACATCGAAAATTTTAAAAATAAAACTATACTATTTTGCTTTGTTACATGGTCTATCATATTTCAGATATTCAAGGTGTGCTACCTTATAGTGCCACTTCTTAGATAGTATCAAACAAATAGTTGAGTCTTTCCCACAACATGTTCGATGATGTTATATTGTTGTCACTTGTGAGAGTGATAATTAGTGAGGGGAATAGACACGGAATGCGATTCGGTATATTTGTTGTTGGAGTATGGCTATAGTCACCAAAGAATCAGAAACAAAAAAATAGGAGAAGGCGGTCAACAGTGAAGCAATGCAACAACATAAGAGCAATTATGAAAAGGCATTGCAGCTATGAGAAAGTGGTCAGCATGCAATGCAACATCATGATAATAATTTAGTTGGTTGAGTCATCATGTATTAATTCAATGCTCATGTCAAAATCGAGTATTTTTTCGTAAGCCCTAAAATAAGACCTCAAATGCAAAATAAAAAAAATTTGAATAACACATGCACATAAAATCATGAATGAATTTTTTTGGGGAGATTAAAATAGAGTAATAACCAATAGTCAAAATAACTAATAACACATTCAAGATGCCATTCCACATGAGTGGCATCTTCATACAAAAGTCCAAATTTACAACTTGAATTTTCCATGTGATTGGTGCTACAAGATCAAGAGTGAAGTATAACATCATTGGCCCTATGTCACCAACCATCATTGGTCACACATCATACTCTCTCACATTGGGGATAAAACAAAAGTGTGAAAAACACTTGGCAACCAACAAGAGAAATAAATGTGGGTATCAAATAATGGAGAGTGAAGTATAACATCATTGGCCTTATGTCACCAACCATTATTGGTCACACGTCATACTCTCTCACATTCAGGATAAAACAAAAATACACTTCGCAATAAAGACCAACCAGAGAAATAAATGTGGGTATCAAATAATGGAATGCAAGATAAAGTTAAAGTGGAAAGAGAGCCCATTTTAATTGACTTATTTTTGGTTGAACAAAAGTATAAAAAACTATGGGAATAAAGATCAACACGAGAAATACATAAGGTATCAAATAATGGATTGCTAAAAAAGGGTTAAAGTGGAAAGAGAGACCATTTTAATTGACTTAATTGAGATAATATTGGAAACCAAGTGTGAAAAGTACTTGGAAATAAAGACTTACTAGAGAAATAAATGTGGGTATCAAATAATGGAATGTAAAAGATAATTAAAGTGGAAAGAGATCCCATTTTAATTGACTTATTTAAAGTAATGTTGAACAAAAGTGTGAAAACACACTTGGAATAAAGACCAACCAGGTATCCAATAATGGAATGCAAATTAAAATGGAAAGAGAACCCATTTTAATTGACTTATTTAAGGTAATCTTGAACAAAAGTGTTAAAAAACTGAGGAATAAAGATCAACCAAAGAAATAAATATGGGTAGCTAATAATGGAATGCAAACTAAAGTTAAAGTAGAAAGAGAGAGTTTTTTATTGGTGTTGCAATGCATTGTCCGTTGGGTAGTGTGCCTCTTTGTTATATCAATTAACATATTGAATGGTATTAATTTTAGGAAATCAATTTTTGTTATATCAATCAACATAATGTTGAACAAAAGTGTTAAAACACTTAGAAAAAAGATCAACCATAGAAATAAATATGGGTAGCCAATAATGGAATGCAAACTAAAGTTTAAGTAGAAAGAGAGAGTTTTATTTGTGTTGCAATGTATTAATATGCATTGCCCATTGGGTCGTGTGCCTTTTGTTATATCAATTAACATATTGAATGATATTAATTTTAAAAAATCATTTTTTCTACTAATTGATTAATAAGATTATTTATATATTAATTTGATGATTAATGAAAAGTTTGGCAATCCATCTTCTTTTTCTATCATTTTTAATTGATTCCTATGAATTTAATTCACCATTTTAAAATATTATAAATACATGATTTAATAACAGAGAATTACCCTAAAATTTATATGTTTTTTTTAGTAAAATAATTTAAAATAAGAGTTGTATGCACTTTATTATGTCTCCGACAGGGGATATATAAATCGTTCACCCCCTATTAATTTGTTCATAGAGTCTATAATTTTTTCCTGGGTCTATAGTTTTGGGTGGTCTGTGTATAGTTAAAAATATATATATTTAACTAAATTTCTTAAATAATGTCAATTTGTTAAGTTTTTAGTGGGATAAATTGATGACGTCTGTCTCGGGAATGCCTTCCCACTTTGAAGGTGTAGCTTGCGTCATCCATTATTATGTCCCAAGGATATTATATGATTCACTTAGGTTTATTAAATTTTCCACTTTTCAAATGTTTTTCTATAGTTTGAATTAAACTTTTATTTTAAAATTATTTTAATTTTGATTTAACTTAGTTTCTATTGTTCTTGTGCATGTGATGTCTACCTTGGGATTTTATGTCCCAAGACTGGGTTGCGTGATGACATAAGCAAAAAAAAATGTTCATTTTGCTAGATATCTCTATGGACAAGAATACGGTGGGCAAAGTGTTGTTACAGATGGGATAGCACAAGTAATGTATTTGACAGAAAATGCAGTGTACATAGTTGTTTATGTCATTTATGGTGTCTTTTCTAAGAAAAATTTGGCCACTATTGCACACATATGGCATCGCTGAATCCATCGACATGCCAGGTTTTCCTGTTAATTCGCTTGTTCATAAATCCACCGATGGATTGTTGGTGTTCTTCTTTGCGTTGGTCTTGGCCTTAGATTGCTCTTTCGTTGATGTTGCCAATGGCTAAATGCAGGTTTTGAATAAGTTCCAAGAAAAACTCAATTTCCAAGAAACACGCCAGAAGCTAGTATGGTTGTTAGGATAGTGAACTTGTTTTGTGCCTTAACGTTGTTGCATGAGGCAAAGTGTTGGTTTTATTTTTGGCATTGGTCCAAAGGCTAGAGCTAGTCTGGCTATTAGGATTGTATTTCTTTGGTACCTGTTTATTGGTGCACGAGGCCGAGTGCTAGTTTTATTTTTGGTGTTGATCCAGAGTTTCAGTTATAGGGTTCGGTGCGACTGTTGACACGGGATGCTCAATAGCCAGGTATGGTGAGATATCTTTTCAATTTCAGGTGGTTTTGACGATAATTGGTGGAACACTCTACCTTTGGTTGAACCAGGGGAGGCTTATGGGGAGGCTTATGGGGAGGCTTCCTGTTGTTGTATACTTGATTAACATCCCTCCATTTCATCCATTGGATCCTTGGCGTAGCTGAAATCCTTGTTAGCTACAACGCGAAAATGAAAAACATTAGAAATACATTTATAACCTTGATTTGCATCTATAATACTGATTTGATTCAGTCAAGGAAACAACTATAAGTGTAAGTATAATATTGATTTCCCTAACTAGTATTGATTTTATAGTCGTACTACCAGGGGTGAAGTTAAGCTCCTTGATGGTGCCGACACCTCCATCTCTTTGAAGGAAGGTGACCGAAGAGAAAATTCAGGAAAAATATTTGGAAATAGGTTTTGTTGTCTTTCACCATGGCGTATTAAAAACCTTGCTTCCACCTCACACAAAAATTTTCTTGTTGCAATCCCATCAACCATCTTGATAACCTAAAGTAGTCTATCAACAAGAATAAATGTAAACTACTTGTTCTAGTATGCACTAGAAGATAATGAAGAGGGGTATATAAAGGCTAATTCACGTAATCTGAGCATTGAAGAAGATTAGTTTCTTTCTACGAGAATTCCTATTCACACAATTGATGTGAACTTGAGTGGCTCAGTTATTCGTATTTCTTCGATAAATTCAAAGCCATCAACGAAAAAGGCAAGTAGTTGGAGTTTCCAACTCTCTTGTTGATTTCCTGATACATGTCGGTATGATAAAGGAATTCCGCAATCTTTTGTGTAAATTCATAAAATTATAGGTATAATTTTTAGGTAATGATCAAATTTCTAGTCTGATCCAAATTTGGCACAAGGTGGAAGGGTGTATAAATTTTGCATAGTTATCGTTCAAAATCAATAAAAAGGACTCTTCTAAACTATAAAATTTTAACAACAAAACTCTACCTTTAACCAAAATGTTTTACCTGACCTTAAATAAAAGAAAATAAATGTAAATGTAGAATTGGAAACATGTATCATAACTTAGTTGTGAGGTAATGAAGCATTAATCATGGGATTGTTCATGAGGAGGAAAAAGATATCATAACTTAGTTGTGAGGTAATGAAACATCAAGCATGAATCATGGGAGATTTAACCAGGGGAGGCTTCCTGTTAGCAACCATAGGATGATTCATCGTCGGACGCTTTAAAATATACAGCCTCAAAGATTGTAGGATTGGAGGACATTATTGATCATTACGAGGCTCCACAAAAGTACCTTGCACATATGAAGAGTTTGTCCGATGGTGAGGATATTAGGTGGTACTTATGCAAGGTTCGTCTTACTCTTAACGGTGAATCCACTTGATTTATACTAAATTTAATTCTAACTTCATATCACTCTAAGATATTATTATATCAATCGTGTTAACTTTTATGATTCTAGTCTTTGTTAATAATTAGGAAAATAAAGGTAAAAGTTATATGATATGATTATCCTACTGTATCTAGATGTTTTTCTTTTAAATAAGTCTTAATTCTAGGATTGGAGGGCCAGAAATTTAAGAATTTATAGAGAATGTTTTAATGGTTTTTCTGTAATCGTACATATGTCAACGAGCAAAATTCAGTACAATACTTTCTTAAACAAACCGAAATTCATGCCAAATTATTTTTTTTGCTAAAAGTATTCATAGTTCTTCTGAAATGAAAATATTTCGCTGTCATTCATTGAAATTCTTAGAGTTCGTGTGGAATATTATCGATGCAATTTCCCCCGAGTTCTCGAATTCACACAATAATCTGGTAACATTCATTAAGGGTATATCACATTGACTAGTCTTAAAGTATAGTTGAATTTACTTCACAGTGATCTGGGAAAACGGGATATAACTGCTATAATCAGAGATGAATCTCACAACAATCCATTGCAATATCAGTTCAGTAAGAACCTTTTGACAAAAGGAAAACTCAATATTACATAGATAGGTAAATAAATTCATTGTAAACTTACTTTGATACATTGTTGTGCACCTAAAAAATTCTATCATGGTGGTTATTCTTTCATGGAAGGTATTCAACTAAGTTCAAACACTGAGGCAGAGTTGAAAAACATATGAAGAGGATTACTAATAGTAATGTAAGGTTTTCATTGGTTAATTGCATAGAACAATCAGTTATTTAAAGTTTGAAACCTTGGCCTAATCAAGGAATCTTAGCAGGCCACATAACACTGGAAACTACAACTCTACTACAAGAACTATTACTCTAGTTATTCTTCCTCTTGTTTAGCCACTAACAATAATTTACGAGGCTAATTTATCACCAAAGAAATGTAAGAATAATTCAAATGTATATCACCACATAACACTGGAAACTACAACTCTACTATAAGAAATAGTACTCTACTACATGAGCTTGTGTGTTTTACTACATGAACTGTAGTCCTAATTAAAAAAATTACTGAAACATGAAAAAGTAATGGAAACACACTAGTTGCAACAGAAATGTTTAGCTCAGTGCTTTAACTGCTCAATATCTCCAAAAGACGATAGGTAGAAATCTCTTCCCCTTGATGTCAACTTATACAAAACAGTTTTTCAAAGATATATCCTTCATAGCCTCTTTGAACTCACCTCTCTCTTGAGTCTCAATCTAAACACTAGGGGCTTGAGTGACCAACACATGAAGAAAAATCAAGATCAGCAGACTTGTATAAAATGTGTTTATAAAATCTCTGCAATCATACTATTATGTAAACAACTGAGCTTCTATCTCACTGCCCAAATATCTCAAACACATATGCAAACACTCAAGCTTCTATATCATTTCCCCAATGGTTCAAAACACAGTGCTACTAGCTGGCTCAATCATTTCGGAATCGACAAGGACTTGTTGACAATAAGCTCCCCTCCCCTTGTTATTTAAGAAATTTATGGAGAAAATCTCACCAACCTGAAGCACCATCAAAATTTATTGTCAGGTATGAACGTAATTGCTCTATTGATTGCTACTTTGACTACGATCGCCATTACAGAGAAAGAGAGAAACCAACTATTATATGACACATAGAATGACATTAAGTTTGGTAAAAAATCGAAGCGACTATAGCAGACAATTAATTTCCATCCATGTATAAATCAAATTATCCCTCTGGAAAAGTTGTGGTACCCCCAAAGCTATATTCTCCTTGTGTTTCAAATTTTAACAATCTACCGACATTTCATAAATATGCTAAAATATAATATAGAGTGGCATGTTTTATTCTTCCCATGAGGTGCAAATCGTTATTGACAGTTGTTTTTTCAATTTAATAAGTTTATGTATGAATTATATACATTACTAAACATCATATTAAACGATCCACGTCACCAACAATTGCTTCCTCCCGAATTGTATGTGCATTGCTAAAATTCCTCTTTCTGTTTGGACAGTCCTTCACATAATGAGGTCCCTGAAATTCCCATCATTTTACAGGTTATCTTAGTTCATTATTTTTACCATGATTATTAGATAGATCTTTGTTCTTTGCTGTTGTAAAATTCTGTTGTGTATTTTTAAAATCTATTCTTTGATAATTGTTTTTAGAAACATTTTGGGAGTTATTTCTGAAATTTCTATTGGGCTTAAAACCTTTCCTTCTTTGCTCAAAAGTACTTGTTCTTTTACTCTTCCAGTTAGGTATGCCTTATTTCTTATTTTTTCTTTGTTCATAACAGAAATTAGCTTTCCTCATTGCTTCCTCAAGGGTTTTTGTATTATCATATTCAATTTTGTCCTTGAAGCTAAGAGGTAAACAGCTGAAAAACATCTATATCTTAGGATTTTCATTGATTATATAAGGTACATATCGTGATAAAGTTAAAAAATTACTACTTAGTTCCTTCATAGACATTGAACCTAGCTTAAGACCATAAAACTCCTTAGCTCTTTCTTCATAATATTGTTTAGATAAAAAACTTATTTTAAAGTATTTCTCGAAAGTCCTCCAGGTTACATACTTTTCTTGAATGTTTTTAACTCTTTTTATATCCTGCCATCATATGATAGCTTTTCCGGTTAAGTTATAGATAGTTATTCTATATTTCATCCTATCTGAGTAATTATAGATTTGAAAGTACTTTTACATACCTGACAGCCATGCATCGGCTTCTTAACCCTTTTCCACCTCACCATTAAACATAGGGGGTTTTATATTTTTAAACTCTCCTAAAATTTATTCATAAAGTTTATATTTTCTCTGTTTAGGACTATTGTCGCTATCACTACTTTCACTAGAATATTCATACATTTTTTTATGCGACCTTAGTTTAATTCCTAAAGAGGAATTACTTTCATTATCAGAAAATTTCAACCTCTTAAGTTTGCGTTTGTAAGATACCATTCCAGACTCAGTTTCATGTTATTTTCTTTTATCCTTTCCTTTATTATGTATTTTATCAAGCAATATTTGATTCAGTTCTTCTTGTGCTCTTAGGATTCTTTCGTTATCTTCCTTTACAATATGTAATTCAGATTTTAAGTCTTTAACACTCTGAAGCAATTCATATGGTTGATTATTTAATTCAACATATATATTATTTGGATTATTAAGATGTGATCGATCTTCAGCAGATGCTTCTACTCCTTCCATTTCCTGCAAAATAAAAGTTTATATTTCTGTACATAAACCATTTTTAAACATAGTAAGTATTTTCATTTTCTTATTTTGTATGCGAGTTGAGCCAATCTTCAGGCCTAGTGTTTGGAAACTCACTCTGATACCACATGTAACAACTTCAAAATTCATAAAATAAAATAAAAAAAATTGATAAGTACCTAACTGAAATTACATAGATTTAAGAGAAACAAATGTAAAGATTACATTAACCATTCCATCCTAGGACTTAGCTTGAACTAGTACTTATCAAATCGATAAACGACAACTTAATTACAATAACCTTCAACTATAAAACAATATTGCGATAATGAAATCTGATTTACTTGTTAAGTCATGAAGATTTGGAATGCCATTCCTACACGTTGTAAATTATAGTTTGTGTTCTTGCATTGTTATGTTTAAGTAGTTATTAACCCTATTGTGATTCTAGGGTTATAGGTTTTACAAGTCTTACTTAGCTTGCAAGAGAAACAATTTTACTTCTATGTTTTGCAGGTGTATTATGAAGAGGGTCAGCTCTAAGCCTTGCAACCTAACCACTTGTTGAGGCCTAGAAATTCGCAGGCAGCAACAGTAAGGGATTCTCCCCAATCAACATTCCCAACTAGCCCGTTGATTGTTTGGTATAGGGAATCCATCTGGTTTTGCGGTCCGGCTACCGTAGGTCAAACACAAACAAAGGTTTTACCGGTTGCAGCCCGGTCCACCGGCATTTGTATTTTAACTTAAGAATGATATGCAAAAATCTAACTAAACATGCAGGATGGTGAAGGATGCAAAGAGCATTCACAATGTGATGCGCAGGTTCTTACCTCTCGTCTTAGGCTCGCCATGCATCTGAATCACACATGCAGGAATGAGATAAACAAACTACTTATCTATATGCCTACCTACCTATCTACCTATCCTATTCCCGGGAAGCCAATTTGTAATTAATATGTATGAGTAATGTGGATGTGCACACATAATTAAAAGCAATTATAGATAGCTGACATTAACTTTTACACGCATGAACAATGAAAGATATTTCACAACCAGATAGCTAATTTTTTATGACAAGCATACATTACTCATGGTGGTTATTTCATGAAATAAATCGAAAATCATTAAACAAAGACATAGGTCGTAAATTTAGAACGATCTCACGATTCATGGATGCAATGCTGAAAAACAAAGTAGTTTATCTTTCAACTCTCCATGGAAAAACATTTGAAATCCCACCGATCTTCTTTCAATAGGCAAACTGTAATTTTTATTGCAAAAGGAAATAGTTCTTCTTACAACAACCTTCCAATCTTACTGGGGAAAAAAGCCCCTTTTGCTTCTACGTTTCCTAATTTTATACAAAAGGTCAAAATGGTTGGGTTGCCCAAAGTGACCTTTGGGCTTCCCACCCTTTTGCTTTCCCAATGCTTCATTTCTCAAAACTTTTACAAAAATATTACATTAATAAAAAGTTGACCGGTCCTCTATGAGGAGGATCCTGCTTGGTTTTCAAAGAATTTTTTCCACGCTGCTACTTCAGTAGCGAGGCCTTCAAAAGCACACGGCTCTAGGAACTGGATGTTAATTTCAAACTTGTCAACTTGGTTCCTGATGGCCTCGATCCTTGTTGGGCTCAACCGAAGCTGGTCTTCTAGAATCTGTATGCTAATGGTTGCGTGGCCCACTTCGTTCTTCAGTACCATGGCATCAATGGATTGAATCTGTTGCGTCCTGGCCTCTACATCTTGATGCCCTTTCTGCAATATGTCCACAAAGGTCTCATGATCTAGGAACTCTTCAAACCTAAGCTCAGCCTCTGTCTGGAAGCGGTTGTATCCATTTAGGAACCTTTTAAAATATTCTGAGCATGCTACCTATGTCCTTCGGACAGCCTTCTTAAAGTCTTCAGCAGTGCTGATGGCAAATTCTACTAGGCTGTGATCTCTCCTGAGGGTTTGATGATCTTTGGCTAGTAGTTCTCCTGGAATCTCGGCATCATCTTCTGGTCTTGCCATTCTGGCGTTCAATACCTCAAGAACATCTTGGGACCTGTCTACGAAATAGGAGGAAGTTTCTATGATCTCCTCTAACCTGCTGTCCATCTGAAGAACTTTGCATCTTTCTTCTTCCAAAGCAGTCTGCAGCTGCAGCATTTTAGCCTTTTGCGCTAGGATATATTCTTTAAACGACTGCAGATCGACTTGCTGCTCCTTTGCTGTCTCCAGTTCAGCAGTCAGAGAAGCCAGCTGCTCTTTCAGTCCTTGGGTGTATGAAGTATTGGATTCATAGATAATATACTACTGCGCCTCTAAGTCTTCCACTTTTGCCCTCAACTGTTCCTTCTCATTTATCAGATCCTGGACTTCCCATTGTACATTTTCTAGAGCCTCTTGTGTTGTTTCCTTGGTTTGAGCCTCTACCTGGAGGGCATGGATTTCACCCTTTGTGGATTCCATTTCCCTTAGCACGTGTTCATACTTCCTCTTAAGTCTGCTACCCTCTCCTCTTTCTTATCTCAGTGTGTCTTTTAGCTGAGCAGTGGTCTTCTTAGCTGACTCTAATTCAATCATCACCTTCTTTATGTTATCAGTGGAGGCATCAATTACTGCAGCCCCGGCTCTTATCGTGAGCATAGGATCTTTGTCTGTCCCTAGCATGACTGCTGTATCTGTGACCATTTTCCCTGATAGATCTTTTGCCTCCACCTTCTTTTCCGTCCTCCTCATTATTCTTTTAGTGGTCCTGTCACAATATACAGTACTGAAATCAGGGACTTCTTCCCCCTTCTTCTGGACGAAAGGCACTATTTGGAGCATAGGGGTTATAGGAGTGCTAGCAGTAGGTACTTGAAGGATTTTCACCTCAGGGTTTTCCTCTTCCTGACTCTGCCCTGTTGGTGTTTCAGAGGCTGACTATTGTGATAACTTTGTCTTTTCAGCCTCCTGCCCTTGGAGCTCTTCATTTAGTATTCTCTGTGCTTCTTCGGCAGATTGCCTAGCTGCCTCTTCTATTTCTCTGGCTACTTCTTTTGCTATTTTAGCTGCTTCTTGGACAACTTTCCTTTTCTCTTCTTCTCCCTTCTGCATCCACTCTGTAGCCTCATTTTCCAGCCTCTTAGCTTCCTCCCTTATCCTTTTGGCTCCTTCTTCAGCTCTGGCTTGTTCAGCTTTGGCCTGCTCTACCCCTTTTCCACATTTGGTGGGGTTCTTTGGTTTGAATCTTCTGCTGAGAGCCATCATGTTTGGGGCATTCCTGAAGACGGATTCTTCCTTATCATAATGATGGGTATATTCAAAGAACACTTTATGCTTCTTGCAGTGCTCAGCCACTTTACCATGAGTGTCATTGCGTCGAAAAGGCACCTCCTCAAAGTGGAACTTCCCTAGTCCCTCTATGAATTCGGTAGCTTGTTTCACATTTGCGAATCTGCAGCTACCTAACTTGAAAGGTAAAGGGGGATATGCAGCCTTCTTATGCTGGAACGGGAAATGACCAACTCCGTCAATGAACACTTGTCTGACCGCCTCTTTATGGATTATATAATCCGTTGCATACTTTGGCAGTAGATAAGGTGTCTTCGAGCCTCCATACATTCTAAGATACATACCATTGTCGGTCAAGAAATAATCTCCATACTCCTCTATTACCTGCATAGCATCTTCCGACATGCAGTCACATTCCTTCCGGAAGATAAGCGTGTATAGTGGCATAATGAAATGCTCACATACTTATTTGTAATAACTGTGGTACTGATGAGCCCACAATGGTTTGTAAGCTGCATACAGAGGCATCCTCTCCCTATCCCAGACACACTTGAGCCCGGGGAAAGGCTGGTTACATAGTATGCAGTCTATCAAAATTGAACTCATATAGAATTTAGATTTTTTACGGGCTTCTCCTCCTTCCAAGGCTGCAGCTACGCAAGAAGAGAGACTACTTGATACGAGGCTGGCCAAGTTGAAGATTGCTCCTTGGGTCACCACATGGAACATAATGGGGACCCATTCAAATTTGAAGAGTCTGCCACTGGCTCTACCAAAGATCCTGTTTAGCATCAGAGCTACAAATCTGTAAGGAGCTCTTAACCTCGTTGTATCATAATCCTCAGTTGCTTTGTGTTGATAGAGCTTTCCTGGCAAGAGCATTCTCTTCAGGGTTTCCACTAAGTCCATCCTGAGGTTATCCAACCAATCGTTTGACAGGAATATTTCAGGCTCTGGCAGGTGGTAAGCCAGCGCCACATATCCTGGGCTAAATGCAGCATAGCCCTGACCTTCGACATTTCCTATAAGCATTGTGTTGTTGTTTGTGTGTGGCAGAATCCATCTCATAACATCAGAGCATGGGAACAGCTCTGGTCTGGTAGCCACCTTCATGATGGCGGATTTCTCTATGTTGGCATAAATGGGCTCCTCTTCGAGACCCATGTCTCGGACTTCCCTGCGGGAAATCAATTTGTATATCTCATCCCATTTATACTCAGGCTCAACACCCGAGACACATTGGGTGTCCTCATATATATATTATTTCTGTGTGACGACCTCTATTGTTGATTGTTCTTCAACCATAGGGGCCTTATTTTGCTGCCTTTTGGACATTGTAAGTTCGGCTTCTTCCTGCCATATGTAACACTGTAGTATTAAGGCATTTGAGTGCATATATTTACCTGATAGAGTGCAACACTTTGTTCTATCTATGTACATCATGGCAGCAACTGAATGATGAAACTATAATATAAGTTTGCATATTTAACTAATCAAACGCACACTACTTCGTGCTTCTGTCTGTATGATGCAAAGCATTTTGTATGATATCTACAACATCGCCTAATAAAATTACATTCATATGCAAAGTGCCATTTTATGTACTTAATGTGAAAGCAGGCAGAGAAACAAATGCATGTATGCACAACCCAACAATGCCTTGATTATCAGAACTACTAGCATGAACAGACTCAGTCCTGTGCAATATAATGAACAATGTCCTTCTGTTGTATGATACTAAAACTGGATTTATTCATCAACTGGTCTAGCATTTAATCTACGTTTTCTCACAGTATGCCATTTTCCCATGATAACAACTCATTCAGCAAAATATGCACATCATATGCAGAGTGCCATTTAAAGCGAAATCAGGCATAGAAACCCATGCATGTACGCACAATCCAACAATGCCCTAACTATTTAAAAAAAAACTAAATCCTGCCCAATACAGTGAGCAATCATCTCGCAGCGTCGTTTCTCCTATTAAAAAAAAACTCGCAAGGTGCAAATGTAACTGTCCACAATTCATCACTGTGATCTATCGCATTACGAACGAGAGGAAGACAGGAGGAGAAGAACATCAATATTATGCTATTCACCTAGGCTTTCTTCATCAAACATTTCGACCAAAATGATGCTCGCAGAAGCTAATTACATCAATTCGACAATATGATGTGGGCATTCGCATCGATTTTCTGCACACGGTGCTCTCACCAGAGCCACTATCCACGACATCCTCAAATTGCAAACACTTTAGCGACACAGCCCTCCTAAACACCTAGGGTTTCAGACAGCCGAGATTGACGGACTGTGCGGGACGGCGCGGGAAAAAAGTCGGGGTTCGAAACCAGGTAAACGGGAAAAACACCAGCGGAGGAAACATTCGACCGCAAGAAAACCACCGTAAAACCTCTCTGGGCTTCATCATCGTAAGGAAAACCAGATGCAGGCGGCATAACGGCCACCTGCACCTTGCCTTCATCCACTGCGCGAGGCGAAATAATACAGCCGGGTTCAAAAGATAATACGCAGGCTTTTTTTTTAAAAGAAAACGCCCCTCCTAGCCGCAAACAGTTAACCAAACCGGAAAAATCTCAATATGCAGGCGCACAACACAAGAAAACTACTATGGCACCTAGCCGCGGGGAAAAACGTCGTATGCAGGCAGAACGGGAAATGCGTACACAACCCTAGAAATACCCCCAACCGCAGCAAACATCACCCAATCAAAACCTTGAATAGCACTAGGTAGGGCGATAACAAGCCTACCTGGTAGTGCCGCGCAGCTGATGAGGTGACGACAGTTGAGCTTCCAATTGACACCTGGACACAAACACCAGCACGATAGTCCATGGGGGTATAGGAATCGACAGCGCAGAGGGGAAACGACAGCTCGGGCCCAAAACAACAATAGAAAAATCCAAATCCTGTTCCCGTATATATAAAAGAGTCGCACGTGCGAAAGCTCTAAATCTGCCACGAAACCAAATCTGAGTCGGGCGGCTAGAACCCTAGACCTTCCGCAACGGCAGACAGTCCCCAGCATCAATTCACCCGCAATGACGAATCAAGCGTGTAAATAAAAGATCGGGCATCAGCAGGAACCGGGATCGGAGGCGAGCAACTCGGACTCCTCCGCAACGGTGGGCGTGCAACATTTGTAACCCACATCGGCCACCCAGAGAATCTACATCGGAAGATCAAAACTCGGTCACGCCCGCAACGGTGGAGGGAAAAGAAACTAAAAAGCTCTGATACACACGGATCGGCGAGAAAACGGAACCTCAGAACCCCAAATGGCCCTCAACGTCGGAGACCAAAACAATAACCCGTCCACAACGTCGGCCAAGGAGATACTCATCCCCTCCCGATGCAGAACAAAAGTCCACCTGCAACGGTGAAATACAAAGCAGGAAACCTCCGCAACGGCGGGAAGAACAAATGACTCAACTCCCGATGTAAAATAACTTCAAAGATATGCAAAAAGCAACGATAGCTTTATAATGGACAGGATCATTTTAAGCATTAAAGGAGACAAACATATCGATTGATATAGCACCCAAAGAGCTAGAAAACGCTTCAAAAATCCATAGACCAAAACCAGGAAGAAGAACCAACTAATTCAAATTATAGGAGGGTCCTAAAATTTTTAGAATTTTGGGAAAATGTTGCAGCTGCAACAATTGGCGACTATCTGGTGAACCCCAGATCTCTTAATTAACTCTCTTTCCCAGCTTAAGACTGCCTGAATAAAATTGAAATATTCTAGATGTCTGTATTCCTAAGCAAGCCAACTTATGCATTAAATTACTTAGAAGAAGCCCATCTTTTCGGGAAAAGGTAACATCAGCAGTATTTCAGGTCTGAATAACTCTTTTGAGGCCAAATGGATGAGTTTTATTTACCTGCCCTTTGGTAGTTACAGCCTAGACACCACAGGATTGTGACAGAGAGTAACAGCATTATCCTTTTGTTCCTCATTCCCATGCCAATTTGCACTTTTGTGCCTTCTGAACTTTAGTTCTTTTGATAGGAGTCTTCCTGCAGGCCTTTCTTACTGAATTTTAATTCAGGATCCTCTATCCCATAGTGTCCTTTTGTGTGAACACTATACTTCGTGGTTCAATTCACGGACGGAGAGGATCTTGTGGCCATTTGGTACTTTATGCCTCGAGATTAATGCTTTTTCGAGCTTTGCTTTGATATGTCTTGTTTCTTTCAGGAGCTTTGACTCTTAATATCTTTCAGCCTTTTCTTAATTTATGGCTTGGGATCATTTATATATGATAAATTGTTCCACTCTGCTTCCTTTCCGTGGGTCTTTTGTTGTCACTCCCTTGGGTATTTAAGATGTGAAATAGATGGAGCCTCGAAATAGTACTTCAGACCTTTCTCACTTCTAAGTTATTTACAGGGATTAAGTAAGACTTCAAATGAATGCTCTGCCAGTTAGGAATACGGTTACTAGAAGACATTCTATACTTTTAAGCACAGTCTTTCAGTCAAGATTTTAGTTAATAAAGAACCCTGATGTTTCCATTGCAACCAAGAGCTTGCCTCTTTATTCAAAATCAAAAGGAAAACTAGCAAAGCTATAAAGAAAACAGCATCAAAGAAAGTAATCAAAAGAAAGAAACCTCAAAGCACTAAAATAAGAAAATAACATAAGCAACAAAGCAATTTATTTATGTACAACAGAAAACAAAAATTTTGCCCATTCCTGAAAAATTATAAAATTAGAAAACTGAGGAATGAGCTGGATTTAGACATGGATTGCCTAACCATGGTCCAACTGTGCTGTTATTGAAATGGAACCCATATCTACGATCCTGCAGTCATTTCTTTCAGCCTGAGGGAGTTGAAGGAGCTCAGGCTGAGTGCCCTTCATAGGACTGGCCCTTTTTGAGGTATGATGCTCTAGCTTAAGCTCAGTGAGATAGTTTCCTAGGACAGAATCAGCAGACTCATTGCCTTCTCCTAACTTAGTGACAGTATACTTCATATATGGTTCTCTCAGAATTTTTATATGACTTGGGGTACCCTTGAGAGGCAACCACAGATGAGACCAATCTGAAGCAAAATATCCTTTCAGCCTGGCAGCCCAATCTCGGTTGAGAATGAGCCCATATCCCCTTGGTATATCAGCCACCATAATGTCAATAAATTGACATATTTTGTTGTTGGAAACGAAACGAATGAGGACATTCTTCATTTCACCCACCACCTTGACTCTTGTGCGATCTAATTGCGTTACTTCACGAGGTGTGGACTCTAGCTGTCCATTAATCCTTTTACAAATCTCAAGGGGCATCACATTTACTGCTGCTCCAGAGTCTACTAAGCAATTATGCACATTGTAATTCAGCATCTCTAGAGTCAAGAGAAAAGGAGGGGTGTCAAGGTTTTCTTTCCAACCTGGTTCTTGGTCTTGTTTTCCTAGTTGGTTTTGAATAGGTATATCCTTTGTTAGTTCTTGGGTTTCATCAGAGTTTTCCCCACTCACCCCTATATTTTCCTCTACAGGATCGACAGTCTCAGTGGTTGGTTTTGTCCTCTGGTTGAGGGTATTGTTCTTAAGCATTTTTCCCTCGTCTAGTTTCTTAACATTCTCCTGCAAACTGTTAACCTTAGAAATCATTGTATTGTCTTGGCTTGTGACAACTTTGTCCTTTCTAGTTATGGGTGTGCATTCAGATTTAGGAGTGTCATCTTCAATGTTAAATAGTGAAATACCATTCCATGAGAACATAGTATCATCCTCTGGTTTGCTTATGATCTGTTTCTCCTTTTCTTCCTCACCACTGTCCCTAGTCAATTCTGGGTCCAACAACTTATTCATCACCAATGTCATTGAATGTAACCATTGAGGACACTTCTTCTCAGAATTAGGTTGTTGATGAAAGGTACATAAATTATCCCCTCCTATTTATGTTATGTTTATTGATGCCAAATTAAGAGGTGGGACTTTCCATTGGTTGTTATCTTCCTTTTTTGGATAGTGTGGCTTATTGGTTTTCTGAATGTCCCTCTCCTTTTCCAGATCTACAATTCGGTTAGACATTTTCTGAAGCACTTTCATCATCTCATGATAATCATGCGGTTGATCTTCTCTAGATTTAAATAGCAGTGAGCTTCTTCTTACAGTGGTATTCTCTTCACATGAATGAGGGTAATCCTCTATACTCTCACTTTCTGCCTCTACTCTTTCGGCCTCCTCATAAGTTTCCACCAATGTAGGCTTGACTTTCATTTTGGAGAACATGGCCAGCTCAGGTCCTAAGGCTGAGGTATAATACTCAATTAAGACTTTATCTGAAGGTCTGTCCACAACAGGAAAAAAAAAAAATTAAGTACAATGAAAATCTCTGAGTGAAACTATGTACCTTTTCATTCCTCTCTTTCCTTAACAAACCCAGCCCTTTCATCAACGAGGCATGTGTCTTCTGAGTTGTGTATTTACTTCTGAAAATTCTTTCAAATGTGTCCCAGTTAGGAATGAATTTTGCGGGTAGACCAAAATACCAAGACGTTGCTTCTCCTTTTAAAGTATGAGGGAACAATCTACAGACTACATCTTCATACTACCCATCCCTTAGCCCTTCTAATGCTAGGTAAAATCTTTGGAGGTGATCCTCTACAGCAATCCCTTCCTCAGGGTCAAACTTAGGCAAGAGCTTGTCAAAGGCTTGAGGTAAATTATGCAAAGGAGATGTTAAGTTCAGAGGGGACCGAGCTCTCCATGCCGGCAGAGGGTTGGGTTGATTACCACCCATGAGAAAAGGTAAACAGATAAGCCACTGGGAAAAACAATCATTCAAGGATAGCACCGGAAACTACGAACACTTGCGTTAGGTTGAAAGCTTCACACATCTACTGGTAGGATGGTTTCGGGAAATTAAGCTTCACGACCAGCCTTTTACTGGCGGCCCTCCTTCTAGTGCCAAAAACTGTTGAGGCCTCAAAATTCGCAGACGGAAACAGTAAGGGATTCTCCCCAATCAACATTCCCAACTATCCCGTTGATTGTTTGGTATAGGGAATCCGTCCAGTTTTGCGGTCCGGCTACCGTAGGTCAAACACAAACAAAGGTTTTACCGGTTGCGGCCCGGTCCACCGGCATTTGTATTTTAACGTAAGAATGATATGCAAAAATCTAACTAAACATGCAGGATGGTGAAGGATGCAAAGAGCATTCATAATGTGATGCACAGGTTCTTACCTCTCGTCTTAGGCTCACCATGCATCTGAATCACACATGCAAGAATGAGATAAACAAACTACTTATCTATATGCCTACCTACCTATCTATCTATCCTATCCCCGGGAAGCCAATTTGTAATTAATATGTATGAGTAATGTGGATGTGCACACATAATTAAAAGCAATTACAGATAGCTGACATAACTTTTACACGCATGAACAATGAAAGATATTTCACAACCAAATAGCTAATTGTTTATGACAAGCATACATTACTCATGGTGGTTATTTCATGAAATAAATCGGAAATCATTAAACAAAGACATAGGTCGTAAAGTTAGAATGATCTCACGATTCATGGATGCAATGCTGAAAAACAAAGTAGTTTATATTTCAACTCTCCATGGCAAAACATTTGAAATCCCACCGATCTTCTTTCAACAGGAAAACTGTAATTTTTATTGCAAAAGGAAATAGTTCTTCTTACAACAACCTTCCAGTCTTACTGGGGAAAAAATCCCCTTTTGCTTCTACGTTTCCTACTTTTATGCAAAAGGTCAAAATGGTTGGGTTGCCCAAAGTGACCTTTGGGCTTCACACCCTTTTGCTTTCCCAACGCTTCATTTCTCAAAAATTTTACAAAAATATTACATTAATAAAAAGTTGACCGGTCCTCTATGAGGAGGATCCTGCTTGGTTTTCAACAAATTTTTTCCACGCTGCTGCTTCAGCAGCGAGGCCTTCAAAATCGCACGGCTCTAGGAACTGGATGTTAATTTCAAACTTGTCAACTTGGTTCCTGATGGCCTCGATCCTTGCTGGGCTCAACCGAAGCTGTTCTTCTAGAATCTGTATGCTAATGACTACGTGGCCCACTTCGTTCTTCAGTACCATGGCATCAATGGATTGAATCTGCTGCGTCCTGGCCTCTGCATCTTGATGCCCTTTCTGCAATATGTCCACAAAGGTCTCATGATCTGGGAACTCTTCAAACCTAAGCTCAGCCTCTGTCTGGCAGTGGTTGTATGCATTTAGGAACCTTTTAAAATATTCTGAGCATGCTACCTGTGTCCTTCGGACAACCTTCTTAAAGTCTTCAGCAGTGATGATGGAAAATTCTACTAGACTGTGATCTCTCCTGAGGGTTTGATGATATTTGGCTGGTAGTTCTCCTGAAATCTCGGCATCATCTTCTGGTCTTTCCATTCTGGCATTCAAGACCTCAAGAACATCTTCGGACCTGTCTACGAAATAGGAGGAAGTTTCTATGATCTCCTCTAACCTGCTGTCCATCTGAAGAACTTTGCATCTTTCTTCTTCCAAAGCAGTCTGCAGCTGCAGCATTTTAACCTTTTGCGCTAGGATATATTCTTTAAATGGCTGCAGATCGACTTGCTGTTCCTTTGCTGTCTCCAGTTCAGCGGTCAAAGAATCCAGCTGCTCTTTCTGTCCTTGGGTGTATGCAGTATTGGATTCATAGATAATATATTGTTGTGCCTCTAGGTCTTCCACTTTTTCCCTCAACTGTTCCTTCTCATTTTTCAGATCCTAGACTTCCCGTTGTACATTTTCTAGAGCCTCTTGTGTTGTTTCCTTGGCTTGAGCCTCTACCTGGAGGGCATGGATTTCACCCTTTGTGGATTCCATTTCCCTTAGCACGTGTTCATACTTCCTCTTAAGTCTGCTACCCTCTCCTCTTTCTTGTCTCAGTGTGTCTTTTAGCTGAGCAGTGGTCTTCTTAGCTGACTCTAATTCAATCACCACCTTCTTTATGTTATCAGCAGAGGCATCAATTACTGCAGCCCCGGCTCTTATCGTGAGCATAGGATCTTTGTCTGTCCCTAGCATGACTGCTGTATCTGTGACCATTTTCCCTGATAGATCTTTTGCCTCCACCTTCTTTTCCGTCCTCCTCATTACTTTTAGTGGTCCTGTCATAATATACAGTACTGAAATCAGGGACTTCTTCCCCCTTCTTCTGGATGAAAGGCACTATTTGGAGCATAGGGGTTACAGGAGTGCTAGCAGTAGGTACTTGAAGGATTTGCACCTCAGGGTTTTCCTCTTCCTGACTCTGCCCTGTTGGTGTTTCAGAGGCTGACTGTTGTGTTAACTTTGTCTTTTCAGCCTCCTGCCCTTGGAGCTCTTCATTTAGTATTCTCTGTGCTTCTTCGGCAGATTGCCTAGCTGCCTCTTCTGATTCTCTGGCTGCTTCTTTTGCTATTTCAGCTGCTTCCTGGATAGCTTTCCTTTTCTCTTCTTCTCCCTTCTGCAGCCACTCTGCAGCCTCATTTTCCAGCCGCTGAGCTTCCTCCCTTATCCTTTTGGCTCCTTCTTCAGCTCTGGCTTGTTCAGCTTTGGCTTGCTCTGCCCCTTTTCCACCTTTGGCCGGGTTCTTTGGTTTGAATCTTCTGCTGAGAGCCGTCATGTTTGGGGCATTCCTGAAGACGGATTCTTCCTTATCATAATGATGGGTATATTCAAAGAACACATTATGCTTCTTGCAGTGCTCAGCCACTTTACCATGAGTGTTATTGTGCCGGAAAGGAATCTCCCCAAAGTGGAACTTCCCTAGTCCCTCTATGAATTCGGCAGCTTGTTTCACATTTGCGAATCTGCAGCTACCTAACTTGAAAGGTAAAGGGGGATATGCAGCCTTCTTATGCTGGAACAGGAAATGACCAACTACGTCAATGAACACTTGTCTGACCGCCTCTTTATGGATTATATAATCCGTTGCATACTTTGGAAGCAGATAAGGTGTCTTCGAGCCTCCATACATTCTAAGATACATACCATTGTCAGTCAAGAAATAATCTCCATACTCCTCTATTACCTGCATAGCATCTTCCGACATGCAGTCACATTCCTTCCGGAAGATAAGCGTGTATAGTGGCATAATGAAATGCTCACATACTTCTCTATAATAACTGTGGTATTGATGAGCCCACAATGGTTTGTAAGCTTCATACATAGGCATCCTCTCCCTATCCCAGACACCCTTGAGCCCGGGGAGAGGCTGGTTACATAGTATGCAGTCTATCAAAATTGAACTCATATAGAATTTATATTTTTTACGGGCTTCTCCTCCTCCCAAGGCTACAGCTACGCAAGAAGAGAAACTGCTTGATACGAGGCTAGCCCAGTTGAATATTGTTCCTTGGGTCACCACATGGAACATAATGGGGACCCATTCAAATTTGAAGAGTCTACCACTGGCTCTACCAAAGATCTTGTTTAGCATCAGAGCTACAAATCTATAAGGAGCTCTTAAGCTCGCTGTATCATAATCCTCGGTTGCTCTGTGTCGATAGAGCTTTCCTGGAAAGAGCATTCTCTTCGGGGTTTCCACTAAGTCCATCCTAAGTTTATCCAACCAATCGTTTGACAGGAAGATTTGAGGCTCTGGCAGGTGGTAAGCCAGCGACACATATCCTGGGCTAAATGCAGCATAGCCCTGACCTTCGACATTTCCTATAAGCATTGTGTTGTTGTTTGTGTTTGGCAGAATCCATCTCATAACATCAGAGCATGGGAACAGCTCTGGTCTGGTAGCCACCTTCATGATGGCGGATTTCTCTATGTTGGCATAAATGGGCTCCTCTTCGAGACCCATGTCTCGGACTTCCCTGCAGGAAATCAATCTGTATATCTCATCCCATTTATACTCAGGCTCAACACCCGAGACACATTGGGTGTCCTCATATATATATTCTGTCTGTGTGACGACCTCTATTACTGATTGTTCTTCGACCATAGGGGCCTTCTTTTTCAGCATTTTGGACATTGTAAGTTCGACTTCTTCCTGCTATATGTAACACTGTAGTATTAAGGCATTTGAGTGCATATATTTACCTGACAGAGTGCAACACTTTGTTCTATCTATGTACATCATGGCAGCAACTGAATGATGAAACTATAATATAAGTTTGCATATTTAACTAATCAAACGCACACTACTTCATGCTTATGTCTGTATGATGCAAAGCATGTTGTATGATATCTACAACATCGCCTAATAAAATTACATTCATATGCAAAGTGCCATTTTATGTACTTAATGTGAAAGCAGGCAGAGAAACAAATGCATGTATGCACAACCCAACAATGCCTTGATTATCAGAACTACTAGCATGAACAGACTCAGTCCTGTGCAATATAATGAACAATGTCCTTCTGCTGTATGATACTAAAACTGGATTTATTCATCAACTGGTCTAGCATTTAATCTACGTTTTCTCACAGTATGCCATTTTCCCATGATAACCACTCATTCAGCAAAATATGCACATCATATGCAGAGTGCCATTTAAGCAAAAGCGGGCATAGAAACCCATGCATGTACGCACAATCCAACAATGCCCTAACTATTTAAAAAAAACTAAATCCTGCGCAATACAGTGAGCAATCATCTCGCAGCGACGTTTCTCCTATTAAAAAAAAACTCGCAAGGTGCAAATGTAACTGTCCACAATTCATCACTGTGATCTATCGCATTACGAACGAGAGGAAGACAGGAGGGGAAGAACATCAAGATTATGCTATTCGCCTAGGCTTTCTTCATCAAACATTTCAACAAAAATGATGCTCGCAGAAGCTAATTACATCAATTTGACAATATGTTGTGGGCATTGGTATCAATTTTCTGCACACGGCGCTCTCACCAAAGCCACTATCCACGACATCCTCAAATTGAAAACACTTTAGCGACACAGCCATCCTAAACACCTAGGGTTTCAGACAGCTGAGATTGACGGACTGCGCGGGCGAAAAGTCGGGGTTCGAATCCAGGTAAACGGGAAAAACGCCAGTGGAGGTCCAAACATTCGACCGCAAGAAAACCACCGCAAAACCTCTCTGGGCTTCATCATCGTAAGGAAAACCAGATGCAGGCGACATAACGGCCGCCTGCACCTTGCCTTCATCCACTGCGCGAGGCGAAATAATACAGCCGGGGTCAAAAGATAATACGCAGGATTTTTTTTTTAAAATAAAATGCCCCTACTAGCCGCAAACAGTTAACCGAACCGGAAAAATCTCAATATGCGGGCGCAAAACACAAGAAAACGACTATGGTACCTAGCCGCGGGGAAAAACCTCGTATGCAGGCAGAACGAGAAATGCGTACACAACCCTAGAAATACCCCCAACCGCAGCAAACATCACCTAATCAAAACCTTGAATAGCACTAGGTAGGGCGATAACGAGCCTACCTGGCAGTGCCGCACAGCTGATGAGGCGAGGACGGTTGAGCTTCCAATTGAAACCTGGACGCAAACACCAGCGCGATAGTCCACGGGGGTATAGGAATCGACAGCGCAGAGCGGAAACTACAGCTCGGGCCCAAAACAACAATAGAAAAATCCAAATCCCGTCCCTGTATATATAAAAGAGTCGCACGTGCGAAAGCTCTTAATCGGCCGCGAAACCAAATCTAAGTTGGGCGGCTAGAACCCCGGACCTTCCGCAACGGCGAACAGTCCCCAGCATCAATTCACCCGCAACGGCGAATAGAGCGTGTAAACAAAAGATCGGGCGTCGGCGAGAACCGGGATCGGAGGCCAGCAACTCGGACTCCTCCGCAACAATGGGCGTGCAACGTTCATAACCCACATCGACCACCCATAGAATCTACATCGGAAGACCGAAACTCAGACACGCCCGCAACGGCGGAGGGAAAAGAAACTAAAAATCTCCGATACACACGGATCAGCGAGAAAACGGAACCTCAGAACCCCAAATGGTCCGCAACGTCGGAGAGCAAAATAATAACCCGTCCGCAACGTCGGCCAAGGAGATAATCATCCCCTCCCAACGCAGAACAAAAGTCCACCCGCAACGGTGAAATACAAAGCAGGAAACCTCCACAACGGCGGGAAGAACAAATGACTCAACTCCTGATGTAAAATAACTTCAAAGATATGCAAAAAGAAACTATGAGCTTGATAATGGACGGGATCATTTTAAGCATTAAAGGAGACAAACAGATCGATTGATATAGCACCCAAAGAGCTAGAAAACGCTTCAAAAATCCATAGACCAAAACCAGGAAGAAGAACCAACTAATTCAAATTATAGGAGGGTCCTAAAAATTTTAGAATTTTGGGAAAATGTTGCAGCTGCAACAATTGGCGACTATCTGGTGAACCCCAAATCTCTGAATTAACTCTCTTTCCCAGCTTAAGTCTGCCTGAATAAAATCGAAATCTTCTAGATGTCTGTATTCCTAAGCAAGCCAACTTATGCATTAAATTACTTAGAAGAAGCCCATCTTTTCGGGAAAAGGTAACATCAGCAGTATTTTAGATCTGAATAACTATTTTGAGGCCAAATGGATGAGGTTTATTTACCTGCCCTTTGGTAGTTACAGCCTAGACATCACAGGATTGTGACAGAGAGTAACAGCATTATCCTTTTGTTCCTCATTCCCATGCCAACTTGCACTTTTGTGCCTTCTGAACTTTAGTTCTTTTGATAGGAGTCTTCCTACAGGCCTTTCTTACTGAATTTTAATTCAGGATCCTCTATCCCATAGTGTCCTTTTGTGTGAACACTATACTTCTTGGTTCAGTTCACGGACGGAGAGGATCTTGTGGCCATTTGGTACTTTATGCCTCAAGATTGATGCTTTTTCGAGCTTTGCTTTGATATTTCTTGTTTCTTTCAGGAGCTTTGACTCTTAATATCTTTCAGCCTTTTCCTAATTTATGGCTTGGGATCATTTATATATGATAAACTGTTCCACTCTGCTTCATTTCCGTGGGTCTTTTGCTGTCACTCCCTTGGCTATTTAAGATGTGAAATAGATGGAGCCTCAAAATAGTACTTCAGACCTTTCTCACTTTTGAGTTATTTACAGGGATTAAGTAAGACTTCAAATGAATGCTCTGCCAGTTAGGAATACGGTTACTAGAAGACATTCTATACTTTTAAGCACAGTCTTTCAGTCAAGATTTTAGTTAATAAAGAACCCTGATGTTTCCATTGCAACCAAGAGCTTGCCTCTTTATTCAAAATCAAAAGGAAAACTAGCAAAGCTATAAAGAAAACAGCATCAAAGCAAGTAATCAAAAGAAAGAAACCTCAAAGCACTAAAATAAGAAAACAACATAAGCAACAAAGCAATTTATTTATGTACAACAGAAAACAAAAAAATTTCCCATTCCTGAAAAATTATAAAATTAAAAAACTGAGGAATGAGCTGGATTTAGACATGGATTGCCTAACCATGGTCCAACTGTGCTGTTATTGAAATGGAACCCATATCTAAGATCCTGTAGTCATTTCTTTCAGCCTGAGGGAGTTGAAGGAGCTCAGGCTGAGTGCCCTTCATAGGTCTGGCCCTTTTTGAGGTATGATGCTCTAGCTTAAGCTCAGTGAGATAGTTTCCCGGGACAGAATCAGCAGACTCATTGCCTTCTCCTAACTTAGTGACATTATACTTCATATATGGTTCTCTCAGAATTTTTATATGACTTGGGGTACCCTTGAGAGGCAACCACAGATGAGACCAATCTGAAGCAAAATATCCTTTCAGCCTGGCAGCCCAATCTCGGTTGAGAATGAGCCCATATCCCCTTGGTATATCAGCCACCATAATGTCAATCAATTGACATATTTTGTTGTTGGCAGCGAAACGAATGAGGAAATTCTTCATTTCACCCACCACCTTGACTCATGTGCGATCTAATTGTGTTACTTCACAAGGTGTGGACTCTAGCTGTCCATTAATCCTTTTACAAATCTCAAGGGGCATCACATTTACTGCTGCTCCAGATTCTACTAAGCAATTATGCACATTGTAATTCAGCATCTCTAGAGTCAAGAGAAAAGGAGGGGTGTCAAGGTTTTCTTTCCAACCTGGTTCTTGGTCTTGTTTTCCTAGTTGGTTTTGAATAGGTATATCCTTTGTTAGTTCTTGGGTTTCATCAGAGTTTTCCCCACTCACCCCTATCTTTTCCTCTACAGGATCGACAGTCTCAGTGGTTGGTTCTGTCCTCTGGTTGAGGGTATTTTTCTTAAGCGTTTTTCCCTCGTCCAGTTTCTTAACATTCTCCTGCAAACTGTTAACCTTAGAAATCATTGTATTGTCTTGGCTTGTGACAACTTTGTCCTTTCTAGTTATGGGTGTGCATTCAGATTTAGGAGTGTCATCTTCAATGTTAAACAGTGAAATACCATTCCATGAGAACATAGTATCATCCTCTGGTTTGCTTATGATCTGTTTCTCCTTTTCTTCCTCACCACTGTCCCTAGTCAATTCTGGGTCCAACAACTTATTCATCACCAATGTCATTGAATGTAACCATTGAGGACACTTCTTCTCAGAATGAGGTTGTTGATGAAAGGTACAAAAATTATCCCCTCCTATTTCTGTTATGTTTATTGATGCCAAATTAGGAGGTGGGACTTGCCATTGGTTGTTATCTTCCTTTTTTGGATAGTGTGGCTTATTGGTTTTCTGAATGTCCCTCTCCTTTTAAAGATCTACAATTTGGTTAGACATTTTCTGAAGCACTTTCATCATCTCATGATAATCATGCGGTTGATCTTCTCTAGATTTTAACAGCAGTGAGCTTCTTCTTACAGTGGTCTTCTCTTCACATGAATGAGGGTAATCCTCTATACTCTCACTTTCTGCCTCTACTCTTTCGGCCTCCTCATAAGTTTCCACCAATGTAGGCTTGACTTCCATTTTGGAGAACATGGCCAGCTCAGGTCCTAAGGCTGAGGTATAATACTCAATTAAGACTTTATCTGAAGGTCTGTCCACAACAGAAAAAAAATTTAAGTACAGTGAAAATCTCTGAGTGAAACTATGTTCCTTTTCATTCCTCTCTTTCCTTAACAAACCCAGCCCTTTCATCAATGAGGCATGTGTCTTCTAAGTTGTGTATTTACTTCTGAAAATTCTTTCAAATGTGTCCCAGTTAGGAATGAAGTTTGCGGGTAGACCAAAATACCAAGACGTTGCTTCTCCTTTTAAAGTATGAGGGAACAATCTGCAGACTACATCTTCATACTCCCCAGCCCTTAGCCCTTATAATGCTAGGTAAAAGCATTGGAGGTGATCCTCTATAGCAATCCCTTCCTCAGGGTCAAACTTAGGCAAGAGCTTGTCAAAGGCTTGAGGTAAATTATGCAAAGGAGGTGTTAAGTTCAGAGGGGACCGAGCTCTCCATGCCGGCAGAGGGTTGGGTTGATTACCAGCCATGAGCAAAGGTAAACAGATAAGCCACTGGGAAAAACAATCATTCAAGGATAGCACCGAAAACTGCAAACACTTGGGTTAGGTTGAAAGCTTCAAACATCTGCTGGTAGTATGGTTTCGGGAAATTAAGCTTCACGGCCAGCCTTTTACTGGCGGCCCTCCTTCTAGGGCCAAAAACTGTTGACGCCTGGAAATTCGCAGACGGAAACAGTAAGGGATTCTCCCCAATCAACGTTCCCAACTAGCCCATTGATTGTTTGGTATAGGGAATCCGTCCAGTTTTGCGGTCCGGCTACCGTAGGTCAAACACAAACAAAGGTTTTACCGGTTACGTCCCGGTCCACCGGCATTTGTATTTTAACTTAAGAATGATATGAAAAAATCTAACTAAACATGCAGGATGGTGAAGGATGCAAAGAGCATTCACAATGTGATGCACAGGTTCTTACCTCTCGTCTTAGGCTCGCCATGCATCTAAATCACACATGCAGGAATGAGATAAACAAACTACTTATCTATATGCCTACCTACCTATCTATCTATCCTATCCCCGGGAAGCCAATTTGTAATTAATATGTATGAGTAATATGGATGTGCACACATAATTAAGAGCAATTATAGATAGCTGACATTAACTTTTACACGCATGAACAATGAAAGATATTTCACAACCAGATAGCTAATTGTTTATGACAAGCATACATTACTCATGGTGGTTATTTCATGAAATAAATCGGAAATCATTAAACAAAGACATAGTTCGTAAAGTTAGAACGATCTCACGATTCATGGATGCAATGCTGAAAAACAAAGTAGTTTATATTTCAACTCTCCATGGCAAAACATTTGAAATCCCACCGATCTTCTTTCAACAGGCAAACTGTAATTTTTATTGCAAAAGGAAATAGTTCTTCTTACAACAACCTTCCAGTCTTACTGGGGAAAAAAGCCCCTTTTGCTTCTACGTTTCCTACTTTTATACAAAAGGTCAAAATGGTTAGGTTGCCCAAAGTGACCTTTGGGCTTCCCACCCTTTTGCTTTCCCAACGCTTCATTTCTCAAAACTTTTACAAAAATATTATATTAATAAAAATTTGACCGGTCCTCTATGAGGAGGATCCTGCTTGGTTTTCAAAGAATTTTTTCCACGCTGCTGCTTCAGCAGCGAGGCCTTCAAAAGCGCACGACTCTAGGAACTAGATGTTAATTTAAAACTTGTCAACTTGGTTCCTGATGGCCTCGATCCTTGCTGGGCTCAACCGAAGCTGGTCTTCTAGAATCTGTATGCTAATGGCTACGTGGCCCACTTCGTTCTTCAGTACCATGGCATCAATGGATTGAATCTGCTGCGTCCTGGCCTCTACATCTTGATGCCCTTTCTGCAATATGTCCACAAAGGTCTCATGATCTGGGAACTCTTCAAACCTAAGCTCAGCCTCTGTCTGGCAGCGGTTGTATGCATTTAGGAACCTTTTAAAATATTCTGAGCATGCTACCTGTGTCCTTCGGACAGCCTTCTTAAAGTCTTCAGCAGTGCTGATGGAAAATTCTACCAGGCTGTGATCTCTCCTGAGGGTTTGATGATCTTTGGCTGGTAGTTCTCCTGGAATCTCGGCATCATCTTCTGGTCTTTCCATTCTGGCATTCAAGACCTCAAGAACATCTTCGGACCTGTCTACGAAATAGTAGGAAGTTTCTATGATCTCCTCTAACCTGCTGTCCATCTGAAGAACTTTGCATCTTTCTTCTTCCAAAGCAGTCTGTAGCTGCAGCATTTTAGCCTTTTGCTCTAGGATATATTATTTAAACGGCTGCAGATCAACTTTCTGTTCCTTTGTTGTCTCCAGTTCAGCAGTCAAAGAATCCAGCTACTCTTTCAGTCCTTGGGTGTATGCAGTATTGGATTCATAGATAATATATTGTTGCGCCTCTAGGTCTTCCACTTTTTCCCTCAACTGTTCCTTCTCATTTTTCAGATCCTGGACTTCCCGTTGTACATTTTCTAGAGCCTCTTGTGCTATTTCCTTGGCTTGAGCCTCTACCTAGAGGGCATGGATTTCACCCTTTGTGGATTCCATTTCCCTTAGCACGTGTTCATACTTCCTCTTAAGTCTTCTACCCTCTCCTCTTTCTTGTCTCAGTGTGTCTTTTAGCTGAGCAGTGGTCTTCTTATTGACTCTAATTCAATCATCACCTTCTTTATGTTATCAGCGGAGGCATCAATTACTGCAGCCCCGGCTCTTATCGTGAGCATAGGATCTTTGTCTGTCCCTAGCATGACTGTTGTATCTGTGACCATTTTCCCTGATAGATCTTTCGCCTCCACCTTCTTTTCCGTCCTCCTCATTATTCTTTTAGTGGTCCTGTCATAATATACAGTACTGAAATCAGGGACTTCTTCCCCTTTCTTCTGGACAAATGGCACTATTTGGAGCATAGGGGTTACAGGAGTGCTAGCAGTAGGTACTTGAAGGATTTGTACCTCAGAGTTTTCCTCTTCCTGACTCTGCCCTGTTGCTGTTTCAGAGGCTGATTGTTGTGTTAACTTTGTCTTTTCAGCCTCCTACCCTTGGAGCTCTTCATTTAGTATTCTATGTGCCTCTTCGGCAGATTGCCTAGTTGCCTCTTCTATTTCTCTGGCTGCTTCTTTTGCTATTTCAGCTGCTTCCTGGAGAGCTTTCCTTTTCTCTTCTTTTCCCTTCTGCAGCCACTCTACAGCCTCATTTTCCAGCCTCTGGGCTTCATCCCTTATCCTTTTGGCTCCTTATTCAGCTCTGGCTTGTTCAGCTTTAGCCTGCTCCG
Source organism: Pseudotsuga menziesii (assembly GCA_001517045.1). Lineage (NCBI taxonomy): Eukaryota > Viridiplantae > Streptophyta > Pinopsida > Pinales > Pinaceae > Pseudotsuga > Pseudotsuga menziesii. The sequence goes on from LPNX010750906.1 coordinate 65,467, forward strand.
CCCCTTTTCCACCTTTGGTGGGGTTATTTGGTTTGAATATTCTGCTGAGAGCCGTCATGTTTGGGGCATTCCTGAAGACGGATTCTTCCTTATCATAATGATGGGTATATTCAAAGAACAGTTTATGCTTCTTGCAGTGCTCAGCCACTTTACCATGAGTGTCATTGCGCCGGAAAGGCATCTCCCCAAAGTGGAACTTCCCTAGTCCCTCTATGAATTCGGCCGCTTGTTTCACATTTGTGAATCTGCAGCTACCTAACTTGAAAGGTAAAGGCGGATATGCAGCCTTCTTATGCTGGAACAGGAAATGACCAACTCCGTCAATGAACACTTGTCTGACCGCCTCTTTATGGATTATATAATCCGTTGCATACTTTGGCAGCAGATAAGGTGTCTTCGAGCCTCCATACATTCTAAGATACATACCATTGTTGGTCAAGAAATAATCTCCACACTCCTCTATTACCTGCATAGCATCTTCCGACATGCAGTCACATTCCTTCCGGAAGATAAGCGTGTATAGTGGCATAATGAAATGCTCACATACTTCTCTGTAATAACTGTGGTACTGATGAGCCCAGAGTGGTTTGTAAGCTACATACACAGGCATCCTCTCCCTATCCCAGACACACTTGAGCCCGGGGAAAGGCTGGTTACATAGTATGCAGTCTATCAAAATTGAACTCATATAGAATTCAGATTTATTACGGGCTTCTCCTCCTCCCAAGGCTGCAGCTACGCAAGAAGAGAGACTGCTTGATACGATGCTGGCCCAGTTGAAGATTGTTCCTTGGGTCGCCACATGGAACATAATGGGGACCCATTCAAATTTGAAGAGTCTGCCACTGGCTCTACCAAAGATCCTGTTTAGAATCAGAGCTACAAATCTGTAAGGAGCTCTTAAGCTCGCTGTATCATAATCCTCGGTTGCTCTATGTCGATAGAGATTTCCTGGCAAGAGCATTCTCTTCAGGTTTTCCACTAAGTCCATCCTGAGGTTATCCAACCAAATGTTTGACAAGAAGATTTGAGGCTCTGGCAGGTGGTAATCCAGCGCCACATATCCTACGCTAAATGTAGCATAGCCCTGACCTTCGACATTTCCCATAAGCATTGTGTTGTTGTTTGTGTGTGGCAGAATCCATCTCATAACATCAGAGCATGGGAACAGCTCTGGTCTGGTAGCCACCTTCATGATGGCGGATTTCTCTATGTTGGCATAAATGGGCTCCTCTTCGAGACCCATGTCTGGGACTTCCCTGCGGGAAATCAATCTGTATATCTCATCCCATTTATACTCAGGCTCAACACCCGAGACACATTGGGTGTCGTCATATATATATTCTGTCTGTGTGACGACCTCTATTGCTGATTGTTCTTCGACCATAGGGGCCTTCTTTTTCTTCCTTTTGGACATTGTAAGTTCGGCTTCTTCCTACCATATGTAACACTGTAGTATTAAGGCATTTGAGTGCATATATTTACCTGACAGAGTGCAACACTTTGTTCTATCTATGTACATCATGGCAGCAACTGAATGATGAAACTATAATATAAGTTTGCATATTTAACTAATCAAATGCACACTACTTTGTGCTTCTGTCTGTATGATGTAAAGCATTTTGTATGATATCTACAACATTGCCTAATAAAATTACATTCATATGCAAAGTGCCATTTTATGTACTTAATGTGAAAGCAGGCAGAGAAACAAATGCATGTATGCACAACCCAACAATGCCTTGATTATCAGAACTACTAGCATGAACAGACTCAGTCCTGTGCAATATAATGAACAATGTCCTTCTGCTGTATGATACTAAAACTGGATTTATTCATCAACTGGTCTAGCATTTAATCTACGTTTTCTCACAGTATGCAATTTTCCCATGATAACAACTCATTCAGCAAAATATGCACATCATATGCAGAGTGCCATTTAAAGCGAAAGCAGGCATAGAAACCCATGCATGTATGCACAATCCAACAATGCCCTAACTATTTAAAAAAAACTAAATCCTGCGCAATATAGTGAGCAATCATCTCGTAGCATCGTTTCTCCTATTAAAAAAAAATCACAAGGTGCAAATGTAACTGTCCACAATTCATCACTGTGATCTATCGCATTAAGAACGAGAGGAAGACAGGAGGGGAAGAACATCAAGATTATGCTATTCGCCTAGGCTTTCTTCATCAAACATTTCGACCAAAATGATGCTCGCAGAAGCTAATTACATCAATTCGACAATATGCTGCGGGCATTGGCATCGATTTTCTGCACACGGCGCTCTCACTAGAGCCACTATCCATGACATCCTCAAATTGCAAACACTTTAGCGACACATCCCTCCTAAACACCTAGGGTTTCAGACAGCCGAGATTGACGGACTACGCGGGACGACGCGGGAAAAAAGTCGGGGTTCGAAACCAGGTAAACGGGAAAAACGCCAGTGGAGGAAACATTTGACCGCAAGAAAACCACTGCATAACCTCTCTAGGATTCATCATCATAAGGAAAACCAGATGTAGGTGGCATAATGGCCGCCTACACCTTGCCTTCATCCACTGTGCGAGGCGAAATAATACAGCCGGGGTCAAAAGATAATACGCGGGCTTTTTTTTTAAAAGAAAACGCCCCTCCTAGCTGCAAACAGTTAACCGAACCGGAAAAATCTCAATATGCAGGCGCAAAACACAAGAAAACGACTATGGCACCTAGCCACAGGGAAAAACCTCGTATGCAGGCAGAACGGGAAATGCATACACAACCCTAGAAATACCCCCAACCGCAGCAAACATCACCCAATCAAAACCTTGAATAGCACTAGGTAGGGCGATAACGAGCCTACCTGGCAGTGCCGCGCAGCTGATGAGGCGAGGACAGTTGAGCTTCCAATTGACACCTGGACTCAAACACCAGCACGATAGTCCACGGGGGTATAGGAATCGACAGCGTAGAGGGGAAACGACAGCTCGGACCCAAAACAACAATAGAAAAATACAAATCCCATCCCCGTATATATAAAAGAGTCGCACATGCGAAAGCTCTAAATTGGCCACGAAACCAAATCTGAGTCGGGCGGCTAGAACCCCGGACCTTCCGCAACGGCGGACAGTCCCCAGCATCAATTCACCCACAACGGCGAATAGAGCGTGTAAACAAAAGATCGGGCGTCGGCGGGAACCGGGATCGGAGGCCAGCAACTCGGACTCCTCCGCAACGGCGGGCATGCAACGTTCGTAACCCACATCGGCCACCCAGAGAATCTACATCGAAAGACCGAAACTTGGACACGCCCGCAACGGCGGAGGGAAAAGAAACTAAAAAGCTCCGATACACACGGATCGGCGAGAAAACGGAACCTCAGAACCCCAAATGGTCCGCAACGTCAGAGACCAAAACAATAACCCATCCGCAACGTCGGCCAAGGAGATACTCATCCTTTCCCGACGCAGAACAAAATTCCACCCGCAATGGTGAAATACAAAGCAGGAAACCTCCGCAATGGCGGGAAGAACAAATGACTCAACTCCCGATGTAAAATAACTTCAAAGATATGAAAAAAGCAACGATGAGCTTGATACTGGACGGGATCATTTTAAGCATTAAAGGAAACAAACAGATCGATTGATATAGCACCCAAAGAGCTGGAAAACGCTTCAAAAATCCATAGACCAAAACCAGGAAGAAGAACCAACTAATTCAAATTATAGGAGGGTCCTAAAAATTTTAGAATTTTTGGAAAATGTTGCAGCTGCAACACCACTATTAAACTAAGTGATGAAGGTTACATTACATATCAAGGGAAACATCAAAGGTATTATCAAGTGCTCGATCTAGCTTATATCCAAACTATCCCATCGTTATGTTATGAATTTAAACTAGTTTTAAAACTATAGAGAGCGAGTGAAAATCTAAAACAAGTGGAGGTGGGTGGAAGAATAAATGGAGGGCCACATGAAGGTTCGTGGCTTCGATCTATGAAGAAATTTAACTTTAAATGAAAACCCCAAGGGTTTACCTCACTACATTGTTGTTCTACGTTGTGAGTATTTTTGTGGGAAGATTTGGGGGCTCTCGGCCTTCGATACCACCATTGGCTCTATGCACCTACCAGCATTGTTTTCAACACCATTTTGTGGTTTTTCGACTTCATGTTTCTGACTCTTTGAACTCTCGAGCATTGTTTCAGCACCCTTTTCATGGTTATCAACTCCATGTTTTCAGCTTTTGCAAATAACAGTTGGTCAAAGGGTAAGTTTTACTTCTGCAAATATTTATTTAGTTTTTGTTGTATCTTTGTAGTCGTTACTAGTTTTTAACCTATGCATTGTTGTTTTTGCAGAAGGTTCCATTCATGGTTGTTGCATTTTATTTGAAACAGGATTCATCGAAGATGAAGCCAATGGTCCTGGTAAGACCTTTTTACCCTGCACCCTTCGGTCCTTGTGTCTTTATGGCTGGGTCAGCAATTCCTCCTGGGTTTGGAATCGTTGAAATCTTACAAGCCCCTTCCGATGATGGTATATCCTCTTGTGTTTTATTCCTTACGACATTTAAGATATAGAGTTAGGTGTTTAAAAACTCCCTTTGACTTAGACCATGGAGTCTATAGGGAAAAACTATAATGTAAATTTTTTTGTTGTAAATATTGTTAGGGTAAAATGGCCAAACGAAAAATTGTTTTCCATCTGGGTTTAAAAAAACCGTTGAAAACGTCCTTAGTTTAACTAGGAACTTGATATACTTGCTATAGATTATACTTTGTGCATATTTTATCTGTTTTGAGCCTCCGGGGCTACTTTGTGCAAAGGATATTTCGGTTATCGATATATATTAGTTATATTCTGTAAATTATTTATTATTTCCAGATATTTTGTTTGTATTGTAATTTGGTAATTTACTCTATAAGTTTTATATATTGGTTGATAAAAGATTGCCTCCAATCCATAAAAGATTCACATCATGTTAATAAAAATTACGGCCTGTCAAGAGAAGATTATACTGCATGTTAAGAAAAGATTACGGCATGTCAAGTATTTCTGGTAAAAAGACTATTGTGTTATCGCTTGGTTAAAAATATGTTAATACAAATTCATATTGTTTTAGAAAACATTATTCTAAATAATTTGTTAAGTGAAATGGAATTATATGATTACTGTGTAAATGTGGTGTCTATAATGGTTTCTGGAAATGTTACGACGTTATTATTTACATAACTTGGACTTAGGTTTTTTACTGTGGATTACTAAGTAAATATAGTTGAGATTCTTAGCCTTACCGACTTCGAACGCGTGCCCTGTAATAATATTTTAGGTAGTAATATTATATGATGATTTATTTGCTATTGTAAAACTCTATTATGATTTTTACTCAATGTTTGGTATTATGCTTTCATTTGTTAAATCGGCTTATGTGTTAGTTTGTAATATTTTAAACCCTAGCTCATCTTTTTCTTGTAAATGTTTAAGCCCTTTAGCTATACAGATATTGATTGTTTATTTTTAATAAATAAGCCTTTAGGTTGTATATATATATATATATATATATATATATATATGCATTATTATTTTTATAAGTCTCAAACCTAAATCTATTTTTTGGTAGAAACATGTGTTTTAGATTATAAATATATTGTTAAACAGAGAATTTATGTCTACGGATTCTATTACTATTTCAGAAAGAAAGAGAATAAGCCTTATCTGTGAAAGATTCACGGTTTATTTAAATGAGGATAACTATGATTTAACCCTTTGGTTTAACTGTAAGGTTTTTAAAAGAAAATCTAAGAAATATTAATTACTATTTATCTATGTATACCATGTAAAATCAGAGGAAATTTATATACAAAAATATGATATTATTCTAAATAAGGTAGCCTGCTAGTTTCACTAAGAAACTCTATGTATACAATAGCATTGATAATTCTATGGTCAATAGAATATTATCCTACTTTATCTCAGAAAACAGATAATAGTTTTGGAAAATTTAACCTTCATAGAATTCTATAGATATAAACATAAAATGAATTTAAGTTTAATATCCAAAACAAATTAGAACCTTTTAACTGTCGAAGGGGAAAAACACCCAAATAAGGTCGTCCCTCCCAAGCGTCTCCTGAAAGCAGCCAAGATCACTTGCTTTAGGACCCCAATCCTATTCACTAAACCATCGAGATGATTATGTTGTGTAGAAGCCTACACAGTACTATGTAACTTAGAAATATCACTTGCAAACTTATCTCTCAACAATTCACTTTAGCTTTCCCCTCATTGAATTTATCTTGTGTGCCTAACCTTTCAATTTCCAAAAAACAACAAGGCTCTAATCACTTAGAATGTAGTGAGCCTCATGTTCATTCGATGGTATATATAAGCTTTCCTAGGTCTTTGGGTTAGTTTTGCAATTAAATGATCCACCTGCTCGGTTCCTGTTTCTAGGGAACATGACCATAATTATAGGGATGTTTCCTCCTGCAACAGCTAGAAAGTGAATGTTGTTGTTTCCACTTGTATTTTTGGCCTTCTACAGTAGATCATTCCTCTTAGTGGGTCAGTGAACACTCTTCAACAACCTTCTTTGGATAGGTGTCTTTTATTTTAATTATTTAAATAAATAAAATATGCAATTACAGTCATCTTTGACCATCCTTGGTCAACAACATAAAACTTTGCAATAACTTTTAAAGTAATGTTTTCTCAAAAATAAAATGTTTTTCAATTCTAGGTGGGTTACAACAAAACAAATGGATGACACCATTTCCGTATTGATAATAATATTTTAACATGCCTTGTTATCTTAGTGTTGAATTTCCATATGCTTAGCTAAGACATTAGTATTTCATTTCATTTTCATAACGAAAGCATATAAACAAGATCACTGAAAGATAGACAAGCACAACCATACAAAAGGAACACAAAGATTTATTCTGGGAAAACACTAAAGGGAAAAACCCAGCAAAAGCTTCCTCAATATAGATGCCCCTAAAAGATAAAAGATAAAACCAGCAAGGAGATAAAAGCCTGATCCTCCTCCTTCTCCAGCTACTTCTCTTCTCCACTAAAGCGCTACACAAGTGAGAATGTGTGTCACTAATGAGGAGCACTACACCTCTATTTATATTCATCCGTTCACTTAAGTTAACTCATTTGACATGTAGGCTCGAGTTAAATCATGTAGGATCAATTTACACATGTAGGCTCAAGTAACCACACTGGGGTGCTAATGACCCACCTTTACAATTAGAGGGGACTACCTCATGACTCTTATTATATCTTCCGATTAGGAGCATCGGGGTACAATGTAATACAAGTGGTTCTCCCGGTAGGACCATCGGGGACCACAAAAAGATACATATAGAATATTCTTCGAAGTTACAATATTTCAACACTCCCCCTTAACGAGAAGGGTATTCTACAACAACATCAACAACAAAAAGAGTAGAGATAGGGGACATCATCAACATCAGTAGGGTAACACATCTATAAATCATTGGAAGCTTTTCAACATTATGTATTCTTCATCTTCAATCATCAGCAACATCTTCAGTCTTTGATCCGCAACATCTTCAACATTTTGATCTTTCAATTAGCAACGAAATTTTCAGCACTTGGACCTTTCGATCAGCAACATCTTCAGCACTTTGACTGTTCGATCAGCAACAACATCTTCAGTATTTTGTCCTTTCGATCAGCAACATTTTCAGCATTTTGACTTTTCGATCAGCAACAACATCTTCAGTATTTTGTCCTTTCGATCAGCAACATTTTCAGCATTTTGACTTTTCGATCAGCAACAACATCTTCAGCACCTTGACCTTTCGATCAGCAGCAACATCTTCAGTACTTTGATCTCTCGATTAGAAATATCATCATCAACACTTTGCCCTTTCGATCAGCAGCAACATCATCATCATCATATTCTGATCTGTCGATCATAATCATCATCACATTCTGATCTTTCGATCAGAAACATCATCATCATACTCTGATCTTTCGATCAGAAACATCATAATCATAGCGCGTCATCATCATACTCTGATCTTTTAGATCAGTACATCATCATCATCATACTATGATCTTTCGATCAGTATGTCATCATCATCATACTCTGATCTTTCGATCAGTACGGCATCATCATCATCATCAACAACCTGCAATCCACAACTCAAAGACAAAAAAATCTTTGGATCATTTTTGGACTTAAAGTCCAAGGATGATACAATCCCACCACATTCTCGACAACCGAAGTTACCGGATTGATTATGGGAGAATTAGTCCCTATCAATTTAGGACTAAGTCCAAGGACGATGCAATCCTACCACATTCTCGATGACCGAAGTCACCGGATACAATTACGGGATAATCACTCCCTATCACTTTAGGACTTGAGTCCAAGGATGATGCAATCCTACCACATTCTCTACGACCGAAGCCACCGGATACAATTACGGGATAATCACTCCCTATCACTTTAGGACTTGAGTCCAAGGATGATGCAATCCTACCACATTCTCGACGACCGAAGTCATCGAATACAATTACGGTATAATCACTCCCTATCACTTTAGGACTTGAGTCCAAGGATGATGCAATCCTACCACATTCTCTACGACCGAAGCCACCGGATACAATTACGGGATAATCACTCCCTATCACTTTAGGACTTGAGTCCAAGGATGATGTAATCCTACCACATTCTCGATGACCGAAGCCACCAGATACAATTACGGGATAATCACTCCCTATCACTTTAAGACTATGTCCAAGGATGATGCAATCCTACCACATTCTCGAGGACCAAGGTCACCGGATCTATTATGGATAGATGTCCCGAGATGATACAATCCCTCTTCATTCTCGAAGACCGAGGTCTCTGGATCACTTTAGGGAAAGTGCCCAGGGATGATACAATCCCACCACGTTCTCGAGGACCA
>LPNX010750906.1:74723-85966 GCA_001517045.1 Pseudotsuga menziesii
CAAAATTACGAACAAAAAAAGTAGTTTTTTTTAATGACAAATATGTCAATTCAACCATTATGGTTGATTTATTTTATTGAAATTCTATTGGTTCTTGAATTCCAACTCACAAAAACTTATTTTGGCACGTTTTCTTATAAGGCCCATTTTAGACCCCAAATTTCCTCTAATGGAAGACCGAGGTCTCCGGATCACTTTAGGGCAAGTGCCCAGGGATGATACAATCCCACCACGTTCTTGAGGACCAGGGTCACCGGATCTATTGTGGACAGATGTCCCGGGATGATACAATCCCTCTTCGTTCTCGAAGACCGAGGTCTCCAGATCACTTTAGGGAAAGTGCCCAGGGATGATACAATCCCACTGCAACATCACTACTCCCCCTTTCAGGGAAGATCTTTTTGAACCACACCAAGCTTGTCTCGAAAGTGTTCGAACTCTACTCAAGGCAGAGGCTTCATCAGTACATCATTATCCAAACCATCATCATCTACATCTTTAGTATGTGAATACTGAACTATCACCATCTGTATCTCCAGTATGTGAATACTGAAAGCATCATCATCTATATCTTCAGTATAGAAATACTGAATCACTATCATCTGTATCTACAGTATGTAAATACTGGAATATCATCTATATCTTCAGTATGGGAATACTGAAATCATCATCATCTATATCTTCAGTATGGGAATACTGAAACATCATCATCTCTATATTCAGTATAGAAATACTGAATCACCGTCATCTGCATCTACAGTATCATCATCTGCATCTTATCTTGTAAGTATAAATACCGGATTTCTACGTGTTACGTCGGAACACAGGGTTCTTTGTCATCACAACTATGTTTATCACATAGAATCATTGTAGTGTCCATCTTCAGGTCAAAGAGACCTGATATCAGCTTCTGAAGCCATATGGCTTTACAACTTAGTAGAGCAATCTACTATGTATTCTGCTTCAACCATGCTAAGAGAAACACTGGACTGTTTCCTGCTAAACCATGAACTCATAGCAGACCTCAAACAAAAGCATCTACCTGATGTGCTTTTCCTATCTGAGATACTTCCAGCCCAATCTGCATCTGTGTAGCCATACAATCTATACTCATGGCTACCATCATAGTATAGACCAAAAGTCTATAGTCCCTTTCAGATATCTCATCACATGTTTTGCAGCTACTAGGTGAACCCATCTTAGTTGAACAAGATATTGACTTAAGGTGTTCACAGCAAAACAAATGTCTGGCCTGGTATTTGTTAAGCACATCAATGAATCAATGATCTGTCTATAGTGAGTCACATCCACTAACTCTAATGAGTCATCAGCTAACAACTTCAGGTTGGAGTCCATGGGTGTGGCCATGAATTTGCATTCCAACATATTCCCTGGTTGAGAAAGATTCCTTCTGAACTTTTCCATACTTCTAGACCTAGGAAATAATGCATTAACCCAAGGTCTTTCATCTAAAATTCTTCTACTAGTTTCTTCTTGCTTTCCATGATCTATTTCTCATTCCCTGTTAAGAATAAGTCATCCACATATAGTAATAGATTGACAGGTACATCTTCTACAACCTTGTAGGAAAGGTTAGGATCGACTTTACTCTTGGCAAAGCCCATGCTCATCAGGAAACTGTCTAATCTTCCATACCAAGCTTTGGGAGCTTGCTTCAGGCCATAGAAGGCCTTCTTCAACTTGCATACTTGATTCCTTCTGTCTTCAACTTCAAATCCTCATGACTATTCGATGTAAGACTCTTCCTCAATCATACCATTAAGGAAGGCTTGTCTTTACTTCATCATGGAAGAAACTACCATGATAGTTTTGAAGGAAGTGTACCTTTCTACCTGGAGTAAGTGTCTCTTCAGAATTAATTCCATCTTACTAATAGAAACTTCTAGCCACAACTCTTACCTTACTTCTATCAGCAACATATCTTATCTTGCAAATCCATTTGGAAGATACCACATTCTTGCTTTCCGGTTTGAGTATTATATCCCAAACATCATTCTAGTATCACAACATCTTCTATGAGTTTGTCTTCTCAGGTCATCAACATATCCTAGTCTTCTGCATTCAACCTTGAAGGTTGGAACCCACTTTACTCTTGGTAAAGTCTCGATCCATCACAAAGTTATCCATCATGTCGTACCATGTCGAACTCAGATATAATTTTCTGTAGTCACTCCCCCTGAAGTGGAGTATCATCTTCCCTCTTCATTCTGTACAGGTGGTTCTATGCTTGATATATACTGGTCAATAGAGTATGTTATCTCATAGTCTATTCTTTCTAGGGAGAATCACTAACCTTGCTTTGTACACTTGTTCCATCATATTGTATACATCATTCCCCATGATCAACTGTTATTCTTTGATCATAGCTTCTTTCATAGCATTATTTTCTTCATCTTGAGTTATCTCTTGTACCCATGGTGGTCTTCATCCTTCAAGGTGGATCTACCACTCTCTGAATCTCTTTCTTCCGTCATGGTGTCTCTGACCCTGGGAGCTTCAGATTCATGTTTATTGGAGTGAATCTTGAATTGTCATCACTTGTTCTTCGGAACAAGTCTCGTCCTTCTTTTCTTGTAGGAGGTTGTACATGACCTTTCCTACAATTCAAATGCACCAGTTGCATGGTTAGAACTATTGCATAAAACATATGCATAACAACAAATTCTTATGCATCATGCAACTGTTTAGTCAATACAACATTCATCCATATCTCACATAAACTTTCTAGATGCCTTCCATCTCCACCATGACATTATTGAGATTGTGCACTAATCCAATATGTCAGCAAAGAGGTTTGATAAGTAGCAATGGAGAGTTGTATAGCACCATGAGCTACTTACCCATCACATGCATATTAGTAGTATACAGTTATTAATGCAAACAATCTATCATGCATAACACATCAACTGAATATAATCAAATGCATAACAAAACAATATCATTAAATGACAATTGAATACTTATATTTTGTTTGTTTTGTGGGTAGACTCCATCTTGATCATTCTGCTTCATCATCTTGTTCATTCATGAAATCATCATTTCTTATCCAGATGATAAGATGGATAAGAGGTTCTTTAAGAATTGAGTTCTTCATATTCCTCATCGCTTGAGGGATATTCTTTGAATGGTGAGAGCTTGATCTTCAATTGCTTCTATTGAGCTTATTCTTCTTCCCAAAGTCTGTTGAAAGTAATTACTTCCTTCTGGCACACATTCTTTGCATGAATGAATCCCATGATCCTGGGAGGCCATTCAAGGTGGCTATCACCACTTCTGCATTTTGGATCTTCACATTCTTCAACTGTTTTCTCAAAGCCATCTTCTGATTTAAGTTCTTATCTTCAAATAGCTTGGTCAAGGAATCAAACATCTTCAATGTATTTGGGGAGACACTTGTGGTACAAGTTGATTCATGACTGAATCAACAATGATCTTCTTGGCCTTGACCAAGTTCTTCTTGTGTAAGGTTTCTAGCCTCATCTCCCTCTGGAATTGGAACCTCTATACTCATGTAGGTATCCAAACGATTTTCTTCAAAGAGATCATATACTTCTAGGCTTGGAATTTTTCAACTTCACCAAGCTTATCATCAAGCTGATGTGATAGATCACTTTGAAATGAGAACCTCAAATGAAAATAGCAAAGGATTAGATCTTACTGATTTGAGGTGTCCGTCTTGGTTCTGAAGCTCACTGATCTAGGGTTTGTCACAGAAACCATAATTTCAAAAACTTGGAATATTTTAGATATAGTTGGCTATAAATATAGATCTCTTCAAATGGATCTGTCCAATGTACTCCATTTCTGAAAACAGTGGAGAGAAGCTCCCGGAACAGGAAGCCCTAATTTTTCAATTTCTTCAACAGAAATTCCTGTTACTGTTTCTGTGATATCTCCGAAATTTTTGCTCCTCTGTGTCTGAAATTTTGTATTTAGGTAACCTCACATGTCCCTGATCCAAAATCATAGGTTTCATTAGAATTTGTTTCACCATTTGGGATTTATGATCCTTTTCCCAAGGTGACCTATTACAGGACTGTTCAGAACAGTGAAGTTGTATGGAATGCCACGTGTCACTGGCTCATCTTCTGAGTCTGATATTTGGACCATAGAAATTAGATTCTGTTCCCTTTCTTTAACATCTTCAGGAATTCCATTTGGACCTCTGTAGCCAAATATATTGCAATTCTCCCCAGGTGTCCTGTTTAGGGAAGAATTATGGAAGAGGTTGGAACCCTAACTTGGAGAGAACATATCTCCTGGAATACAGCGAATATGAGGATGCATTTTGGACACAGTGTTTATCACGATTTTATCTTCAGCCCCTGCAATTTTCAGCTCCTGATCCTTCACCAATCGCAGATATAGCGAATGTACCAAAACGTAGCAGTTTTAGTATTTAGAGTTTTTCTAGCTCGGGGCCAAACTAGGGTTTGACTTTCCCAGAGTTTCACCCAACCAAATTTCTTGATCCAGATCTCTAAATTTTGGTTTTGATGAGGAGAAAAATCTTGTGCTAGTTTCACTCAAAAATTCCTCTTCTGTAGAAAGCCCTAATTTCCACATCGAAAACTGAAAATGCTCGGAATCGAATTCCGCTTTGACAGAAAGATGCGCCCTTCAATGGAGAGTCATCCTATCATACTTTTGCTGATGGATTATGGAGAGAGACCCAAAAAGTAAGAAGCCCTAGCTTATGAAGCTGCACAATTTCTTCTTCTCAGGTTAGCTCTGATACCATGTTGAATTTCCATATGCTTAGCTAAGACATTAGTATTTCATTTCATTTTCATAACGAAAGCATATAAACAGGATCACCGAAAGATAGACAAGCACAACCATACAAAAGGAACACAAAGATTTATCCTGGGAAAACCCTAAAGGGAAAAACCCAGCAAAAGCTTCCTCAATATAGATGCCCCAAAAAGATAAAAGATAAAACCAGCAAGGAGATCAAAGCCTGATCCTCCTCCTTCTCCAGCTACTTCTCTTCTCCACTAAGGCGCTACACAAGTGAGAGTGTGTGTCACTAATGAGGAGCACTACACCTCTATTTATATTCATCCGTTCACTTAAGTTAACTCATTTGACATGTAGGCTCGAGTTAAATCATGTAGGCTCAAGTTACACATGTAGGCTCAAGTAACCACACTGGGGTGCTAATGACCCACCTTTACAATTAGAGGGGACTACCTCATGACTCTTATTAGATCTTCCGATTAGGAGCATCGGGGTACAATGTAATATTGGTCCCTCTGATTTGGGGCACTCTTCAAATTACTTGATCCAAAAGGATATAGAGAAGCCACAACCCCATGCTTATTATACATCCATATTCTCATAATGACTTAGGAGGTAAGGACCACTAGTTGGTTGCATACCAAATTTTATCATTACCATTTAGTTGCTTATGTTTTTGCTCGTAATAATGCCAACGATCTGCGATACTCTCTACATCACCTTCTCCAAAAATATTTAGAAAAGGCATATGAATCACTCTCTACAAATAACTCAAAACTAGATTTATTTATGGGAAGTTTCTTGTAACGAGCATAACCGACAACAATTTTACTCATGTAACTTATTTTTTGAAGTATATAGTGCATGGTTGGGATACGTGTTGTAAGGTGGTAGTATGAGAGGCTAAAATCTAATCTCCTTGTTCTTAATTAATGAGATTCAATACTTTGCATACGTGGATGTTTCCCCATATGGGGTTTTACCACATTAAATGTTGTTTTGAATGGTGTTTATTTTTCTAATATGTCTCTGATTTTCAACAACTGGTATCAGAGTCATGAGTCAAGAGAGCCAGTGTGGTGAATAGGATCATGTGGGAGTCTGCGGAGAGGATTTGCCTATGCGTTGAACCATAGATGCTACTAGATCATCGGGATGCTAAACATGCAGGAGTGAGTTGTCATCTGTAGAGAGGGGTGTTGTTGGATGAGGGGAGTTGTTGAAGATGGTGAAGGGAGTCGGAATGCTAGACGTGACCGCTGTTAGAAGCGATCGATGTTGGATGTGACCACTGATGTATGTGACTGTGAAGCTACTGGTGTAGAGAACCTGTCGTCAGACCATGAGGAGGGGTGCATGTCTGCTTTGGAACCACAAAGAGGGAGTCTATAGAAAGGAGTGTGTAGAGAAGAGAGATGCCGCCTGAGCCTGAATGCGGCTGAACGAGAAGAGGAAAGGAGTGTCGATTGATATTATGTTGATCATTGCTACCAAAGAACCGACGCATGAAGAAGAGGAGTGTCATTGAGGGGAAGAGAGAATTTTTATCTGAAGACATAGGCTAGGTGGTTCGTGGACCATATATCCAACCGAGAATCCAACTATTGCACTGGGATCTTATATCACAAATCGATCAGCGATGGGATGTAACTGCTTTTATCGAGTAGTAGTTCTGCAAACAATATTGGGAGAGGACACCCTTGTATGAGGGCAGATGGCATGAAAAATTGATCTTGTGAGATCTCTAGACATGAAAAACAACTTAAAAATAATCCATGCTCCTAGGTGAAGCCAGAGAAAAACCCATGAAGAGGAGAAGAGATCTCCCATGAATTGTTAGTCTGCAAATGAAGCGTGGAGAAGAGTCTCTACATTCATCCAAAAGGTTGAGAGGAGGATAGCCCGAAAATACTTATCCTATACTATTTTTTTTCAGGAGTATATACATTTAAAAATAATAATAATAATGTCTAGTACAAAATCTGAAATTGAGAAATTTAGTGGTAAAAATAATTTTGAATTATGGAAATTAAAGATGTGGATCTATTAGTATAGAAAAGGTTGTAGAAATACCTATATGGTAAGAGAAATAAACCCCTAACTATGATAGATGATGAATGGGATGAATTAGATACCAAAGCACTTAGCATGATTTGGTTATGTCTTACGGATGATGTGTTGTTTAATATTGTTGAAGAAAAGTCACCAGAAAGCCTATGGAGCAAGTTAGAAGGTATGTATATGATCAAATATTTGACAAACATAATTTACTTAAAGAGACAGATGTACGGTATGAGAATGAAAGAAGGTACAAAGATAGCAGATCATTTGAATGTTTTTAATACTCTTAATTTCTAGTTGACTACTATGGATGTTAAAATTGATGATGAATATAAAGCATACAATATTCTATGTACCTTACCTTAATATTGGGGTCAAGTATTTTCTTCCATTAGCCTTAGTACAACTGATACCTCGAAATTTGACACTATGGTTTGAGCATTGTTGTCTGAGGAATTGAGAAAGAAATCTAATTTTTGAAACTTCTACACCTGAGGCTTGAGCCCAAACGGGTGTGGCTCATTAACGTTGGTTGATATGAAGTCACTTGTTGTAAAGGAGGTCATGAGATCAAATCCCACCTGGATTTACCTGTGTCCCATGTCTTGTGGGTAGGTGTGGACACGTAGGGGTATAGTGGTAGCTGAAATGGATCCTTAGACCTCGTGTCATGTGAGTACTATCCCAACCCCAGTTGTTGATTCCCCTAGTCTAAAAAAAAACTTCTATACCTGAATCTTTGGTTATTAGAGGTCGATCCAAAGAAAGAGGAGAAAATTCAAGTGGTACTTCCATGTCTAAATCAAAGGGCAGAAAGAGAAAATTAAAATGTTGGTCTTGTAACAAGACTGGGAATCTCAAGAAGGACTGTTGGAAAAGAAAGAATCTAAGAAAGATGACTCCAAATCTAAGGAAAAATTAGTTAAGTTTGATTCAGGTGTGATCGATGGGGTTTTGTCCATTTGTAGTGTTTTTTAATATAATGAAGAATGGCTATTAGATTCTGGTGCTTCACACCATATTTGTCCTCACAAATATTGGTTTTCTTCCTATCAAACAGTTAATGATGGTATAGTACCTTTAGGAGACAATAATTAATGTAAGATTATTGGGGTTGGAAGTGTTAAAATTAAAATGTTTGATGAAGTTATAAGAACACTAACAGATGTTAGACATGTTCCTAAATTAAAGAAAAAAATAATTTCTTTGGGAGTTTTGGATTATTGTGGTCATAAGTTTACAGGTTTATGTGGAGTACTAAAAGTATCTAAGGGTATTTTAGTGGTCATTAAGGCACTGAAAACAGTATATCTTTACAAATTGGTTGGAAGAACTCAAGTTAATGATACAACATTAGTATTTGAAGAGGTATTAGGATCCACTCAATTATGGCATCATCATCTTGGTCATATGAGTGAGAAAGGACTTCACGTATTAATGAATCGTAAATTGCTTCCAGCTCTAAAAACTCTGAATTTGATGTTTTGTAGATCTTGTATATTTGGAAAGCAATGTAGACAAACATTCAAAGTCGCAGTAGTCATGTTAGTAAATGTGTTCTCGATTACATTCACTCTAATTTGTGGGGTCCATATCCTATTATTTCCTATGGGGGAGAAGCATATTATGTTTTGTTTATAGATTATTTTTCAAGAAAGGTTTGTGTCTATGTCTTAAAAAGAAAATCCAATGGGTTTCACACATTTAAACAATTTAGAGTTATGGTGGAAAAAAGAACTAGTAGGACAATCAAATTTTTAAGGACAGATAATGGGGTGAATTTACCTCTTTAGAGTTTGAAAAGTATTGCAAAGAAGAATTGATCGTAAGAACATAAAACGAATGTATACAATCCTTAGAAAAATGGCATTGTAGAATGCATGAATAGGACTCTTCTAGAGAGAGCAACGAGCATGCTTAGTAATGCTAATTTGGGGCAAGAGTTGTGGGAAGAAACAGTTTTCATTGTTGGTTATCTAATAAATTGCTCACCATCAATGGAAATAAATTGTAAAATTCTAGAAAAGGTATGGACTGGACATCCCTATGATTATTCGAATTTGAAAATATTTGGTTGTGAAGCTTATGCATTTACTCCTAAAAATCAACATTCTAAGTTAGATCCTAAATCAAAGAAGTGCATTTTTGTTGGATATGATGATGTCACAAAAGGATATAGATTGTAGGATCCTACTTCCCACAAGATCGTCATTATCAGAGATGTATTTTTTTATGAATCTTCTCTAATTAAATAAGAAAATGTAAAAGTTGATGTGGAACAGGAACAAGTACTGTCAAAACAACTAGTTCAATTGGAGAAGCAATCTTCTCATCACTCAAAGAAGCAAGAAGTTTATGATAAAAAATGAGTAATATAAGATGAAGAAATTCAAGAAAATGTGGAAACCCCACAACCTGCACCAAGAATATCAATAAGGGGTTGAAATCCTCCTAAGAGGTATACTGATTTTGTTTTGTCTGTATTATTTACTGATGATGGAGAACCTTCATGTTTTCAGGAAGCCATTGATTGTGTTGACAATGCTAAGTGGAAGATGGCAATGAAAGAAGAAATGGATTCTATGGATAAAAACAAGACATGGTAATTGGTTGAACTCCTCAAAGATAGAAAAAATGTTGGATGTAAGTGGGTCTTTGAATTGAAGAAAGGCGTTGATGGTAAGGTTGAAAGATACAAGGCCGGATTGGTTGCAAAAGGGTACTCTTAGATGGAAGGTATTGACTATCATGAGATTTTTTCACCGTTTGTCAATCTTGTATCTAATTGTATTGTGTTAGCACTAGTTGCATTGCTTGATTTGGATTTAGAGAAACTAGATGTTAAAACAACTTTCTTACATGGAGATTTAGATGAGGAGATTTATGTGAAACAACCAAAAGGTTTTGTGTAGCATAATAAAGGAATATTAGCTTGCAAGCTCAAGAAATCATTGTATGGTCTGAAACAGTCACCCAAGCAATGGTACAAGAAGTTTGATTCTTTCATGGTGAGCCAAGGTTATACTAGAAGTGAATATGATCATTGTTTATAATTCAAAAGGTTGAATGATATATTCATTATCTTAGTCTTGTATGTTGATGATATGTTTATTGTGAGTAAAAGCACGGATGAGAAACAGGTTGAAGGCTCAGATGGCTATGACTTTTGATATGATGGATCTTGGAGCTACAAAACAAATTTTGGATATTAAAATACACAGAGACGGAAGAAATGGTAAGCTTAGTTTTTCACGGGAGAAGTATGTTGAGAAAATACTTGTAAGAATCAAAATGCATAAGGAAAAACCTGTGAATGTTCCTTTGGCTTCACATTTTAAGATTTCTTTAGGTTTATGTCTTATTAGTGTTGAAAAAAAGTATTATGTGTCTCATGTACCATATGTCAATGCAGTAGGATGTTTAACGTTTGCAATGGTGTGTACTAGACCTGATATTTCACATGTAGTAGGTGTTGTTAGTAAATACATGGAAAATATGGGAAACGAACATTAAAATGCAGTGAAATGGGTGCTTTAGTACCTAAGAGGCATAAGTGACTATTGCATCACCTTTAACAATAACAATGACTTTGTATGCGGTTTTGTTGATTCATATTTTGCAAGTGATTTGGACAAGAGAAGGTCTACTTTAGGTTATGTCTTTACTCTTGCAACTGGAGCTATAAGTTGGATATCAAAGCTTCAGGATACAGTTGCTTTATCTAGTACAGAGGTTGAACACATTGTTGCATCACATGCTTGCAAATAGGCAATTTAGTTCAAAGGTCTACTTAGAGAAATTACAAGGTTGTAGAACAGTGTACTTGTTTTCTGTGACAGTCAAAGTGTTATACATTTGGCTACAAATCTTGTTTATCATAGTAATACTAAACATATTGATGTAAAGTATCATTTTGTAATACAAGCCATTAGTGAAGGTGGATTAGATCTGAAAAAGGTTCATACTCAAGAAAATTGTGCATATATGTTTACAAAACCAGTGTTGTTAGAGAAGCCACGATGGTGTGTAGTTTCTCTTGGTTTGAAAAAAAAGGTGATGAATAGTCTTGGGAAGAGTGTTAGAAAATTTTGTTTTCAAGGTGGATATTGTTAATAATGACAACTAACTCAAAACTAGATTTGTTTACGGGAAGTTTCTTGTAATGGGCATAACCAGCAGCAGTTTTACTCATGTAACTTATTTTGTGAAGTATATAGTGCATGGTTGGGATGTGTATTGTAAGGTGGTAGTCTGAGAGGCTGAAAGCTCTCCATGTAATCTCCTTTTTCTTAATTAATGAGATTCAATACTTTGCTTGCGTGGATGGTTCCCCTTATGGGGTTTTACCACATTAAATGTTGTTTCGAATGGTGTTTTTTCTTGTAATATGTCTTTGATTTTAAACTATATATATATATATA
>LPNX010750906.1:86029-229140 GCA_001517045.1 Pseudotsuga menziesii
CACTTAAAGTGAGGGGTGGATGGCCAACCCATCAATATACCCCTCTATGCCCTAAATAGAACGCAGGTGTTACATGTTGGCTCATTATGTATAATGTATCTATCTAAGTAACTATATTTACATATTTTGATTTGTATTCAATTCATCTATTAGATGTATTGTGCGTAATACTGCAATATTTTCTTTGTCCCTTTTATGAATATGCAATGTGCATGTAACTAATATTAGTCTTTAATAACATAGAAATTTGATTTAATCTGTGCTTCTTTGGTTTTCCCTATTTTTTTTCATATTCTATTATCATTTGCTCCACAAGTTGAGAGGAATTCTATATGTTAGGTATGGATACACTTTTTCCATTCATATTTCATTGTCATTTGCTCCACAAGTTGAGAGGAATTATATATGTTAGGTATGGATACACTTTTTCCATCCATATTTCATTGTCGTTTGCTCCATTAGTTGAGAGGAATTCTATATGTTAGATATGGATACACTTTTTTCCATTTTTTTCTTTTCAACCCATATACCATTGCTAAGGGGATTCTAGTTTATTCATTTCTGCCATGTTTTGATATATGGCTTTTATATACTTGGAGCTAGGATCACTTTCTTCTCACTTGTAACCAAATATAAACAAGAAAAAACTTTCTTTCAAATAAATAATGCTCTTATTGGCAGCCCTTGAAAGAAAGTATATGGGGATAAAGTATATTCTAGTGTTATGTGTGTATACTTATTGACATTCAATTATTACATCTAAGTATAACTTGATCCTTATTTTAAGAATTAAGTTATCTTTTTTTCAAGTTTGATTTGTTAATTACTCAAAGTTCAATCTTTTATTTTCCCTTGTACTCATATTTTGGGTAGAGAAATCCAATTCAAGAGTATACTTGATAATAGAATTTCTTCATTTGTTGGTCAAATATGTTAAAAGTATCTCTGCTTCTTATTCTCACCTTATTGGAATTGTGACTAAAATACGGTAATTTTTTTTATCTCCTTCTTATACATCTTTATTTCTATTTGTGTATATTACAAGACTTATTATTTTAAAAGAAAAAAAAAAGTATAGTTATAAAGTTGTCAGACTCTAATTGTAAGGTTTCCCATGATTTGAAATTTTGGAGATATTTTTATATCATTTTTAGATTATAGAATAATATGAACGGTTATGTAGTTACCGGTAACATTGAGGCTCTAGTTGACATGTGTGGATTTCATTATGCATTGGGCTGGGTTTATAATATATGTATGTTTTACTTGTAGTTATGTGTTTTTAATTGACATTTACAATAAGACAATCAACTTTCAGGTTTTAATTTTTAGGTAATGGTAAAACAACTTTAATGGGAAGTCAAAAGAGGGTTTCTCACTGAAATATTTTTTAATAATTGATGTGTGGGAATTCAATTACACAACTAGTTACATTAGTTTAGTTTAGATTTTTATTATGGATCCCAAGAGAGAATTTGTTCATTTGTCACACATTCCAAGCTTTAATATGTTTGCTATTAAAACAATAATGAACCTTTTTAGCCTTTAGCATGGTCATTGTGGATTTGACACCACTGCTAAAAGATAACAATGATTGAAGACCACCTGAATTAGTATTGTGTACCAGTTTGTTATCTTGTAGAGCTCATATCCAGGATACTATTACTAATTAAGAAGATTGTTTGAACTAATATTAATAGAAGAGAAGGACTGTATATGTAAACAATATTCATCTGTGAGATTGTTGGATTGATGGAGTGATAATTTATCAAGGATCTGAATACATTGCCCTCATTTTCGTTAGTATGATTTTTTTTGTAGTATGTACCCTTTGTTGTTGTATTTGCAACTTTTTATTTGATAAGCGTGTACCATATAAACAGAAAGGGAGGAACAGTATTGTTGATACAAGTACCTTTGAGAATGTTATATCCTAGAAGACTGTAGAGAAGAATGAATATCATTGATATCCATAACATACTCCAGAGGTGTGGGATTTAGTTGAAGGGGAACCAGTTGGCCTTGGTAAAGCAAGTTATTTGTAGGATAAATGCATTGGCTTGGGTTTGGGGAAACGATGGTTCTTGTTTTGATAATGTATGTTAGTTGTTGGCGAGCTACATTGCCCAGCCATCATGCAAGCCTGGAAAATGTACCTTTCCTCTTGATGATGTTGGACATATTTGAGATTGATTATTTTCATAAATACCCCTCTTAATACCTTAAATGTTATGTAATTAAGAATTGATTTCCTCTACATGTAGGGAATGGTAGAGACGTAAAATAGTTTACAATTACAAAGTTTTACCTAAGACTTTCATCCAATAATGTAAGCCCCATAATATGCTCTCCTACTTTCATACCTATAAACTATAGAGAAGGTTGAAATCAAGGAGTGGTGGCATTACCATGAATCTTGTAGTGTCCTTTGAGTTAGCGAATCAATTTACCGATTAAGCTTGACATGGTTTTCTAACGGTGCTTTTAAGAAACATTGATTTTTTGGTTGAGAAAAATGAACACCTTTAGAAGTTATTTTACAATGTGCTTTTAAAGAAAGCATGATTTTATAGTAGAGACAATGGATGACATTTAGGTTTGATGCATTTACTTCCTTAAATGGTTAATATCGTGTATATATATTTAATCCACTCAACTTATTTTGAATACATAAGTTTGTAATATTGCTTAGTGCTTTTAATTGTTTTCTCTCCTTTCAATGTGAACACCTGGTGTAGTTTATTATGTCATCACCATGAATGGATGTATGTTTATGTTTGGTTAGACTCTTTTATTAATGGGTGTACGTTTATGACGGGATGTATGTTTATATTTAATCTACTCAGCTTATTTTGAATATGGAATTTTTCAATATTGCTTAGTGTGTTTAATTGTTTTCTCTCCTCTCAATGTTAACACATGGTATAGTTTATTATGTTATCACCATGAATGGTTGTATGTTTATCTTTGGTTTCTTTTATTTTATTTCAACATGTTGTTTATTATCTATTATTAACATCATGGAGGATTGAATGTATAATAAGACAAGAGCCACGATGTGGCAATGTCCCTAACTACAACATTTGTTTTTGGAGGGGAGCAAATTTGTAATTGGATGGAGAAATTTTGCTATTGTGAAACCCAACTATTGGGCTTTGATGAAAAGGATTCCATGGTTGAGACCATGGCAATGCCAACTCAACATAAACGAAAATTTTAAATAATTATCGAACATTATTATTTATATTGCAAATGCCAATCTCTTTTAACAAATGGTATTCATAGCAATATTCAATATTATTCTTGAAAAGAGTTGCTCCAAAATTTCCAACTGTTATTAACAAAAGAAATATCCAAGAGATACAACCATACAAATACAGTAGAGTTGTCACATATGCAAGACATTGCTAGTTGCACATGTCAATAAGTCTTTAAAAGAAACTCAACTAAATATTGAAATAAAACTTAATCCATAAAATATTTCACAACACAATTTATAACAATGACACTAAACAAATCACTTCTCTATATAAAATCATATTTAAATATAATTAGAAATCTCGCAAAATAAGCGTCCAATAACAGTTTTGGGGTAAACATCTCTAAATTGTAAATTATGTGACTTGTTGTTCTATTTCAATACCATATAATCAATTGAAAAACATTGTAATTTTATTTTTTTTAAATAGGCATCCATAAAGTACAAGCATCATTCATAAAAAAATGTTACAATCTGGTCAATTATAAATAGTTAAATTGAATTCATATTAAGTGGGTTAAATTGAATTCATATTAAGTGGGTTAAAATGAATTCATACTAAGTGGTGTATGTATAGATGCATTCTAACAATACAAAATGGACAAACTGCTTGGAACACTGCATAAATTAATCTTCTTTTGAAAGGTCGCAAAAATGAAACTTCTAATATACATGAGAAAAATATAACAGCAATTTGTGATTACAAACGATAACACTACATTTGTATCAAAAACACCTAAAAAAAATATAAACATATATAAATGATTCGAGCTCAAAATCTCATTTCTATATCTATTCTTAAAAAACTACTGCTTAGACATCCTCCCATGCCAATTGTTCTACTAGACACCACATCCACTATGAGATTAAGCATGGAAGAGGCTTTGATAACTAGCCATTGTTTTTCAGTGTGCTCATCACATCTTACATGTTGTAAAGACCTTATATTGGCTAATTATTTAGGAAACATCTTTATTCTTAAGCACTCCCTCATGTCCAAAATATTCAAGTTTGATAGTTGATCAAGTTTCATTGGAAGGTTATTCAAAGAGTTGCTTAGTAAAATATCAAGAAATTATAGTTGTTGAAGTCTGCCAAAAGAAGGAGAAAGAATTGGCAAGCTTTGACATGTAGATAATATCAACATCCTAAGTGACCTTAACATCCTCAAGTCATCAGGTAACTTTTGATTAAGAAGGCAATTAGTTGGAATTGAAAGCACTCCAAAGGCCCATAAACAAAAAAAGGGACAAGGCATCAACCCTTTGCACAAAACAACAAAAAAACAAAAATACATCAAATGTTGAAACGACTATTAAATTTCCATATGAAATTAAATGACAACATATACACTTCCTTCATGAAATTTATCATTTTTATTTGTTAATTTTAACATTTCCATACTATACATAAATTTAATTCCAGTATATGCTTCATCTAAATGAATATGAAAATTAAGTCACTTATTGCTAATGTACATGAGATTCATATTATAGATATCATGTTGTGTAGGCGGCAAATGTCTCCATGCCAAAGGGACCATGCTTGCTTGTCTAATACATAGGACACATGGAAATATTTTAGCATGGTGTTTTATCTCACATATATAATAACATCCAAATGCTTTAAACACTCATATAGTTCTCAATATCTAACAAACTAACCAATGTTGTTTGATCTTAGCATATGGATCGAGTACATGTGAACAATATAAAAACAAATTTGATGCAAAGCTAAGCTAAGGATTAATATATGCTTAGAATTAACTTTTGTGACCTAAGATAGTGGAGGGGTTGATTACCAACGGAGACTGAACGACGATACAGTTACAAGAATTATTCTTGGCTTGAATCCATTGCACAACTCCCTAAATATTCCCTAGAAACATCACAAGTAAGAACCATAGCTTAAAGATAAAAGTAGCTTAGATATGCATACAGAAACATCACAAGTAAGAGCCACACCTTAAAGATAAAAGTATCTTAGATATGCATACATGGATTCCATGAAAAATGCACTATGTATATTAGTGCAAGGCTTATGTTACACTAATCAATGATAGTTCATAGTATTATGATAAAAGCACCAAATATGGAAGATTTCCTTTCAAACCGAGAGTTTTTTGTAGTTGGTTGTGTGCATCCTCAATGCTCTAGAAATCAAGCCATGCACCTCCAATTATTTTATCCCACATGGTCTCTGAAAGGGCCTTTACGTTTGGAGACTTTGAAACAATAAACTATATTTTTTTGGAAGAAATATGATAATCAGGCAGAGAATAAGCACTGCAAACCAAAATAAAGCAATAAAATAAAATCTTAGAGTGAAGATTAAAAGGGGGATTGTTGTTACATGTGAATTTGAGATTATTGTAAAGGGATAATGCAAGGGTATTTTTGCTACTTCCACCCATCCCTTCTACCCAATAACTATGTTATGGAAAAGGATTTGTTTGACATCATTGAAAAGATTCTTCAATCCCACTATAAATTCTAGCATACACGGGACTTGGGCATTGTATTTGCTGGTGGATAGTTCAACCATTATATTATCATGCATCCCATCAATGAGGCTCATAAAATAAAAAATTAAAACCAAATGAAAAGTAATTAAAAAATCAATGGTGTCTTATAAAATAAAAATAATAATAAAACCAACATAAATCCATCCAAACTTACGTATAAATTATTCTAAAATGTGAAAAAGTTAAGACAAAAAAAAAATTATACCTCAACTTGGAACTGGATCCCTCTCGGTGCTTGATAGATCTGAGTTTAAGATGGATCTATGTTGGTCTAATTCTAATTAGCACATCAATCTATTGTGATTTTTTCAACTAAGGGTTTCCAAGGTATATCTTTTGTGATTTTCTTGACTAAGGATTTTCAAGGTATATCTTTTGAGAGTTGTGTGTGTGTGCCAATGTTTTCTCTTGGTTTAAAATTGGCACACACACACATAAAAATCTCTTAACATTCTCATACACAAGTTTATCATACTATTCAACAACATTATTTTACATAAAGAGAGATATCTTCTTAAAATCATAACTTGTGTTTTTTAAAATTAGATATGCCTTCATACTACAATCTTTAATATATTAAAAATCTCCCAAAATATTTTGACAATACAGTTCTATATTTATATATTTTCTTTCATATTAAAGTGGAGCTATGGAAATCCTATATACTATGTATTCTTTTCAAATATATTAGATATATGATAAAATCTTTAAATATACAATATATGTCACATTGTGTTCTTAAGAGTTATGAAGCATTGTGATAATCTTAATTTGTTGTGTCCTATGTCTAATTTAAATTTATAAATTTTACACCCTAAACATCAATTATCTTAAGAGGTTAAATGCTCTAGTTACCCATATTTGGGAGTTAGAGTATGTAATTTTACACTTTATTAACACACACAAAAAAGATGTGTTCATTTATCCACTACATAACTATACTTTCTTAAAATGTCACTTTCATAATATATCTCTTTTGATTAAAAAAAATAAGCAATATACTTGAAAAATCATTGACTTGACTAAAATATAAGTTTTCGTTTTAATATCTTGCAATAAAATTTCCAAATCACTTTTTATCATAAATATCCTACTAAATAAAGTTAATCAATATTCTTGTCCTATGTATCATGTTCTCCATGATATATTCTATTTTATCCTCTTTCATATCATGGAAACTAAGCAACTTAATATCTCCTTCATACAGACCATGAACAAACATGAATGAAAACAAACATCATTCAAAACATTTCAACATCAATATAAAATACATTATATTTAATCATACATTTTAATTAAAAAAATATTGTAAATGTAAGCAAACACCATTCAAAACATTTCAACATCAATATAAAATACTATTATATTTTATCATACATTTTTTTTTAAATATCATAAATGTAAAGAAACATCATTCAAAACATTTCAACATCAATATCAAATAAATTATATTTAATCATACATTTTATGTATGATTAGATAAGATTAAATAAAAGATTGTTTTAAATGTTAAAAGCACGGTATATAATACCTATTTTAATAATTTATATAAAGAAAAGAAATTAAAAATATATAAAATCGTTATATCAAAAAAAAAGGAGTGAGGTGCTTTACAACTTAGTACAGAAAAGATGGTGTACCATAAAGCAACAAAATTAAATTTATTTTTTTAGAATTTTTTGGCTCCAAGAACTCGCTCCAAGAAGTTTGAATTCTTAGCTTCAAAACCTGGGTTCTAGTTTGTTGCATGCATGGAGTTGGATCTGTCTATTGCCTGGCTCTCGTGATTGGTGTTTGTATTGGAGCATGGTGTGTTGCAGAGGTTTCATTAAGTCTCTACAAGATTGTTCAAGATCATTCGTGACAGGTTCTAGCGAGCAGTTTGAGGATCGTTTGATTCGTTGTTGTGTTTACACTTTGAATTGTTGCATTTGAGCTGCCTTTTGATTGTTGGGCTCTGTGGTTGATCTTGATGGGCTCTGATCTTCATGCCATTGAATTGATCAGTTGATCTAGAGCGCATGCTTGATTTTCTTTCTGAACTGGTTCTTTCTGCATGCCAGCCTCTCTGGTGTTTGATATGGCCCTCCTTGGTCTTCTCTGTGCTGGGTGGTTGTCTTCTTAAGCTTGCTTGTTCTGATTTTCATTATCCTATCTGCTGGTTCATCTGCAGGTATTCATCTTTTTTTTTCTCTTTTCTTGATTGGCAAGTTGAGCCCTCTCTCAAATGGATGTTGGTGGGGAACCTCCTCCTACGCTTCCACCTTAGTTGGATTCTTTCAAACATCTTGTTGTTTCCTGTGGTAAGAGGAAAGGTGGCCCATCGCAGAGATTTGTGAAGAAGATTGGCATCCCCTTTGTTGAACTTCCCGCTGACAGGATCTATCAAAAAACTTTAAATCTTGTTGAGCGTGGACTTATTGGGTGATTTACTAGCCTCTGGCCTTCTCCTAAGGCCATTGATGGCTAGGTTCAGAGAAACCGGAGGCCTTTAGTAACTGAAGGAATTCAAAATCACTTTGTAGGTAGAGGTTACTACGTCTTTGTGTTCGATTCAGCTAAATACTGTGACCTCATTTTTTGTAATGGACCTTACTTCAAGGGCCCTCAAGGTCTCTATCTGAACAAGTGGACCCCGGATTTTGATCCTACGCAAGATGTTTCGTCCTCATTTCTTGTCTGGGTTAGGCTCCTTCATTTACCTTTACACTCTTGGAACTCAGATTCTCTAGAAGCCATTGGGAACAAGCTTGGAAAATACATAGACAAGCCAGATCGAAAAGATCAATATTCATGTGTAGAATATGCGTTGAAGTTGATTTGGAAATTGGACTTCCATAGGTGATCAAGCTAACTATTCTTGAATGGTCTTACATACAAGAGTTGTACTATGAGCAAATTCCTTTCAAGTGTCGGTTATGCCATGGTTATGGACACTTTGCCCAAAGTTGCAAAAAAAAATCAGAAGAGGAGCTTGAAAAAGAAAAATATGAACAATGGACTCAAGTTTGGAAATTTGGAAACTCTAACCAGGACTTTAAAAAAAGGTAAAGAAAGAAATATTTTGAAAGGAGACGCTGCTGTTGGGAAGAATCCTCAGGCTGCAAAAAATCCCAAGGCATCCTCCAATCATTTTGTTGTCTTAAGCTCTTCTGAAGACCCTATTCTTAAAGAGGGTGAACTGCATCAATTCGAAGTACAGGATGATGTCTCTGCAGTTAATATAGGGTCCATGGAACAAGTTGGAGCAGCTATCCCAAAATTACCCAATGTTGGTGAATCCAAGTAGGATGATCGTCCTTCTCCAAACAAAGCTAAGTCTCCTCCTTCTTATGCAGAAATAACTAAGAATAAGTCGGCTGACAGCTCTGGCTCCTCTGATGAAGATTCCATTGAACAACTCTCTAAAAAGGCAAGTAGGAAGTCTAGAAAGGAGGCTTGAGAAGAAGAGGATAATAAAAAAAAGACACAAGGTAGCGAGTCCACCACTGAAATATTGTTTGGCAGAAGTAAGAGGACTCGGCCCTCTAAGGGAGTCATCACTCCCTCCCTCTCGGGTAAATAATGCAAGCCGTCTCTTGGAATTGCAGGGGGTTGGGGAACCGAACCAAAGCAGAAGCAGTCAAAGATTATTGAAATTTGTTTCTTCTGAAATTATCTTGCTCCAAGAGACTAAGATAGAGGAGGAATATCTTCTTCTCTTAAGTAAAACCAAATGGAAATTGAATACTGGAAAAATTGTTAGTGCGAGAGGCTCATCTGGGGGTCTTGCAACTCTTTGGAGTGATGAAAAATTTCAGCTGAAACGTTGCTTTGCCACCCATCATTGGATATTTACTGGCCTCTACCATATCTCCAGTAAGATCTCCTTGGCCCTCTATAATCTCTACGTCCCAACTAATTTCAATGAAAAAAAAAGAATGTTGGAACACACTCTCAAACTTCATAGAATCCAATTCTCCTATAAACACAATAGTCACGGGAGATCTCAACATTTCCTTAGCTCCGAATGAGAAGAAAGGTGGTGTATTGCGGAAAGGAATATTCTCAAGACACTGTGGGGGAGTTGATCCAGTTCTGCAATCTAAATGATTTTAAACCCAGAAAAGGACGGTACACGTGATCCAATAATAGAGTGGGATCTTCCAATATTGATTCCCGTCTTGACAGGTTTTTATTCCATAGTTCATTTATGGATGGGAAATTCATCATCACAACTAATATTCTGCCCAAACTCTCTTCAAATCACCATCCCATATCTCTAAATTTTTAAAAAGAAAATGATCTCAGCCCAATTCCATTTCATTTCAGTCTCCTATAGATTGGGAGAGATGGTTTTTGGGACATTGTATATCAAGCATGGTCTCAGTATGTTGTCGAATCTCCCTGGTTTGTTTGGGAACATAAATTAAAAAACACTAAATCTGCTTTGAAAAACTGGGTAAAAAAACTTCTTCTTACTCTGACCACTATCAGGCAAGAGAGAGTGCTCGAGATAATAGAGTCCAATTAGGAATGGAAAACAACGATATCACCAAATCTCAGCTTGCCTTAGAACACTTTTCTCAATCTAAAACCTCTCAATCTTTTCGCTGGGAGAAGGAATATCTTCGTATGAAGACTCGAAGTCTATGGTTGCAGGCGAGGGATAAAAATGATGCCTTCTTCCATTGCCAATGCAGATCTAGATTGTACAGGAATCATATTTTAGAAATTTCCATTGGGGAGGGGGAAATCATTAAAGTTCAAGACCATATCAAACAGGATGCCAGTTGTCATTTTCAGCTTTTGTTTTAGGAGGATGGTCTCTCTAATGGTGCAGTCTCTGTAGAATTTTTGGACAATGTTCCTTCTCTTGTCAGTACAGAGGACAATGTTGATTTATTGAAACCCTTCACTGAAAAGGAAATAATGGATGTCATTTGGGAAATGGATCCGGATAAAGCTCCTAGGTCGGATGGGTTTTCCTTCCATTTTTATAGAGTCTGCTGGAACATCATCAAATCAGATATGATCTGCATGGTGACATCCTTCCAACAAAAATCCAAAGTGGGAGGGTGCACGATTTCTACATTTCTGGCTCTCATTCCTAAGGAAGTCATTTTTTCTTCTTTTGAAAGATTTCATCCTATTTCGTTGTGTAATGCCTCTTACAAGATCCTAGCCAAACTTCTTGCCAACAGATTCAAGCTATTTCTAGGAAATATGATCTCTCCTCTTTAGGGGGGTTTTGTAAAAGGTAGGCACTTAGTCGATAATGTAATCCACGTCCAAGAAGCCCTTCACTGAAGTTTCCAAAGGAAGGAGAAAGGAATGTTAATCAAACTGGATATAAAAAATGTCTTTGATCGAGTAAAGCTTCCCTTTCTCTATCAAGTCCTTCTTTCTTTTGGTTTTAGTTCTGAGTTTATGAATTTAATCAAAGCTTGTACAGAAAGGACTTCGATTGTGCCCCTCGTCCATGGTATACCCATAGAATTCTTCGGTGCTTCTCTCGGTCTTCTCCAAGGATGTCCGATGTCACCCTTTCTTTACATCTTGATGGAAGAAACTCTTAGCAGAAAAATTTCAACTGAAAAGGAAGTTGGTTACATTCCAAGCATTAAGATAGCTAGGGGTTTGACCCAATAAACCATGCCCTATTTGTGGATTACTCTCTCCTTGTTGGAGGGGCCTCATTGAATATTTCTCATTCCTTCAATGATATTCTTCAAAAATTATGCCTTTTCTCAAGAGCCTTGGTCAATAATCAAAAAAGTGTTGTTTATGGTTAGAATGTAGATCATTCTGCAATTCTTTGAATTGAAAACTCCTTGGGTTTCCCTGGTTTTAATAAGTGGGAGAAGATAAAATATTTGGGGCTATCTTTAACTATTGGATCAAGCCCTCCTTCTCTCTGGCTTGAAGTTATTGCTAAAATAAAAGCTAAAATCTCTTATTGGGGTTGTCAGTGGTTAACCAAGGATGGAAAATTGGTGTTGATAAAGGCAATACTTTCATCTCTTCCCATATTCCAATCCTCTTTGATGCTATCCCCTAAGTCTATTTCGTCTCAGATTTCCAAAATTTTGCGATATTTTCTCTGGAATGGAGGCAAAGGAAACCAGAATAAGATGCATCCAGTAAGTTGGGATATCATTAAAATACTTATTTCAGAAGGTGGTTTACAAATCCGTGACCTTGGTTTGGATAATTTGGCACTAGGTGGTAAACTCATTTGGCAGTTGTATGTGGATAAAAAAAACCATGTTAGTAAGATCTTTAGGATGAAGTATCTAAAGGGCGGCTCTTTGAGAAATTTAACAACTTCTAGCACTCCTACAGGCACAGCTATTTGGAATTCTTGCAGAAGAGGAATCGATAAATTCAATCAATATCTCTATAGAATCCTTAGAAATGGGAAGAGAATCCTTCTCTAGGAGGATAAAATCTCAGGAAATCCTTCTCTTTCGTCTTTCATCTTGCTAGAAGAGATCAAGAACTGGTTAACTAACAAAGGCCTGCTCCATTTGCCTGATATTTTCTCATGGGACAGCGCTGGTAACTAGGTTGGATGGTCTCTTCCCGACCTCCCAGTTCATCTCAGCTCCCAAAAAACATTTTTGCTCTCCTCTCTTTTAGGTCTTTCTCCCGCACATCGCTCCTATAAAGACACATGGGGTCAGGGTAAGTCTGGAATATACATAGCTGTAAATGGTTTCATCATTTTTCAAGCTACACATCCCTCAAGCCTGCCCCGAGCACTTTGGAAATCAGTTTGGTCCTCTCCCTATCTTCCCAAAGTGAATTTTTTCACTTGGTTGCTCATGCACAACAAGGTGTTGACTGGAGAAAACTTGTTAAAATGTGGATTTAATGGACCCTTTCGGTGTTGTCTCTGTAAATCAGCCTCTGAATCGTCAAGCCGCCTCCTAATCAACTGTGACTTTGCTAAAATGGTGTGGGATCTTGTTCTCCGTGGCTCTAACATCTCTACCCAAAGACTTTCCCATGTCATTCCCTTCTTTCTCTCCTGGATCAATCGTTGTCCTTTTAAAAATGATAAATCATCTGACGGCTTCAATCTTTGGCTCATAATTCCAAAAGTCACATGGTGGAAGTTGTGGATTTCCAGGAATAATTGGATCTTCAGCAACCATGTTACGACCCCTCAGGTCATGGCTAATAACGTTAAAAGGTCAATTGTTGAATCTGCTAGTAGTTTGAACTCCATTTCCTCTCTACTCTCTGCAATTTCAACATGGTTGGGCTCCACTCCAACAGGTATCAAAAAATTGGTCTGCATTAAACATGTATCCTCCTATCCCTAGAGTTTTGTGTGGTAATACTAATGCTTTTAAGTCATTTTGAATGAATTCCTCTTCAGCGACTATTTTCTTTAATGGTGCATCCAAGGGAAATCCTGGGATCTCACGAGCTGGGGGTTTGGTCTTCTCTCCAGGAAGACTGATTGAATCCAGTTTTAGCTGGGGACTTGGAATCATGTCGAATAACCAAGTTGAAAGCCACAACCTTCTCATGGCATGCCAGATTACAAAGGATAAAGGATACAATTCAATCCAAATTTTTGGCTATTCAGAGTTGTTGATCAATGCTTTAAATACAGTTGATCAATTCAATAATACTGCCTTGAATAAAACTCTGCAGAGAATTCAAAATATTCTGAAAGAATTTGATGGGGTCGCATATTTTCACATTCTTCGGGATCTAAATCATCTTGCATATGCCTTGGCAAATAAAGCATGCCTTCTTTCTCAAGGTACCCTCTGCATCAGCAGAGAAACCAGCTATTTTCACGCAATTCTATAATTTGTGATCCCATAAACTGTAATTTGTTTACTTCTGAGAGATTCTTCCTCAAGCTGTAATAATTTGTACAAACTCTGGTCTTCTTGAAGCACTTCTTTTGATTGTGTAATTGGTTGTTTGGCATTTGTCAAAACAGGTATGTATCTCTTCATATAAATTAAAATATATATATTATTTGTTTTGGTTAAAAAAAATAAAGTAACAAAATTATTTATAAAGCAAGAAAAGGATCAAATTTCTTAATTAAGATATAAAAAAACACACACATATTAAAAAAATTCTAAATTATCAAAAAAACATACTAGATATTCATATTTTAAAAATTTATAATAAAAATTATTGCAAAACTCAAGCCATAAATGATAAAACAATAGAGGATGGGTTGTAAAACACTTGCAAATCCCAGCAGTTATTTTATTCTTAGCATTCAAATTCCTTGCAGATAATTCAAAAATCAAATTCGCCTAAGTATTCTCAGCATAGATAGACATACCACCCTCATCATTTAGCATTTTCGCCCATCACAACATGGAAAATCCCACAGGAAACCCCTCATAAACCTGAAAATCAACATTGTTGAGTTGGCACATAAAGTTGTACCTCAAAATAGAACATTCCCAAATCTTCCTAAAAAAACTCCCCAACATGAAATCCCACCACGCAATTTCAATCCAAAGCCACAGAAACCCTTATAACATATTACTCTAATACCACCATTAAAAGATGGACACGACATAACCCAAAATTTAACCGCAATTAATTCCATTTTCTCATGCTCAAAGACATCAAAGGCATCCCCACTACACCAAGGATATGGCTTGACATGACTGACTTTACCTTGCCCAACAGATTTAGACAAAAACAAATTAAATAAAAAACACTCTATAGTATCTAGACCATCAAACACACAAACAAAAACCAAAAGAAAAAAACACATTCAATTGATTCTTGACGAGAGTATTGAGATCACAAAAGAGCTAGGGTGATTGATCTTTGAGCAATGAAAATGAATGTTTATCCACCAATGGGTGAAATCAATGGCTGGATTGCAATGTATTATTAACATACAAATTTCAAGAGAACAAATAAGTTACAAGATACCAAAGAATATTAACAGGGGCATTGCCAAGCGTTTTATCATATCATGACCACATATAACCCACAACGCTACTCTTGATTCCATAATAGAAAAAATAACACCAAATCACAGAGGATTAAATTGGTTCATTTGAAGAGAATTGGTTCGTTTTAAATAATGGATCTCACTTGTTCTCAATTGTCAAAGGCCACTACAACTCAAAATTACCACCCACTGTAACCACAAAAGGTAGGGTATATAGAAAAACAGAGAACAATCTTTGTATATCAGTCATGGTCAGTGTTTACATTCACCGAGATAAGAAGCTTTAAATTTTACTGCACGAGACAACAGTAACACTGGAAAGAAAATGCTTTCCAAAATCAACCAAAAAAAACATTATCAAAGAATCTCATTCCATATAATTTGCATCATTATATATCTACAACCAAACACATGGGGATTTTAATCACCAGCAATCAAAATATTCAATCACATGGAATGAAAAGGAGAAAATATGTTATATTAGTTTCCCAATTAGAAGTCGCGGTCCCTTATTTATTTGGGTTAGTAGAGAATGATCATGTATTTAACTTATGAAGAAAAAGTACATTGATCTACAAGTCCATATGTAAATCCCATTGTCAGGCTTATCTTCAGTATGTTGTATTTCCAATAACCTGTAATTCTCAATTCCTCAAGATTGGTTGTTAAATTTAGGTTGTTCTTGACATCTAGTGAAATCTTGGTTCATGGCATAATATAAATGAGAAATGGATCCATACTTTATAAAGTTAGGGACAGAGAAACTTTGATATTATCATGAGTGACTTATGTTAACACATTGATAATCATATGAGTTCACTGAGATAGTTTAAATCTCAAGGAGTACTCTGAAACAAGCTTCAAAAACGAGGAAGACTTATCCTCCAATAGTTTTATTCGAGAGTCAAATTCATAAATTCAGGTTGGTTTTAGAAAAAAATTTACCATAATATCAAGGTTGTCACAAATATTATGTTGATTTGGAAACTTAAAAAAAAACTAAGAAAAAAAACACATGATGAAAGCAATACCATCTTTTACCACTAGAACAGGATCATTATCTATAACAGTCGGAATCTGATGTGCAATAGCAATTACTGTGTAGTTAGAAAATTGGTAGTGTAGTGTTTGTTGTGTAAGATTATCAGTTGTACTATATACTAAGGTAGTAGCTTCATCAAGAACAAGTATGTTTCTACCTTTAGTAATGTTTGACCCAAACAAACAAGCTAGCGATATCCTACACTCCAATTTTATCCAGTTTTAGTTACTACAAAGGAGATCATCATGTTCGTCTGGATATGGTTTTGAAACCAAGCAACTTGGGATTAATAAAACAATAATATTTAATAGGAATGTTATTTTTATTTCAATGTTTGAGGGAGGCTGCAAGAATGGAACAAACCCAAAGAATCTAACTTTTTTTTTCACTCACAAGTTCTTCAAGTTCACACTTTTTTAAATCCTACAATGCAAACAAAATCCAATCTGCATCAAATCATATCAACTTTGACTTCCTAATATATGTTTATAGTTTTTATAGAGAGGATAGCTTATCTTTACAATGGCATAATCATTACATATTGAACCATAGGCAAGAAAATTATATGATATGCAACTCCCAAATCTCTATGTCCAGGTGCTCTCCAACATGATCAAGATTAGTGTGTAGATTTCCCTCAAACATTGTAGAATCTTGTGGAATAATACTTAATTTGGATCTTAAATATTGCAGACCTATTTTTGAGATATTAATGTCCTTAATGAGAATCTTTTCTCTTGATGGTTCTAAAGAGTGCTTGAATAAGAGTAGACTTTCCACTCCGTGTAAGCCCCACTACTCCCACCTTCATTCCTCTTGATGGTTCTACAAAATGGAAGAATGTTTGAATAAGAGTAGATTTTCCACTCCCTGTAAGAACCACCGCTCTCACTATCACGAACCCAGAGTCACATACCCATTTACACACTTTGTAACAAACCCATTTTTAATAAAAGTTGAGAGTAAAATAAAATATACCATCCATTCCTTTAATCACATAAAAATCCATTTCATAAAAAAATATTTATTTAGACATTATTCACCACATACAAGGATTTAACCTTCACTTTTATAAAGAAAATATAACAGCCAATATTGGTCGTAATTTACATCCATAATAATCCAAAAGGAAAACCCCTTATAAAGTATTTATCCTACCATATGCTATACTTTGTTTTCCTTGTAATACCATTATTCTATATCTATTGGATATATATAAAATGCAAACTAACCCACTTATATATATTGAAATTCAATTTACAAACAATATAAATAATATTGTATATGTTCAATTCATTCATAAATTCGATTTATAGTTATATCAATGTACATAAAATGAGTTTTAAACAATACAATGCAATCATAATACTCCATATATGAAAGTTAGAACATGTATATTGGAGTTACAAACGTAATCATAATAATAAATTATTACATGGTTCAGCCCAATCATCCTCGTCATATTTATCTCAGCCAATTATTCCCATGGCGTGCAGGGTTGGAATTTCAAATGACTGACACCCGTCAAAATTGTAGGTAACAATCAAAATTTGAAACGTTTCCTGTATTCTAAGCCAGATTTTGACGGTCTCGCTAAAATCTTAGTGGTATTTGACGGGTAAATTGACCCATGACGGCCATTTACCCGTCAAATTCCATCCCTGATGGCGTGGTTGGAGCCTAAAGAGTTTTTTCAGTTTTTAAAACTAACAGAGTTGTTAAATAACTGTCGAACAAGTAAAGTGTTGATCCCCTTTTTCAGTATGTACATTATATCAACTGTCAACCAGTACCGACCGATACCATTAGTCAAATTATATATATATTTTATATATTGTCAAACAGTACACGTCTATAACATTAATTACCATATGATTTGGATAAATCAATGCAAATAACCAAAAATCTAAACCAACGTGTATTCAGATAAGTCTTCAAACAAAACATCAGTTTCCAAACAACAACAGTTTAAACCGATGCGTATCTATTGCGTTGCAAGAGGTAAACATCTCAAGTGTTGGACGGCTAGAGTGAGACTCACAATCTCTAGATAGACAAAAATAAATCGAACTACCAGAGAGAGATCTTAACGCTAAGTTAGGATCGGGACACAAGCCGGACTTGAAGTTATCGATCTCATGTACAACTAAGCGCTGATTTCCCAATGCGTGAACTAGAGGTGACAGTTTTCTTTTATGTAAGACTTAGCGCAGGCTTTCCATCACGATGGGAGATGCCTTGGAGGACTGTTAAGTATGGAAACAAACCTAAACAAAGTCTGCAGAAAAAAAGGAGGGCGAAAGGAAAAAAAAGCTCGACGCAAACCTGTGTACCAGATCCGAGACTTCGTATTGTCTGTTTACTTCGGTGGTATTAAGCATTCACGCTGCAGGTTTTAAGGAGGGAAAGGAAAGAGAGAATGCAATAACAAACCCTACTCAATGGCCTTTACAACGCAGACTTCCACATTTCAACATGCAACTTCAGAGGTCTCTCCTAGTCTAGTATAAACACAGACATTGGCTTAAACATGGGTTCCGTGTGACCAGGTTTAAAGATAATGGACAACACAAGCTTTGAGAACCCTGCGCATACATCAATACTTAGATCCCATCATACAACTAAAATGACGGCATTATCTAAGTATAGAGGGCGCTTCCATTACAGATACGATCAATCAACCAAAACAACGGCATTGACTATATACCGAGATCGTTTTCATACGTAAGCATTCCAGATCTATAAAAAAAAAAAAAAAAATGAAGGCGCTAAATCTCTACAGAGATTGTCTCCAAAACACAGAGATACAACACGCACAGGGATTTAAAGGGATCTGGTTCTTAAACCGGCAACAATTTTGTGAATAGATCCACACAAATAAAGAAGTCTCAAATGCGGAGTGATGATCCACATATTAAAGCAGTCGCAGACATAAAGATACACAGAGTAACGAAAATATTGCAGTTGGGTTAAATCTTGAAAATGGATACTGAAATTATGTTCAGATTCATAAAAGAAAACAGTCACGGATTGGAAAAAAAAAAATTTGCCCATACTAATTATAAGCTTCAAAACCCTAATATTACCATTTATGATAAGATATTGCAGGGTTGAGACAACCGAAATAAGTTCAGATTCTAACATTTAAGTTTATGGAGCGAAATCACAATATTTTGGAAAGAGATCCAGGCGATAAAGAAACCGTAGGCTTCTAAAAATGAGATCCATGCTCAAGGAAAACGCAGCATTTTAAAGTTAAACTCATTTTCAGAAGAAAAAAAAAACAAACGCAGAAAGCCAATCACACGTAGGTATACATCTGCAGATCGAAACGTTTTCTAAATAAAGAAGTCACCGAACAACTCATGAGATCTATTCAGTTCCAATAATAATAATAAAAAGGACATTGCCCATATCCAACAATTTTCAAGGAAATGCATGCACAAACACAAAAAAGACGCATACGCTTAGCAATGTAAAGTTCAGATCTCAAATCGCTGGAATGGAAACTTCAGAATTCAAACATTAATTCCCAGATTTATACAAGTCGCTGGCCATGGGATATAAATTCCAGATCTATATGTATAGTACAAATCGCATGGAAGAGTTTGAAATTTTTCAATACTTACTTGGAAAAAAAAAATGACGACTTGGAGATTCAACTCCTCCCAACCATAGGAGGCAACAACTCAACAGTTTGCTCCGCTCCACCCCCGAGCTGGATCACCAACCATGCACCCGAACAGCAAGATACTTCCTCGCGACACTCAACCTCGAGTTCGTAACAAGTTCTCACGATGGACTTATAAACAAAAAACAGAAGAATGCTCAACAATCATTCTTCCCATGCACAACACGGCGTCCCATGCTATTCCAGTGCACCATATAAATAATTTTGCCTAGGTCTTATGCCATCCGCAATCAAATCTCCAATCAGATCCCTGAATCCCTATGATTTAGGACCTTGTCTGGTTGTTGAGCTTTGGATTAGATTTGATTGGTGTCAATCACTCTTAGCTTGCTTACACATGTCCATTGGTGCCATGGTTGGTGTCCCCTCATGTAGTTGAGTTCTCCAAGTGTCTTTCTCTTTATTAATTATTCAATAAAAATGTTTAATTGTGCAAATGTTATTTGAGTTTTATAACTCATTACAATATAAAAACAAAATAAATAGATATTTTTCAAAACGTGAAAAATAAAATAATGTCATGGGGTATTACACCCACCTTCATTCCTCCTGGAAAAGTGCATGTAAGGCATTTCAAAACAAGTGGAAGATGTGAAGCATAGAGCACCTGATAAGATGATCCCTTCTATCAGTCTAGCATAGTAATGTGAACTGTAAATGACTAACCATAAATACAAGAGAAAATAATTTTCTGCTTCTTGTACCTACCTGAAGATCAAATAGATATATTGTTCCTTTTACTGGACAATTAGCGTTTGGCCTTGATTCCTCTATGACAAGGGGTGCCTCACTAGGAATATGTGAATGTTGCAATATCCTTTCCACTTAAACAACTTCATTCTCTATATTACATAAGAGACAAATCATCCAGGATAGTAATGAACTTAGGTTCAACCCATATGTTATTGCCAAGGCAACAATTCCTAAAAAGGTATCCATTAAATAACATCTTACCATAGAAATGGGTTATGTTCTTTAGCATCGGTTCATTTAAAAAATATAATTGCATCTCAACATAGCCATGGTTTTCCTGTACTCACTTGCATTAATGACTCCTTATGGTAAACAAACCAAGGAAAATCCAAATACAAAAGTTGACAGAAAGTGTTCCATAAAGCATATCCACTATGTGGATGCAACACCATGAAAAGAAGGTCTAGAAAAAACAGCAATCGATTATAATTTTGATCTGATGAATCGGTTTTCTTGATCAAAACTTCTAATTGTGGTTTCACCAGAGATTGATTCATGAAAATGTTGAATAATTGGATATCTACAAACGCCCACTAACCATGCCAAATCCCTGGATTGGCATAGCCTTCCATGGGGGTGGTGAAACAAAATTCTAAAATGTATTCCTCTAAATTTTCTTTATGGGTTCACCCACGGACAAACATTAAATTTATCAATATATTCATGTGTTATTGGTCTCACGAATTCACTAAACATAGTTATCAAGTAAATTGTGCACAAAAGCAATGTATTCCTATAAATTCGCTTTATGAGTTCAAACCTAACATCAAACATTAAATTTGTCAATATATTTGTGAGTTCTCGGTCTCACGAATTCGCTAAAAAGAGGTATCTCAATGAAAATTTATTCATGAGTTCCATTTTTATTGATAAATGAAAATTTTATTGGTGAGTTCTGAGTTTATTCAAAAAAATAGAGGTTTATGTGCTTTTTGGGTCTCTGAATTCGTTAAATATAGTTAAATGAATCGAACATACTGCGCATTGGAGTGTTTCTTCCATCTGCACATTGAATCCATGCACAAGATAGTAGTTGAATACCATGAAGCTTTAGATGATGGCTCTATACCATGGTTTCCCTTATCCCTCTGGCCTGTGTATTAGCCCCCCCTCACCCGTCATCTCGAATCTCTCAAGCTTTAGTTTTCGCCCCATTTGCGAAGGCAGATAGAGAAAGATGTAGAGATGAATTAGATAAACCCTTTTTCGTACGTCAACTTGATCCAATGCCAGGGTTCCTCGTAGAATGGGTCTGCCACCTCTCATTTGCATCAACACTGGAAACTCTTCCAGTAGCCATAGACGGCTGTAAATATTTGGCAAGCCCAAAAATACATATAGATTTCACTAGAGAGAAAATGCCGTAATGCACCAAAATACATATAGATTTCACTAGAGAGAAAATGCCGTAATGCACCGAAGATACAAACACTAGAGCTCATTATAAAATTTCACCTAATGAATGCACCATCCATGTAACTATAGTGCTCTGGTGAAAAAAATGAAATAAAGAACCCATAACAATAATTCCTTTCCATGAGAATAAAATTCATTACAAAGCAATATTGCTTCTTATTAAACTTAGTTTTCTCAACTGCTTCTGTGGATCTTCCTTTTTTATCACAACAACTACTACACAGGAGGCTTTCTTACCATTTCCTTACATGATACACTCAGCTGCTAAACACAATTGAGCAAAAACAACCTTATATCGCAAATACCGTAGGTTCCAAAACATAACCATCCATGCACATGAGTGTTTTATGTTCTACAAGAGTAGCTAGTATGTGGATTTATATTACCAACTAAATTATAATAGACTTGATCAACTCCACCTAATCACACTAACGCATTCCCTGTTGCAATCTTTCCATATGCAGCCAAGGTTTGAAACTCTGCAACAATGGCGTCGACAAGGA
Source organism: Pseudotsuga menziesii (assembly GCA_001517045.1). Taxonomy (NCBI): domain Eukaryota; kingdom Viridiplantae; phylum Streptophyta; class Pinopsida; order Pinales; family Pinaceae; genus Pseudotsuga; species Pseudotsuga menziesii. The sequence goes on from LPNX010750906.1 coordinate 108,150, forward strand.
CTGCAGTAGAGGAGGGAAGCCTAGGAACTTGATCGAGTCATGATCTTGTCAAAGGGTCGCAGAAGAACGTATCTTTCATTGAGTCTGAATTAGCATCTATGATCAAATCCATCACAACCCTTCCCAACCTCCCCGACATGGATATCTCACTCTGCAACATTTCCAAGGTCAACTCAGCTCAGTCTCAATTCTTCCTTTTCTGAATTATATTTTATTTATTTGTAGTATAAATAAACTGCATCTATTATTTAATGCAGGTTTCTATGGAGGCCTATGTGAAGAGAATTGAAAAATACTCAAAAGGATCCAAACTTGTTCGTTATACAGGTCAAGAAGTCCAAGAAGAAGTCTGAGAATCTGCCAATCTCAAGAATTGAAGCTGATATTTAGGTAAATTTGAATCGTCTTCAACAACTTCTCTACTCTTTAACTTTCCAGACTCTGCACAGAAGCTGTCAACCATCGCTAAACTCGACTTTTCTATTAACAACATGAAGGTAATTGCAACAATATTGCATCATGATATAGACTTTCTTGATTAGTTTTTTATTTTTCTTGTAATATTATTTATTGTTGCAATGTCTTACTGAATCCATGACGAGTCTAGTGAATTTTAGAACTCTCGACGTCCATTTGAACCAGCTCACATCGTTGTCGCACTCCATGGGACGATTGCGGAAGCTTGGATTCCATCGCTGAGGCAGTTAGCTAGTTAAAGATTGGTTTCTTGGTAAATCCTTTAGCTCAAACAAATTATAGAAACATTAAATAAGTTTTTCCTTCTGTTCACATAACAATGCATTCACGGGCTTATTTTCCTTTCAGCCAGTGCAATATTTAACAGATTGTTTCTTAGCGTATTGCTTAAGCACTTCCTCAACTTATTGGATTTGAAGGTTTATGGACTCGCGGGACTTGCTGGATTGGATTACTTCCTGGACGGTTCTAAGCTTAGGATCTTTGACGAATTGCCAGAAAGCGTTCAAAATTTCATGTAAAATGTTTATTCGAACCCTTGTTTTTTCGAAGAACATTTTATTCTCTGTAATTTGAAGGAATATTGTCTGATTTTATGGCTAGAAATTAAATATATCAGTTAGTGGATAAAACAAGGTTGTAGGACAAATATATGCTTGCAGTGTGAGCCATTTTATGGCAGAAACTAAATGTTGTGATAGCGTAATTATCCAACCCTTCAAGGATGAAAGGTTATAAAAATAATTGCACTTCAATTGAAAGTTGAAAATTAAGTTGGCCTTTCAATTAAAAAAAAAGGGGTAAAAATAAAATAATTCCCTTCCAAATATTTATAATTTTAAAATATCAAACAAAAACTACATCAAACATTGTAAATTTTCATTAAAACTAATCAATAAACAAATCCCTCCAATTCCATTAAAAAATTAATAAGAAAACATATTTTCTTCCATTCATTTGATATTCTTCAAAAACATTTAGGATTACATCATTGAAAACATGAATCTAGCCCAATGGAAGAGGCTTTCTTGCTTTCATTTGTTTCCATACATCATAAATGCCATTCCAATCTACCTCATTTAAATCATGAGGTACACTAAGAGAGAGAAACATTAACATATCCAATGTCTCCAATGAAAGTCTTGATCTATCATCATTTTTTATCCTATTTAATTTTGAAAATCCTCTTTCACACACTGTTGTACTTGCTGGAATAACAAGAATAGCTTGCCATAAGTGCATGAGATAGGGAAATCCTTCAAACCATTTAGGTTCATCTCCACAAAGATCGCATGCTCCAAACATCTGTTTTGGGGGGTAAGATTTATAAATAGTACAAATGAATTCATCCATTGCACCCAAACATTTAGTAGTATCTACAATAGGTGACTCCCCAATACTAAATTTTTCACATAAACATTGCAACCACCTTTTTGTTTGAGAGTCTCTATCATTCACTTCTTCATAATAATGTCGAGGACTGAAAAACTTAGCAGCATTGAATATAGGTAAATCTGTGAACCTCCTATCTAGAGATTCAATCACCTTTATAACAAAACATTTTCCTAGAAGAATACAATCATCTAGTGTCCCCGAATTTTGCATCTTTGGCAAACTTTCAAACCTCAATGGATGTAAATGTATCATACCTATTCTATCTGCAAACTCAAGAGTTCCGCCTTGCGCTTTACTTAAAAAGGAGGATATGTTCACTGCTCCTGCCCCAAATATGTCTCCCAAAAACCGTTTGCGAAGCATGCTAATAGAAACATCTAAAGTAGTGCCAATAGATGTAATATCAACATGATCCTCTTGAAACTTTTGATTCAACTTATTTAACTCAATGAGCACATCTGCAAGTAAATGGATGTAAAATTGTACTTGAAATATTGTTGCCAACTCATACATTTTTTTCTCCCCTAACTCCCAATCTTTTAGCAAAGCAGGCATGAGTTTAACAAGTCTTTCCATGACCTTACCTCTAGAGAGCCACCTGATTTGATGAATTTGTAAGACCTCCAACTCAGTGATTTGAAATGATTCCATTAGTTCTTTCAATTCTCCATGTCTTTTAGAAGATTTTCCAAGCCATAAATAAACTTTGTTTGCAAATTTGTCAATAAATTGCAACTCTAGAAAATGAGATGAAGCATCATTTGTTGTTAATGCTTCTCTATTAGCTATGCAATGTACATCTAACAAATGAGGGGCATCTCGACAAAGCTTAGAAGATAAACCTTCATGAATACCCCTCATGGAGGATGCCCCATCAGAGCCAAAGCCAACTAACTTCATCAAAGATAAATCCATTTCTTCTAAAAGAGACCTCACTGCATCATACAAACATTGAGTCGTTCCATCCTTTATTTGAAGCAAGCATATGAATTTTGTTACACATTTTCATCTTCCTTCATTTGTCAGATATGTAACATAAACTATCAAATGGTGTGCCATTGTTCGATCAGTGCTTTCATCAACTAAAATTGAGTAAAAAGGGCTTTGTAAAATTTCATCTTTCAACTTTTTCCAATATACCTCTTTAGAAACTTGAAGAAACTCTTTTCCAAATGTCGTATTTGTGTATGCAGAATATTCATCCGTTAAAGGCATATGTGGAGTTCATTTGTACCTATTCAAGTCACAAATTGACTTGTACATCTCTAAAGGTAAATCATGTATAGCAACAAAATACATATTTTCAATCACTGTTATAATTATCTCCTTCTTAGCATCTACCATTAGTTCTACATGTTTGGTAGTGGGAATATTTTTTCATTTGGTTTCTCCCTCCAAAAATTGTAAAGAAAATTTATGAATTTCTGATTCTGAATGACCATTTAAATCACTAACTTGAAGAGTGGTACTTCCCTCCTTAACAAATGGAGTGTCTCTCTTAAATTTAACACACCATGAACATTTTATTCTTTCATTACCATTGCAATCCTTTACAACATAAGCCCATGGGAATCTTGTCTTCCATTTAGATTTGAAAGTTCTTTTCCGTTTCTTTGATGGTTGTTCCCCTTCAACAATTTCTACACTATCAGATTCTTCATCTTCATGTGGATGAGTATCAACTTCATTTGGAAAATTACACGGTTGATTACAATGTTGTGAGATACCAAATGCATCAACAATTGACAATTGCTTTTTATCCTTCTTAGGGCGACCAACGGGAGACATGTTTCAATCTTTACACCTGCTTCATCAATACAAACAATAAAAAAAGTAAATAGATCAATACAAAACAACACTATATTTCCTCTTAAAATGAATATAAAATTAATTTATTGAAACTTTTTTCTTAATAATTCAATTAAAATAATTTTTACTATTAATTATTTGAATAATTAAAATACTATTTTTATTATTAATTATTTGTTAATGTATGCTCATTATATAGATAATAGAATTGATATTTTTAAACATTAAAAAAAATGCTTCTATCTCAAGTAAGTATAATTCACAAAGGGAATGATGTACGGTAATTAGAAACTTATGCTTGTAATTTGATATATTTAAAAAAATACATCTACCTCAAGTAACTATAATTTACAAAGGGTAATTAGCAACTTATATTTTCAATTTGATATATTTGTGTCTCAAATTTTAAATTAGCCTTGTCATTTAACATTATCATAAATATTATCATACCAAGAATTGGATCAAAATAATTTCATCCCAAATTTAGAGCTCTAAAAAATGATTAATAAATTAAATTGCTAATTGTCATTTTTAATCAATTTGTAATATATATAAACCATTCAAACTTAAAATAAATAAATAAAATTATATAACTTGTCTTTGCAATTTGATATATTTGTGCCTCAAATTTTGAATTAAACATGCCATTCAATATTATCATAAATATTTTTATACTAGGAATTGAATCAAAATAAATTTGTCCAAAATTTAAAACTTTAAAAAAATGATTACTAAATTAAATTGTTAATTGTCATTTTTTAATAAATTTGTAATATATAAAAAAAAACTATTTAAACTTAAAATTAAAAAAAATAATAATTATATAAACATATATAACATCATAAAACTAAATGAAAAAATATTGATAAATTAAATTGCATTATTGAGATAAATTTCTCTTTTTTTTTACTTTTTATAATTAAAATAAAATAAAGTTATATAGAAAGACAAAATTGTGTGTATGGTGTTTATTCAAAGTCTTACTAACCATCTCTCGTTCCTAGTTATACTTTACTTAATGCATCTCTTCTCATTTTAAATTATTTAAGGAACCTGGACTAAGTTGTTCACATCTCTCGTTCCTAGTTATACTTTACTTAATAGCAAGGTGAATAGGAAATTGACAATGGATATGCTCAACTTAATAACAAGAAGAATGGAAAATTGACAGAGAAGCAATGGAAAAGTATGGAAAGTACAATGTTTTTTTTGTTTCCACAAGAAAATAGCTCTAGTTGGTATTCATTATAGATTAACATCATCCTTACAACCGTTTTCTCAGTGGGTCAGCAGAGTCAGATATACATCAATCTTTCTCAATCCGACAGACTGACAAATATAAGAAAAACAACCCACACAAAAGATAAAAAATTTGTGTATCTAAGTCGTTCAGCATTGACAAAAACTATAGTCAAACAAAACAGCATAGAGTTACTCAAAACCAAAACATAGATTAGTCGATACATGATCATAATACTTTGTGAAAACTACTCGAGCTCTATTAAACCTAAAATGCACAGTTTAATGAGTAATATCTTCCATAATCTTGTTATTATTAGTTTAATCATAATCAACTAAGCTTTCTAACAAAAATGCAGGATAACAAATGCAATCAAGATAACAATAAAAATTATATGTGCTTGTTAATTTCATGTAGCTAAAAACAACCAAAAGAAAAATACCTGAACCAAAAGAAGTCTGAAACTCAAAAAAAGAAGCAACCAGCAGGCTCACTAATTGTTTCAAAAATTGAAGCAGCAGCAGGCTCACAAACAGGCTCAAAATCTTGAAAAAAATGTATAGGAGGGTGCATTTAAATAGATTTTCTAGCAGCAGACTCTGATAGAGGCTGGCGGGAAATTAAAATTTATTAACCCAAATGCACACTTGGCACATTGCTCTAGAAATCATGGAAGCAGATTCGCAGAAGCCTAAAGGTGAATCGAATCAATCGATGATGAGAAATTGTACACTACTGCCACAGTTGGGTTTCGGTCGGTCTGATTCCCGAGTTTAGGTGTCGGATTTCTTTACGATTAGGAATTTGGGAGGCTTTTTCGGGAAGGCTTTTAGTCATTTCAGTAATGCATGTAATTGAATAATTATCAGTCATTTCAGGCATGGATGTAGTTGAATAATTATTTCATTTTGTCAATATAGTATGGTACTGGGTGTGGCCCGAGACCATCAATTCCGTCGTTGTTTTAATTTTGCATGTTGTCATTGTTTTTGTAGTCTGTACACCTATTGTGTTCTATATGCAAGAAATTATATGATCAATTTGATATTTATGCAAGAAATTATATGATCAATTTGATATTTGCAGATTTCGTTGAGGAAACGTTTTTATTCATTGCTATAAGAACGCCCGAGTTTGAAATGATACGTTAGATTTATGTGAGGTGCATTCGCGCAACTTCGTAAACACAAAGGACAAATCCTTAAACAACAAAACCTACAAAATTGAGACCTTTCAATTATGCTTTTGTTCTTTTTTTGTTTTTTTAATCTGGAGGATTCGGTAACTGGGTAGCGTGGGGCTATTTCTCTTTGGATTCTGTACTATTTTCTCATTGTAGGCCATTTGATCAATGAAGGTAATTTAAGAATCATGATTCGTGTCACCCATCAAATTGAGTGTTACCACTTACAAAGTTACAAGTTACCAGTGAATGAATTGGCTCACCAATCAATGTGTTATGGTGCTTACTAATAAGGCCGGTTAAACTACTAGTACTATCTTGTCTATTTCACTCTTAAATGAAGACATGGGTGTTGGAACCGATTTTTTTGCTGACCTTCCTGTCTTTTCTTGAACTTATTGAAGAATTGAATCGTTGATCTTTCCAGACCTTTTTTCCTCTAAATAGCCATTAAGCCTTCGTCAAGTTTCAACAGTACTATCAACCGCATGAAGCTCGAAATGACTTCGACTTTGACAACGTGTTAAATGACCAGGAACGAAACGATTCTGAACTTGCAAGTTGTAACTTCCGGGCCTCCGAAAAATTCTGAATTGCAAGTTGCAACTTTCGGGCCTCATGAACTTGCAAGTTGCAACTTCCAGGCCACACCCTTAAAAAAAATTGACGGGAAAATTAAAATTTAGCCCTTCATTTGAAATATTTAAATTAAGTTAGCACTTCACTGTGGAAGGGTGAAATAAAAAATTTAAATTTTTTTTTACGGGTAAAATTTTAGTTACACTTCTAGGACGGGCTAAACCCCTTTGGAAGGGCTGGGACAGGTTCAAATTTGACCACTGGTAGGTAGTGATGTTGGCTCATCGTCACTTCTTGGAGGGAAAATCGAGGAGGAGATCATCTACCTGTCACTAATGAAAATTTTTAAAAATAGCATTTAAAAAAAAATGGTTTAGTAAAATAGTTTTTCAGCTATAGAATAATTGTAGAAACAAATTGTAGACTCTAGGGAAAATTAATAAGGAGTCAATAAAATATATATATCCCATGTCAGGGACATAAAAAGCAATAATATTTTATCAATTTATTCAAATGTAAATAGGAAGTAAAAAAAAAAATCAATAAATTTTTAATCAATCTATTCAAATGTGAATAGGAAATCAAAAATAATGGATTGAATCCATAAAAATGTGTCTTGTTTATGATCTATTGTTTATTATCTATTAACATTTTTTCAGTAATAGAAAACAACTTTGTATTAAATAAAAGTTGTGTCATAGTTACAATCAATTCAGAGATCATAAGTAAATCTTCATATACAAAACTTAGCTGGATAAAACCTAGCAGATACATCCATCTTGCCCTATCGACTTCATTTGGACAGTTCATCAAAAAACCAATACAAACTAGAAACTTGTCATAGAAAATGAAATACATCTACAATCACCCGTAAATCACAATCATAAGTCAAAGGTACTACTTGAACAGAACCAATTGACTTTTTCTAAAACAAGAACCTGCAAAAAAAAGAGGAAAATGGATTATAACGTCCATAGCGCCCAGATCAAGCTTAGAGAGAGTCTCTACTTCAACATTCAAGTTCTCTGTAAACATGATAGAAATTTAAAAATGTGAACTCTTTCGTCAAGCTTTTGGTATTATCCATCTAGTGGTTAAGTTCCAGAGACTTTACTTAAGCCTCACGCAATGCCCAATTAATGATAACTTGGGAGTCTCCTAAAACTTGTAAATATTTTATACCCCAAGATTTAGCACAGAAAAGTAAACTCCATAATCCAACCACTTCCACATGAGTATTTGTGCCAATGCCATCCTTTAACCAGCCTTTAATCACTTTATCCTTATCAAACTTAATAACTAGTCCAACACCACAAGCACCGTTCGAAGCTGCTCCATCTGGGTGCTCTTGCAAAATAGATGGGAAAGAGTAACATATTCGTCTTCTAACTAAAGTCTCTTTGCTCCATTCAGAAAAAGTTGTTAAAATCTTTAGATATATTACCTCATTCTTCAATAGAATATTTGTTGAAGATGGAAGCAGTCCTGGCTTTCCAGACCTCCCACGTCACAAAAACCGAAAGAAAAAAAATAATGGTCCTTTCTTTTATACCAAATATGTAAATTATTATTTACTGAAGCACCATCCCAGCTATGCTCAATCTTAAAAAAATCATTAGTAACAACCAAATGTCAAGAAAAAGAGAACAATCTCCAAACAAATGGGAAACCGAATCAGCCTTTCTAAGCAACAGAGAATATATTCCTGCGCCAAAGAAGCACCTACCCTGTGATACCTCCCAGATCAAAATCTTGTTTTTCAAACACATACAGTGAATAATTTAATTTTTAAAGGGACAGACCCTTTCCATAGCCAATGTATCCACCATTAAGTCTCGTGAGTGTTGTTCTTTGTGATTATAAACCGATAGGCTAACTTTTCGGTCACGTGTCCTTCTCTAGAATTGTAATCCGAAACCAACTTGTCAGAATTTGCAAAAAGTGTGATATTCCCTTGATTAAGAAAAGAAATATGGATGTCCCATTCCTCAGCAAGCTTTCCCAAGAGCCCCAACACTGTGGAATCAGCCCAGATATTATAACAAGAATCTTGATGGACATCTTTCAACACATAAAGATTTTGATGATGAAGTTCCATCGCTAGTTCATGTGAGAGAAAGTAATTATCCCCCAAATCACAAGTCGAATCAATTCCCAAATGAATTTGAAATCCCCTACCAACCATCCAGCTCAAATCATTTGAAATGATTGGGAGACTTTTTACCAAACTGTTCAAGATGGTCCAAATACTAGATTTAGACCCTTTGTATTCTCTAAGCCAATAAATGGGGTCTAAGCCTTTAAAATAGTCTGCATTAATAAGTTTCCCCCAAATCCTTGTACTGAATAAACACCTCCAAAGATATTTGGCACACAAGGTGGAATTGAAGAAAGCCAGATGTTTTATCCCCCACCCACCGAGATCATGAGGAAGTGACAAATTTTCCCGAGATGCCAAATGGATTTTTCAAAACTCCAAGTTATCCGCCCATAGAAAATGAAAAAGCTTAGCTTTGATCCTTCACAATATCATATAAGGGATAGAAAATAAGGACATCCAGTACACATGAATACCTTGGAGGACTGAAGAGACCAAGATTAACCTTCCACCCAGCCAAAGATAGAAAAAAGACCAGTTATTGATTTTTCAACTGATACACTTCAAAAGCAATTCCCAATATTTAGAGCCATAACCATTGGGTTTTAAGAGAAATCCCAAATTTATAAACCCTTCCTCAATAAAACCATAATTATAAGGGAATAAAGTGAACAAAGAGTCTTCTAAATACTGTTCCTTACAGGAGTGTAAGAGAAAAGACTTTTTTCTCTTACCTCTAATCTTGAAGCTTGCAGAAACTTAATAATAATTATTGTAAGTGTTGTCATTCTTCAAGAGATCCACCTCCAATGAAGATAACATCATCAATAAACAGAATATGGGTAACAGAAATCCCCTAAGAGACCCTAAGACCCAAAAAAAATCTTTTGATTCTTTTCCTGACAAATGCGAAGACTGTGTCCTTCAATTGCTAAAATAAAAAAAAATATGGAGAAAGTGGACAGACTTGCTAAATACCCATGTTACATTTGAAATTTTCTGAGGGCACTTCGTTGACAAGTACAGCAAATCGAGTATAAGTAACACCACTCATATTCCACTCAACCATATCAAGAGATAAACCGATTTGAATAAGAATTAATCCTAGGTAAGACCAATCCACTTGGTCATAAGCCTTCACTAAATCCAATTTAAGAAAAAAATAGTCTTTTTTTGAACTTTGGCATAATGTAAGCATTCTTAAACTACCCCAACAACATCGATGATTTGTCGATTCGGCAAGAAAGCTAACGGTTCTTCAGAGATCAACTTGCCCAGAAACGGCTTCAATATTTTTGCAATAATCTTAGAAATTAGTTTCTAAAGTAGGTTACATAATGAAATAGGATGATAATAGAAGGTCCTTCTTAGGTATGAGAGTAATATAAGTTGAGTTTAGAGTCTCACTGATTTTTCTTTGGGATCGAGATTCTTCCACCACCTCAGTAATTCCATGCCCAAATAGATCAAAAAAATGACTATTGAACTTAATCGTCCAGCCATTAGGGCCTGGACTCTTGTCCTTCACAAAAATTTTCAAACTATTTTTAACCTCAGGAAATAGTCGCCAACCTACCAACAGTAAGGCAATCATCCTCCTCAAAAAAACATCAAAAATTTCGGATTATATTCATCTAGTCCACCAAATTTAGCCCTCGGGGTTGAGAGAACAAAGATTTAAAATTGTCAACATTAGCATTCCTGATAGATTTTATCATGAAAGATATTCCCCTCATATGAACATATTTTTCACACTATGTTTGTCAATCTTCTTTTATTGGCAAATTTGTGAAAAAACTTTGAATTATCATCACCTGACTTAAGCCAAAATTGCTCTCCTTTTCTAGCATAAAGTCTCTCCCTTTTTCCTCAGAAGAATGCCATGTTTTCTTTCCAAGTCCTAGAGTCTCTCTTTCCTATCAAAAGAGAAAAAGATATCATCCACAATATTTGATCGGGACTGAATTTCATAATCAATCTCCTCCATCTCCTTGATCGCTTCAACTTTTTTTAACCTTTCCTAAACTTGGACTTCAAATTTGAATTTATTCAACTTGTCAATCAAACCATACATTACTGAAGGATAGTGGACTTGAGAGAAATAATGCCACTACTCTCAAACAAAATTGCATAATTTTTTATCCTCGATCCAAATCAGGTTAAACTAAAAACGATATTTAACCAAACTTTTGTCAAAATCAATTTGGAGTGAAACAACCTTATGATCAGAAAACCCTATAGAGTGTGACCAAGTTCTGTACTTTCCAAAATCATCACAGAGATCCTTGGCTAGGAGAAACCTATCCAGTATTTTAGCTAGACCTGCAAACCCACATCTTCCATTTGACCAAGTAGGAAACAATACATTAAGAACTATGTCTACTAACTTCATCTCCTCAACTTTAGCCCTAAAATACTCAGATATAGGATCTTCAATTTTACTCGCGCCCCATACTTCATCCAAGGATAACGTGAGGTTTAGGTCTCTAGCAACGATGAGGGACCTATCATCCAATAAACTAGACTGAAAAATATTTTCCCAAAACTCATGTCTTCTCCTATAAGGAGCGTAGATATTGAGGATCTTGTCACCTTCGAATAACCTAGAAAATGTCCTTCCACCATAATTCCAACAATTGTAATAAAATCCCGAAGGTCCACCAACTGGGGGTTCCAATCCACCATCGTACCACCCAAAAAACCATTAGAGTCCTAGGTTGAAACATGCCAAGACGATCTCAATTTCAGAAAATAATCACATACAGACTCTGTGTCTGTCATTGTCTCTTGTAAAAGTAAAACACAGGGCTTCATTTTTTCTAAAAACAACTTCAAGGAAGCTCTTTTGGGTATGCTTCCTAACCCTCAAATATTTAAAGAGACAAAAATCATTTATGAACATTAATAAGGGTTATTGATTCTCTAAGAGCCCAGTCAGATGCATATAATGAATTACCCAAAACCCTAGGGTAATTCATCTTTGAATTTATCCTTTCCCCATCTATTAGGTTGGCGAATAGAGACAACTTCTCTTTATCAAAAAGAGAAGAAATCCTAGGGTTTTGACATAAAGGAACAACACCCTCATCGTCCACTGATGAGGCATATTTGAATTTATCCTTTCCTCATTTCTTAGGTTTCCGAACAGAGACATTAGGTCTTCTAATAGAGGATATAGCAATCATATCTTGACCCTCAAGGACACTCAAGAAGGTTTTCAAAGGAAAAATCCCTGTCTTAGTGCCTGACAAATGAAGAGAGGAAACGTCCTCCATAGAAGAAATCTGAAAAAGGGGAAGGTCAGTTGAAACCCTAGGCAAAGGAGGAAAATATGAATTGTTAAAGATAGGGCCCTCCATAGGGGGACAGAAACCAAAAGAATGAGGGACATCTGAAACACCAATGAGTTCTTCCTCTTGACAGTTATCAACCTCAACCAAGACTTTAGAAGGAACATCCACACAACCCAGAGAAACCACCCTCTTCTCAGCCAAACCAGAGCTACCCTCAACCGAAAGAAACCCAAAAATCTCATCAGCAGTCAAAAACTTTAACATAATGGAAACAGATCTAGCAAACTTATCGACAAATGAAGCTGCTGACAAGTGATCTAACTGAAAGGGAAAATTGAGGCCTTCGGCCATTTCAGAATCAGAATCGCCAAGTTTCGAGACAACGGCCTCATCCGATCGATGAGAAGAGAAAAAAGCTTTAGAATGTCTCTTACCCCGACAACGATACCATCGAAATGGTACCCGCTAGTAATCCAGTTTTTGCACAAAGGTGCCCCCTTCCCACACCACTTCCAACTCCTCCGATAATCCATTCTCCATTTCCATTTCCACCAGGACTTGAGGCTCTTTTCTATCAGAACCCATAATATGACTATCTTCAATGTGGATAAATTTACCTATAGAATTTGCCACCGCTCAAAAACCCTTTATATTCCAGCAGAATAAAGGGAAACTAGGTAAAACCACCCACAGTTGTCTCTTCGAGAGTTTAGCAGTCTGTGGATCAAAATGCACATTCCACCATGATAGAACCAAAGACCCTTTACCATGCACCCATAAATGCTCCTCCATCACCTGTCTATCTTCTTCCGATAAGAAATGGAACGGAAACCATCCATTCACCAAAGCTAAAACCTTGGGAACGCTTTGGATGAAAGGTTTCCATTGTTTATGGATCCAATCCAAAAGCTCAATCCTGAATATCTTAACAAACTCCATTTTTCCCACCAACAAGTGCAAGGTGAGGGTCGGAACCAAATCCATGTTTACATCCCTTCCAAGGACGTGCAACGGCTTACCCTTCTACACCTTTTCAAATCTTAGCTGTCGAGAAACCTTAAATGTCTTAGCCTATTTTTTCGCAAGTCAAAGCGGCATTTACAAATTTGTTATGAGGGCTATCACCATAATCACCAGTACCCCAATGTTCAAAGTCAAGAGAGACACGTCCAATCAATGTGTCAAAAGGTGTCGAAAAATCAAGCCTCGTCTTCAATGCTAATGGGATAGACGAAGAAACAGTGCCAAGTCCGGTCAACCGGCAACGAGGACTCTGGTCAAGATCATCGTATAAACCCAACAGAAAAATGATGAAACCAGTAGGTATCCTAGCTATAGAATTTTTAAAAAAAATAAGAACTTCCCACTTTGGTATCCTGGTTGGTACTAGACTGAGAGCATCTCAATTTGACTCTAAGACCATATCAAGGCCTACCAAAACCGACAAACACCCATGAAACCGCCATCGAGGAGAAAAACCAAAAACCCTAAACAAATCCTCCATCCTCCTCATTATTTCATGGACCTCATATTAACATTATGGATATCTATCTGTAGGGATTGAATGTACATTAAAATATCAACAAACATTTATCACTCTATTTAACAAGTGAAAAATTAATGGAGTAAATCTATAAAGACGTGTTTTGTAATGTTTTAAATATAATGTTTTAAATCTGTAAAGACGTGTTTTAAATCTATAAAGATTATTATTTATATAATGTTTTAAATATATTGTAAATTTTGATGTAATTTTAAAAAGTATTAATGTTATTTAATTTATAAGGTTTGCATTTAATTGTATATGGTTTTTGTTAATTCATAAACCTATGATATTTTTTTTAATAACTAAGTTAGTTTAAAATGTGTATTAAAAAAAATAATTATCATATGGTCTATATATTAAATGGAAAATTTTGTTCTCTCACAAAATTTTTGAGATTGAACGCTTGATCCAGATGGCGATCGGTGGCCACCCACCTATTCCACTGGCTCAAAACAATTGTCCATTGTGGCAGTTTCCTAGTTATTTTTCTACAATTTTTCGGGTCCTAAACTTTCGGGGTCGTTTTGAGGCCCTAAACGACGTTTTTTAGAGATTCGAGGCCAATTGGTTGCCATCAAAATGCATTTGGCCAACCAAAAGTTTTAAATCTTAGAAATACCTTTCAAACGAGCTATCGAACACCCAAATCAGAGATCGTATGCAAAAGTTATGACCCCAGGAAGTTGACTGTTCAACTTACCACCTTGGGGTCGCAAACTTTATGATGGTTCATCTTCTAGCGTTACCTTTTGGACTTTTGGGGTTCTCACCTCCTTCTTATTATAAATAGGCCCCTTTGGCCTCATTTTGTATTCAGCTTGGCATAGATGAGCGTAGCAGCCACATCTCTTCTCAAAGATAGCCACCACCATTCTAGCAATTGTATTATAGTATGTTCTATTTATGCCATTTAATAGAATATGTGTTTACTGTATCTCTGTTATCTTTGCAAAATGTATGTTATTATGATTTTGTATATGTTCTTTCATTTCGTTCACGCATAAATCTGGATCAGTGGTATCAAAGCAATCTGCTCTTTGATTGATTCTCGGCGCATGTCTTCGATGAGGTCCGAGTATAGAGAGTTTGGTCTCGAACTAGTTTCACTTGATCATTCTCGCCATCCCAAATGAGCTCCCATGGTGGAAGAAAAGAGAGACGATGGAACAGGATATCCTATCAATTCATTGCTCGATGAAGCCCTCGAGTGATAGAGCAACGAGATGATGGATAGTTTCACCAAAATCCTTCTACGAATGCCGGCAGCGGCAAGTGCATCTTCAACAAGCAACCGGTTTGGGGATGCAACTCCCTTCAAGGTACAAGTTAACTTTGATATTCCTTTATTTAAAGCCAATATCGATGTAGATGCCCGGGATAATTGGTTGAATGTTCTAGAAGGGTATTTCTCTGTCCACAATTTTTTTGACAGAGAAAAGATCACCTTTGCACTCCTTAAGGCAGTCCCCCATGTCCAAAATTGGTTGAGTACTTATTGTGAGCAAAACTCATCAGACGAGTCTGGAATGTTTGAAACAAATCCCACTTGGGCCTCTTTCATAGATTCCATCAGGGAACAGTATTACCCTGTGGGAAACTATGATGACCAGTACACAAAATGGACCATTCTGCATCAAGAAAGGGACCAGACGGTGTCGGAGTACACCAACAAATTTCATACCGTGCGGACAAAGCTGAGTATCAAAGACTCTGAGCGGCACCTAGTCCTGAAATATTGCAGTGGTCTCTATCGGTACATCCGAACTGAGATGGACTTCCTCGACATCTCTTCAGTTGGATCCGCCTATCGGTATGCTATCAAAATCGAGGAGAATTTCGACAAAAGAACAAGCGAGACCCTGGACCTGCGAATCCATCGCAAAAGCAAGGCAAGGGAAACCCTGGCCCGCAGAACACAACAAAAGAAAACGACAACCAGTCCCCCCCACAAGCAAAGAAGGGAGATCTAAAGACAAAGAAGGACACTGGTAAGTGGTGAAAATTTCATAAAATCCCTTGGCACAACACTGATGAATGTTGCTTAAAGCAGTAATTAGTGGCCAAGATGAAATCTTCAGAATCAGATCCTGATTCTGATTCTAAACCCAATGCCACAGCCACACACAATGGGAGGCAGATCATTGATGCAGACCCCACTACCACTGTTGCTACCACACAGATTCAAACACAGGATCCTAAAGAGTCAGAGGCAGAGGAGCGACTATTCCACTCGCAGATGTGGCTGAAGGGAATGCCTCTACATTTTGTTGTTAACAATGCCAGCCAAAAGAACCTGATCTCAGCAGAAGTCGTCAAGAGATTGGAGCTTCCGATAACACCACACCCACAACCTTACAGCATCACTTGGCTAAGCCAAGGACAAGGTATCCGCATTACTCAGCAATGCCTCCTACCATATGGCATCAAGCCTTTCAAAGATGAGGTATTGTGTGATGTGGCCCCACTTGAAGTCTGTGATGTTCTTTTAGGACAACCATATATGTGGAAGCGTCATGATGTATATGAGTCACGGCCTCGGAGTGTCATTGTCACTTTGGGAGGACAACTTTATCGGATCCCAGAGACAGTTGCGCCTAACAAAGTCTTGCAAGATAGGAAGATAAGCTCCCACATCAGAAAATTATTCCTCTTCACAATTGCGTCTAAAGGAGAAGATAAGATCATAGAGACCTCCACACCCTCTGCACAGGGTGTCTCTGCTCATCAGACACAAGAAGAAGACAGAGCCATTGTTTCCTCATCTATATGAGTACCACTACGATGAAAGGCCACACATTCAAGGTGCTCATCCAGAAATAAATCATCCATACAACAATTACAGCCTGCTCGGGATGTCAAAGAAAAGAAGCCTCTTCACTTCAGCAAATGTTGCACCAGGAGATCAACTCAAAACACATTTCGAGAAACGTTATGGGATTCAACGCAATGGAGACCATTGATTCCTAAGGAGGGAGGATTGATCCAGATGGAGATCGGTGGCCACCCACTTATTCACCTGGCTCAAAGCAATTATCCATTGTGGCAATTTCCTAGTTATTTTTCTATAGTTTTTTGGGTCCTAAACTTCTAGGGCCATTTTGAGCCCCTAAACGACGTTTTTTGGAGATTCGGGGCCAACAAGTTGTTATTGACATTCATTTTTTTAACCAAAAGTTGTAAATCTTAGACAGACCTTTCCAACAAGCTATCGAACGCCCAAATCGGAGATCGTATGCAAAAGTTATGACCCCAGGAAGTTGACTGTTCAACTTACCACCTTAGGGCCGCAAACTTTATGACGATTCATCTTCTAAGGTTACGTTTTGGACTTTTGGGGTTCTCACCTCATTCTTATTATAAATAGGCCCCTTTGGCCTCATTTTGCATTTAGCTTGGCACGGATGAGCGTAGCAACCATATCTCTTCTCAGAGATAGCTACCACCATTCTAGCAATTGTATTACAGTCTGTTCTATTTCCGCCATTTAATAGAATATGTGTTTACTGTATCTCTGTTATCTTTGCAAAATCTATGTTATTATGATTTTGTATATGTTATTTCATTTCGTTCACCCAAAAATCTGGATCAATGGTATCAGAGCAATCTTCTGTTTGATTGTTTCTCAGCGCATGTCCCCGATGAGGTCCGAGTATAAAGAGTTTGGTCTGGAATTAGTTTCACTTGATCATTCTCGCCGTCCCAAATGACCTCCCATGGCAGAAGAAAAGAGAGACGACGGAGCAGGAGATCCTATCAAGTTGCTGCTCGATGAATCCCTCGAGCAACAGAGGAACGAGATGATGGATAGTTTCACCCAAATCCTTCTACGAATGCCGGCAGCGGCAAGTGCATCTTCAACAAGCAGCCGGTTTGGGGATGCAACTCCCTTCAAGGTACAAGTTAACTTTGATATTCCTTTATTTGAAGGCAATATCGATGCAGATGCCCTAGATAATTGGTTGAATGTTCTAGAAGGGTATTTCTCTGTCCACAATTTTTCTGATAGAGAAAAGATCACCTTTGCGCTCCTTAAGGTAGTCCCCCATGTCCAAAATTGATTGGGTACTTATTGTGAGAAAAACTCATCAGATGAGTCTGGAATGTTTGAAACAAATCCCCCTTGGGCCTCTTTCATAGATGCCATCAGGGAACAGTATTACTCTATGGGAAACTATGATGACCAGTACACAAAATGGACCATTCTGCATCAAGAAAGGGACCAGACGGTGTCGTAGTACACCAACAAATTTTATACCCTGTGGACAAAGCTGAGTATCAAAGACTCTGAGCAGCACCTAATCCTGAAATATTGCAGTGGTCTACATCGGTACATCCGAACTGAGATGGACTTCCTCGATATCTCTTCAGTTGGATCCGCCTATCGGTATGTTGTCAAAATCGAGGAGAAATTTCGAGAAAAGAACAAGCGAGAATCTAGACCTACGAATCCATCGCAAAAGCAAGGCAAGGGAAACCCTGGCCCGTAGAACACAACAAAAGAAAACAACAACCAGTCCCCCCCACAAGCAAAGAAGGGAGATCGAAAGACAAAGAAGGACACTGGTAAGTGGTGCAAATTTCATAAAAGCCCTTAGCACAACACTGATGAATGTCACTCAAAGCAGTCATTAGTGGCCAAGATGAAATCTTCAGAATCAGATCATGATTCTGATTCTGAACCCAATGCCACAGCCACACACAATGGGAGGCAGATCATTGATGCATACCCCACTACCACTGTTGCTAGCGCACAGATTCAAATAGAGGATCCTGAAAAGTTAGAGGCATAGGAGCGCCTATTCCACTCACAGATTTGGATGAAGGGAATGCCTCTACATTTTGTTGTTGACAACGACAGCCAAAAGAACCTGATCTTAGCAGAAGTCGTCAAGAGATTAGAGTTTTTGACAACACCACACCCGCAACCTTACAGCATCGCTTGGCTAAGCCAAGGATGAGGTATCTGCATTACTCAGCAATGCCTCCTGCAATATGGCATCAAGCCTTTCAAAGACAAGGTATTGTGTGATGTGGCCCCACTTGAAGTCTATGATGTTCTTTTAGGACAACCATATATGTGGAAGCGTCATGCTATATATGAGTCATGGCCTCGCAGTGTCATTGTCACTTTGGGAGGACAACTCTACCGGATCCCAAAGGCAGTTGCACCTAACAAAGTCTCGCAAGGTAGTAAGATAAGCTCCCACATCAAAAAATTATTCCTCTTCACATTTGTGTCTGAAGGAGAACATAAGATCACAGAGACCTCCACACCCTCTGCACAGGGTGTCTCTGCTCATCAGACACAAGAAGAAGACAGAGCCATTGTTTCCTCATGTATCTAAGTACCTCTATGATGCAAGGCCACGCATTCAAGGTGCTCATCCAAAAACAAATCATCCATACAACAATTACAGCCTTCTCGGGATGTCAAAGAAAGGAAGCCTCTTCACTTCAACAAATGCTGCACCAGGAGATCAACTCAACACACAGTTCGAGAAACGTTACAGTATTCAACGCAATGGAGACCATTGCTTCCTAAGGAGGGAGGATTGATTTACATGGAGATCGGTGGCCACCCACCTATTCCACTGGCTCAAAGCAATTGTCCATTGTGGCAATTTTCTAGTTATTTTTCGACAGTTTTTTGGGTCCTAAACTTCCAAGGTCGTTTTGAGGCCCTAAACAATGTTTTTTGGAGATTAGATCCAATGGTTTTCATTGGAATTTATTTGGTTGACCAAAAGTTTTAAAGCTTAGACAGACCTTTCCAACGAGCTATCGAACACCCAAATTGGAGATCGTATGCAAAAGTTATGAGCCCGGGAAGTTGACTGTTCAACTTACCACCTTGGGGCCGCAAACTTTATGACAGTTCATCTTCTAGGGTTACGTTTTGGACTTTTGGGGTTCTCACCTCATTCTTATTATAAATAGGCCCCTTTGGCATTATTTTGTATTTATCTTGGCACAGATGAGCGTAGCAGCCACATCTCTTCTCAAAGATAGCTACCACCATTCTAGCAATTGTATTACAGTCTGTTCTATTTCCGCCATTTAATAGAATATTTGTTTACTGTATCTTTGTTATCTTTGCAAAATGTCTGTTATTATGATTTTGTATATGTTCTTTCATTTCGTTCATGGATAAATCTGGATCAATGGTATTAGAGCAATCTTCTCTTTGATTGTTTCTCGATGCATGTCCCCGACGAGTTTCGAGTATAGAGAGTTTGGTCTAGAACTAGTTTCACTTGATCATTCTCGCCGTCCCAAACGACCTCAAATGGTGGAAGAAAAGAGAGACGACGGAGCAGGAGATCCTATCAAGTCACTACTCGATGAAGCCCTCGAGCGACAGAGGAACGAGATGATGGATAGTTTCACCCAAATCCTTCTACGAATGCTGGCAGCGGCAAGTGCATCTTCAACAAGCAGCCGGTTTGGGGATGAAACTGCCTTCAAGGTACAAGTTAACTTTGATATTCCTTTATTTGAAGGAAATATTGATGCAGATGCCCTGGATAATAGGTTGAATGTTCTAGAAGGGTATTTCTCTGTCCATAATTTTTTCGACAGAGAAAAGATCACCTTTGCGCTCCTTAAGGCAGTCCCCCATTTCCAAAATTGGTGGGGTACTTATTGTGAGCAAAACTCATCAGATGAGTCTGGAATGTTTGAAACAAATCCCACTTGGGCCTCTTTCATAGATTCCATAAGGGAACAGTATTACCCTGTGGGAAACTATGATGACTAGTACACAAAATGGACCATTTTGCATCAAGAAAGGGACCAGACAGTGTCGGAGTACACCAACAAATTTCATACCTTGCGGACAAAGATGAGTATCAAAGACTCTGAGCAGCACCTAATCCTGAAATATCGCAGTGGTCTACATCGGTACATCCAAACTGAGATGCACTTCCTCAACATCTCTTCACTTGGATCCGCCTATCAGTATGCTGTCAAAATCGAGGAGAAATTTTGACAAAAGAACCAGCGAGACTCTGGACATGCGGATCCACCACAGAAGCAAGGCAAGGAAAACCCTGGCTCGTAGAACACAGCAAAAGAAAACGACAACCACTCACCGCCACAAGCAGAGAAGGGAGATCGAAATACAAAGAAGGACACTGGTAAGTGGTGCGAATTTCATAAATGCCCTTGGCACAGCACTGATGAATGTCGCTCAAAGCAGTCATTACTGGCTGAGATCAAATCTTCAAAATCAAATCCTGATTCTGATTCTAAACCCAATGCCACAGCGCACACAATGGGAGGCAGATCATTGATGCAGATGCCACTACCACTGTTGCTACCACATAGATTCAAATAGAGGATCCTGAAGAGTCAGAGGCAGAGGAGCGCCTATTCCACTCACAGATGTGGGTGAAGGGAATGCCTCTGCATTTTGTTGTTGACAATGGCAGCCAAAAGAACCTGATCTCAACAGAAGTCCTCAAGAGATTGGAGCTTTCGACAACACCACTCCCGCAACCTTACAGCATCGGTTTCCTAAGCCAAGGACAAGGTATCCACATTACTCAGTAATGCCTCCTACCATATGGCATCAAGCCTTTCAAAGAAAAGGTATTGTGTGATGTGGCCCCACTTGAAGTCTATGATGTTCTTTTAGGACAACCATATATGTGGAAGCGTCATTTTGTATATGAGTCACGGCCTCGCAGTGTCATTGTCACTTTGGGAGGACAACTCTACCGGATCCCAAAGACAGTTGTGCCTAAAAAAGTCTCACAAGGTAGGAAGATAAGTTCCCACATCAGAAAATTATTCCTCTTCACAATTGCGTCTGAAGGAGAACATAATATCATAGAGACCTCCACACCCTATGCACAGGGTGTCTCTGCTCATCAGACACAAGAAGAAGACAGAGCCATTGTTTTCTCATCTATCCAAGTACCTCTACGATGCAAGGCCATGCATTCAAGGTGCTCATCCAGAAACAAATCATCCATACAACAATTACAGCCTTCTCGGGATGTCAAAGAAAGGAAGCCTCTTCACTTTAGCAAATGTTGCACCAGGAGATCAACTCAACACACAGTTCGAGAAATGATACTGGATTCAACGCAATGGATACCATTGCTTCATAAGGAGGGAGGATTCATCCAGATGGAGATCCATGGCCACCCACCTATTCCACTGGCTCAAAGCAATTGTTCATTGTGGCAGTTTCTTAGTTATTTTTCTACAGTTTTTCGGGTCCTAAACTTTTGGGGTCGTTTTGAGGCCCTGAACGACGTTTTTGGGAGATTCGAGGCCAAATGATAGCCACAAACATGCATTTGGTTGAACAAAAGTTGTAAAGATTAGACAGACCTTTCCAACGAGCTATCGAACGCCCAAATCAAAGGTCATATGCAAACGTTATGACCCTAGGAAGTTGACTGTTCAACTTACCACCTTGGGGCCGCAAACTTTATGACGGTTCATCTTCTAGGATTACGTTTTGGAATTTTGGGATTCTCACCTCATTCTTATTATAAATAGGCCCCTTTGCCCTCATTTTGTATTCAGCTTGGGACACATGAGCGTAACAGCCACGTCTCTTCTCAGAGATAGCTACCACCATTCTAGCAATTGTATTACAGTCTGTTCTATTTCTGCCATTTAATAGAATATGTGTTTACTATATCTCTGTTATCTTTCCAAAATGTCTGTTATTATGATTTTATATATGTTCTTTCATTTCGTTCACGCATAAATATGGATCAGTGGTATTAGAGCAATCTTCTCTTTGATTGTTTCTCGACGCATGTCCCCGACGAGGTCCGAGTATAGAGAGTTTAGTCTCGAACTAGTTTCACTTGATCATTCTCGCTGTCCCAAACTACCTCCCATCGCAGAAGAAAAGAGAGAAGACGGAGCAAGAGATCCTATCAAGTCGTTGCTCGATGAAGCCCTCGAGCGACAGAGGAATGAGATGATGGATAGCTTCACCCAAATCCTTCTACGAATGCCGGCAGCGGCAAGTGCATCTTCAACAAGTGCCGGTTTGGGGATGCAACTCCCTTCAAGGTACAAGTTAACTTTGATATTCCTTTATTTGAAAGCAATATCGATGCAGATGCCCTGGATAATTGGTTGAATGTTCTAGAAGGTTATTTCTCTGTCCATAATTTTTTCGACAGAGAAAATATCACCTTTGCGCTCCTTAAGGCAGTCCCCCATGTCCAAAATTGGTGGGGTATTTATTGTGAGCAAAACTCATCAGATGTGTCTGGAATGTTTGAAACAAATCCCACTTGGGCCTCTTTCATAGATGCCATAAGGGAACAGTATTACCCTGTGGGAAACTATGATGACCAGTACACAAAATAGACCATTCTGCATCAAGAAAGCGACTAGACGATGTTGGAGTACACCAACAAATTTCATACCCTACGGAAAAAGCTGAGTATCAAAGACTCTGAGCAGCACCTAATCCTGAAATATTGCAGTGGTCTACATCGGTACATCCAAACTAAGATGGACTTCCTCGACATCTCTTCACTTGGATTTTCCTATCGTATGCTGTCAAAATCAAAGAGAAATTTCAACAAAAGAACAAGCGAGACTCTGTACATGCGAATCCATTGCAGAAGCAAGGCAAGGGAAACCCTGGCTCGCAGAACACAGCGAAAGAAAATGACAACCAGTCGCCGCCACAAGCAAAGAAGGGAGATCGAAATACAAAGAAGGACACTGGTAAGTGGTGCGAATTTCATAAAAGCCCTTGGCACAACACTGATGAATGTCGCTCAAAGCAGTCATTAGTGGCCGAGATCAAATCTTCAGAATCACATCCTGATTCTAATTCTGAACCCAATGCCACAGCCGCACATAATGGGAGGCAGATCATTGATGCAGACCCTACTGCCACTGTTGCTACCACATAGATTCAAATAGAGGATCCTGAAGAGTCAGAGGCAGAGGAGTGCCTATTCCACTCACATATGTAGGTGAAGGGAATGCCTCTGCATTTTGTTGTTGACAATGGCAACCAAAAGAACTTGAACTCAGCAGAAGTCATCAAGAGATTGGAGCTTCCGACAACACCACACCTGCAACCTTACAGCATCGGTTGGCTAACCAAGGACAAGCTATCCACATTACTCAGTAATGCTTCCTGCCATATGGCATCAAGCCTTTCAAAGACAAGGTATTGTGTGATGTGTCACCACTTGAAGTATGTGATGTTCTTTTAGGACAACCATATATGTGGAAGCATCATGTTGTATATGAGTCACGGCCTCGCAGTGTCACTGTCACTTTGGGAAGACAACTCTACCAGATCCCAGAGACAGTTGCGCCTAACAAAGTCTCACAAGGTAGGAAGATAAGCTCCCACATCAGAAAATTATTCCTCTTCACAATTGCATCTGAAGGAGAACATAAGATCACAGAGACCTCCACACCCTCTGCACAGGGTGTCTCTGCTCATCAGACACAAGAAGAAGAAAGAGCCATTGTTTCCTCATCTATTCGAGTATCTCTATGATGCAAGGCCATGCATTCAAGGTGCTCATCCAGAAACAAATCATCCATACAACAATTACAACCTTCTCGGGATGTCAAAGAAAGGAAGCCTCTTCACTTCAGCAAATGTTGCACCGGGAGATCAACTCAACACACAGTTCGAGAAACAATACAGGATTCAACACAATGGAGACCATTGCTTCCTAAGGAGGGAGGATTGATCCAGATGGAGATTGGTGGCCACCCACCTATTCCACTAGCTCAAAACAATTGTCCATTGAGGCAATTTTTCTAGTTATTTTTCTACAGTTTTTCGGGTCCTAAAATTCTGTGGCCATTTTGAGGCCCTAAACGACGTTTTTTGGAGATTCGGGGCCAAATGATCACTATTGGCATGCATTTGGTTGACCAAAAGTTGTAAATCTTAGACAGACCTTTCCAACGAGCTATCGAACGCCCAAATCGGAGAACGTATGCAAAATTTATGACCCCGAGAAGTTGACTGTTCAACTTACCACCTTAGGGCTACAAACTTTATGACGGTTCATCTTCTAGGGTTACGTTTTGGACTTTTGGGGTTCTCACCTCATTCTTATTTTAAATAGGACCCTTTGGCCTCATTTTTTATTCAGCTTGGCATGGATGAGCATAGCAGCCACATCTCTTCTCAGAGATAGCTACCACCATTCTAGCAATTGTATTACAGTCTGTTCTATTTCCACCATTTAATAGAATATGTGTTTATTGTATCTCTATTATCTTTGCCAAATGTCTATTATTATGATTTTTTATATGTTCTTTCATTTCGTTCATGCATAAATCCGAATCAGTGGTATGAGAGCAATCTGCTCTTTGATTGTTTCTTGGCGCATGTCCCCGACGAGGTCCGAGTATAGAGAGTTTGGTCTCGAACTAGTTTCACTTGATCATTCTCGCCATCTCAAATGCCCTCCCATGGCGGAAGAAAAGAGAGACGACAGAGCCGGAGATCCTATCAAGCCGTTGCTCGATGAAGCCCTTGAGCGACAGAGGAATGAAATGTTAGATAGTTTCACCCAAATCCTTCTACGAATGCCAGCAGGGGCAAGTGCATATTCAACAAGTAGCCGGTTTGGGGATGCAACTCCCTTCAAGGTACAAGCTAACTTTGATATTCTTTTATTTGAAGGCAATATAGATTCAGATGCCCTGGATAATTGGTTGAATGTTCTAGAAGGGTATTTCTCTGTCCACAATTTTTTCGACAGAGAAAAGATCACCTTTGCGCTTCTTAAGGCAGTCCCCCATGTCCAAAATTGGTGGGGTACTTATTGTGAGCAAAACTCATCAGACGAGTCTGGAATGTTTGAAACAAATCCCACTTGGGCCTCTTTCATAGATGCCATCAGGGAACAGTATTAACCTGTGGGAAACTATGATGACCAGTACACAAAATGGACCATTCTATGTCAAGAAAGGGACCAGAGGGTGTCAAAGTACACCAACAAATTTCATACCCTACAGACAAATATGAGTATCAAAGACTCTGAGCGGCACCTAATCCTGAAATATAGCAGTGGTCTACATCGATACATCCGAACTGAGATGGACTTCCTCGACATCTCTTCACTTGGATCCGCCTATCGGTATGTTGTCAAAATCGAGGAGAAATTTCGACAAAAGAACAAGCGAGACATTGGACCTGCGAATCCACCACAGAAGCAAGGCAAGGGAAACCCTAGCCCGCAGAACACAGCAAAAGAAAACGAAAACTATTCCCTGCCACAAGAAAAGAAGGGAGATCAAAAGACAAAGAAGGACACTCGTAAGTGGTGCGAATTTCATAAAATCCCTTGGCATAACACTGATGAATGTCACTCAAAGCAATCATTAGTGGCTGAGATCAAATCTTTAGAAACAAATCCTGATTCTGATTCTTAACCCAATGCCGCAGCTGCACACAATGGGAGGCAAATAATTGATGCAGACCCCACTGCCACTGTTGCTACCACACAGATTCAAATAGAGGATCCTGAAGAGTTAGAGGTAGAGGAGTGCCTATTCCACTCACAGATGTGGGTGAAGGGAATGCCTCTACATTTTGTTGTTGACAATGACAACCAAAAGAACCTGATCTCAACAGAAGTCATCAAGATATTGGAGCTTCTGACAACACCACACCCGCAACCTTACAGCATCGCTTGGCTAAGCCAAGGACGAGGTATCCACATTACTCAGCAATGCCTCCTACCATATGGCATCAAACCTTTCAAAGACAAGGTATTGTGTGATGTGGCCCCACTTGAAGTCTGTGATGTTCTTTTAGGACAACCATATATGTGGAAGCGTCATGTTGTATATGAGTCACGGCCTCATAGTGTCGTTGTCACTTTGGGAGAACAACTCTACCAGATCCTAGAGACAGTTGTCCCTAACAAAGTCTCACAAGATAGGAAGATAAGCTCCCACATCAGAAAATTATTCCTCTTCACAATTGCGTCTGAAAGAGAACATAAGATCACAGAGACCTCCACACCCTCTGCACAGGGTGTCTCTGCTCATCAAACACAAGAAGAAGACAGAGCCATGGTTTCCTCATCTATCCGAGTACCTCTACGATGCAAGGCCATGCATTCAAGGTGCTCATCCAAAAACAAATCATCCATACAACAATTACAGCCTTCTCGGGATGTCAAAGAAAGGAAGCCTCTTCACTTCAGCAAATGTTGCACCAGGAGATCAACTCAACACACAGTTCCAGAAATGATACGGGATTCGACACAATGGAGACCATTGATTTCTAAGGAGGGAGGATTGATCCAGTTGGAGATCAGTGGACACCCACCTATTCCACTGGCTCAGAACAATTGTCCATTGTGGCATTTTCCTAGTTATTTTTCTATAGGTTTTCGGGTCCTAAACTTTCGGGGTCGTTCTGAGGCCCTAAACGATGTTTTTTGGAGATTTGAGGCCAAATGGTTTCCATTGGCATGCATTTGGCCAACCAAAACTTGTAAATCTTAGATATACCTTTCCAACGAGCTATTGAACGCCCAAATCGGAGATCGTATGCAAAAGTTATGACCCCGGGAAGTTCATTGTTCAACTTACCACTTTGGGGAACTTTATGACGGTTCATCTTCTAGGGTTATGTTTTGGACTTTTGGGGTTCTCACCTCATTCTTATTATAAATAGGCCCCTTTGGCCTCATTTTCTATTCAGCTTGGCACGGATAAGCGCAGCAGCCACATCTCTTCTCAGAGATAGCTACCACCATTCTAGCAATTGTATTACAGTCTGTTATATTTCCTCCATTTAATAGAATATGTGTTTACTGTATCTCTGTTATCTTTGCAAAATGTCTGTTATTATGATTTTGTATATGTTCTTTCATTTTGTTCACGCATAAATCCGTATCAGTGGTATCAAAGCAATCTGCTCTTTGATTGTTTCTCGGTGCATGTCCCTAACGAGGTCCAAGTATAGAGAGTTTGGTCTCAAACTAGTTTCACTTGATCATTCCCATTGTCCCAAACGACCTCCTATGGCGGAAGAAAAGAGAGATGATGGAGTAGGAGATACTATCAAGTCGTTGCTCGATGAATCCCTCGAGCAACAGAGGAATGAGATGATGGATAGTTTCATCCAAATCCTTCGACGAATGCCGGCAGCGAAAAGTGTATCTTCAACAAGCAGTCAGTTTGAGGATGCAACTCCCTTCAAGGTACAAGTTAACTTTGATATTCCTTTATTTGAAGGCAATATTGATGCAGATGCCTTGGATAATTGGTTGAATGTTCTAGAAGGGTATTTCTCTGTCCACAATTTTTTCGACAGAAAAAAGACCACCTTTACGCTCCTTAAGGCAGTCCCCCATGTCCAAAATTGGTGGGGTACTTATTGTGATCAAAACTCCTCAGACGAGTCTAGAATGTTTGAAACAAATCCCACTTGGGCCTCTTTCATAGATGCCATCAGGAAACAGTATTACCCTATGGGAAACTATGATGACCAGTACACAAAATGGACCATTCTGCATCAAGAAAGGGACCAGACGGTGTCAGAGTACACCAACAAATTTCATACCCTGCGGACAAAGTTGAGTATCAAAGACTCTGAGTGGCACCTAATCCTGAAATATCGTTGTGGTCTACATCGGTACATCTGAACTGAGATGGACTTCCTCGACATCTCTTCACTTGGATCCGCTTATCAGTATGCTGTCAAAATCAAGGAGAAATTTTGACAAAAGAACAAGCGAGACTCTGGACCCGCAAATCCACCGCAGAAGTAAGGCAAGGGAAACCCTGGCCCATAGAACACAGCAAAAGAAAATGACAACCAATCCTCACCACAAGCAAAGAAGGGAGATCGAAAGACAAAGAAGGACACTGGTAAGTGGTGCGAATTTCATAAAATCCCTTGGCACAACACTGATGAATGTCTCTTAAAGCAGTCATTAGTGGCCGAGATCAAATCTTCAGAATCAGATCCTGATTTTGATTCTGAACCCAATGCCACATCCGCACACAATGGGAGGCAGATCATTGATGCAGACCCCACTGCCACTGTTGCTACCACACAGATTCAAATAGAGTATCCTGGAGAGTAAGAGGCAGAGGAGCACATATTCTACTCGCAGATGTGGGTGAAGGGAATGCCTCTACATTTTGTTGTTTACAACGGCAGCCAAAAGAACCTGATCTCAACAAAATTCGTCAAGAGATTGGAGCTTCTGACAACACCACACCCACAACCTTACAGCATCGGTTGGCTAAGCCAAGGATGAGGCATCCGCATTACTCAACAATGCCTCTTACCATATGGAATCAATCCTTTCAAAGACGAGGTATTGTGTGATCTGGCCCCACTTGAAGTTTGTGATGTTGTTGTAGGACAACCATATATGTGGAAGCATCATGTTGTATATGAGTCACAGCCTCACAGTGTCATTGTCACTTTGGGAGGACAACTCTACCAAATCCCAGAGACAGTTACGCCTAACAAAGTCTCACAAGGTAGGAAGATAAGCTCCCACATCAGAAAATTATTCCTCTTCACAATTGCGTCTGAAGGAGAACATAAGATCACAGAGACCTTCACACCCTCTGCACAAGGTATCTCTGCTCATCAAACACAAGAAGAAGGCAAAGCCATTGTTTCCTCATCTATCCGAGTACCTCTATAATGCAAGGCCACGCATTCAAGGTGCTCATCCAGAAACAAATCATCCATACAACAATTACAGCCTTCTCGGGATGTCAAAGAAAGGAAGCCTCTTCACTTCAGCAAATGTTACACCAGGAGATCAACTCAACACACAGCTCGAGAAATGATACGAGATTCGACACAATGGAGACCATTGCTTCATAAGGAGGGAGGATTGATCCAGATGGATATCGGTGGCCACCGACCTATTCCACTGGCTCAAAACAATTGTCCATTGTGGCAGTTTCCTAGTTATTTTTCTACAGTTTTTCGGGTCCTAAACTTTCGAGGTCGTTTTGTGGCCATAAACGATGTTTTTTGGAGATCTGGGGCCAAATGGTAACCATCAACATGCATTTGGTTGACCAAAAGTTGTAAATCTTAGACAGACCTTTCCAACGAGCTATTGAACGCCAAAATCGGAGATCGTATGCAAAAGTTATGACCCCGGGAAGTTGACTGTTCAACTTACCACCTTAGGGCCACAAACTTTATGAGGGTTCATCTTCTAGGGTTATGTTTTTTACTTTTGGGGTTATCACATCATTCTTATTATAAATAGGCCCCTTTGGCCTCATTTTGTATTCAACTTGGCATGAATGAGCGTAGCAGCCACATCTCTTCTCAGAGATAGCTACCACCATTCTAGCAATTGTATTATACTTTGTTCGATTTCCGCCATTTAATAGAATATGTGTTTACTGTATCTCTGTTATCTTTGCAAAATCTCTGTTATTATGATTTTTTATATGTTCTTTCATTTCGTTCACGCATAAATCCGGATCAACGTTGTTTTCTCATGTTTACGTCAATAGGCGTTTTTCTCCGGAGTAGGGTTTTGAAAATTACTATACGTTTTTGGTCATCCCTCTAATCAATCAATTTGCTACGCGTGTCCCTCTTGTTTTCAAGTAGGTTGTTTTTGTTCAAGGTTATCTTGGTTGTCTATTGGGTTTTGGGTTTTATGTTTGTTCAGGGTTACTGCTCGATGTTCACCAAAACTCTCTACTCCTGTTCCATCCTGTCAAAACCAGCAACCGAATGACTGCAGATAGAGCTTTCTCTATTCAAGATGAATCACACAGTCTCTTTATTCAGGTAGAAGGCCGCATGGGATCCACTATTGTCATGTTTCCGAGATTCAGCAGGGCTTGAATGCTTTTCTTGCACAACTTCTATGAATTTTTACTCCTTTTCTTTCTTGTTCTTTATGGATTTTTTTTGCAGCCTTCATAGATCGATCCATGGAGAATATATTACATACACTGCCTGAAGAACAAAATCCCTATTCTAGAATTTGCCAGAGGAGGATTCAACATCTCTCATTTGCAGGGTAATTTTCTAGGGCCGTAGGTACACATCAAAGCCGCGGGACAACCTCCATAAAATTTAGTATCTTTGGCACTAAAAATCGCCTGAAACGGGCCGTGCCTCGGCTTCTTTTTAGATTTTTCTTGTTTCGGTACGAAATTTACGTTAGCAGGTTCATCAGTGATCTGCAAACCCTACAGTGAGCTTCAGTCTTTGTTGGTTTTGATTAGGGTTGGCCTTGTTCTTTTTTGGCTAAATGTATGTGGTCTCGACATTATGACCGTTAGGAGTTTATTTATTAGGTATAATAGGGCAATGGGGGCTGAGGAAGAATTGGCATGTCATACTATGTTTTCGAAGCAAATCTGAGGTGAATAGTAAAGATTTGAAGAATGCATTTTTAAGCCGTTAGGCATTTTTTCTCCGAGGGCCAGTTTGAAATACACGGTACAGCTTTCGTGGTCTATCCAGTTAATCAAATTTCTCTACTTGTCATCGTCCATGTTGTCCATTATAAACCGGTGCTTACCTATCGGTTTTTCACTAGTGTAGTCTCGTTCTACTGCCATTATCGAGTTGTGCATCATATTAAGAGTGTTTCATGATGCCTAATTTTCCTCCACTGTAGAACCTGTACGCCTATACATTTTTATCATGATGGTTGTCCATACCTCTCCTCTAGTATGCCATAAGAACCCTATCAATGTTACTCCTATTTAGATTCTGACAAAACCCTTATTCCTAGACTTGAGGGTTGAAAGAGTACACGGTAAATCCAATAGAGTGGAACTCCCTGGAATTTTAACATGAAGAACACACTTCATTTGCATTGAGAACCATAAATTTGAACAGTTAACCAAAAAAATTTCCTATAAAGCGTAGTTTTCTGTGGAGATTCTGGTTATTTTATGAAGAGCTTGTGGAACTGCTGAAGATTTACTGTTTATTTTGAAAAGGGCACTGTGGACGAAGAAGGAGATCAAGGGGGAGACGAAGATGGAGATGCGTCTGGTGCCATTGATTTGCCATTTCAATTTGAAAGAAATTGCAAGGATTTTAAAACAATTAAATCTTAATTGTAAAGAATTTTAGGGTAGGGTATTCCTTTCATGTAAATATTTTGTTCCAAACCCTATATATTATTTGTAGAAATCCTGCATTGTTGACTGATTGTTCTTCGTAGTAGGAGCTCCAATTTGAGAGATTTGTTCATTATTTTTTATTTTCCTTAGACAATTTAAAGACTCTTTTTCGGCTTCCAATGTATAGGATCATGCAAATTCATTGGGTCTGTGAATCGATGTCTAGTTTTTGAGGTTTTGAAAATAGAGATTGGTTCTATGGAAGTTGTGGTGTTCTTTCTGCTATAAAACCATTACGTCGATCCTTTTTCCAACTGGTAAATAGTCAATTCCCGATTTCCCTAAGTGTGTTTATCTTTATTTCTAGGCACTTTGTAAACATGCAATATTTCCTATGGTTGTTTTGTTTGTCATTCAACGGATCCTGATAAGAGCTTTGTTTACAACCACCATCTTACTATTGGGAGAGTGTATGAAGCATGTCTAAGGCCTGTTGGCATTGCTTTTGCGGGAACCCAAGGCAATGAGGGTGTTTATTGATGAATATTTTGCAAGACTAGCTATTCAGTGGCATGCAGTTGACAAATTATATCAACCAGGTTTTCTTATCTGTGGTTAGGTAATTACATGCTATATCAGTTATGTTTGTCAGAGTAATTAATAATTTTTAATAATGTTCAGATGTTATAAGCCCTATAATGCCCCAGAGCTAGGTTGTCTTGTGGAAAACCAAAGTTTGATTGTACTTCAATCTATCACAGGCATCCTTGACAACAAAAGCATCAAGTTTAGATGTGGAAGCTTGGGGTCTAGGTGGAAAGACATCAAAGCAAGGATAGGGTATGTACAAGCAGTGCGAACAACTATTTACATAGCAACAACACAAGGTTGGTTATTTCAATTTTTTTAACTTTTTGTTAATTCCATGTCATTTGTTCCTTTGCACATAGGCTGACTTGAAAACATTTGTGAATTGGGAAGACTCACCAGAGAATATGATGATGGATCTAATGGCTAATCCCCATAGATTTCAGCATGAGGATCATTGAATATCATTAAAAAATGTGTTAGATGCTTGTTTTTCTAGCATTTTAATTGTGCTTTACAATCATTAGCCAAACATAAGGCTAGAAGTGAGGTAGGAAGAATAAATATGCAATTCAACATTTAGTTGCATGCTTTTCATTTGGATGCATTTGTGTACTCTTAGGGCACTCTCAGAGGAAATTGTGCAGAGTGAATTTAAAAAATGAACCCTGAACTTGGAGCTTGAAGCCCCTATGTATAGCACCCTGCACAGGGATGAGTTCCACATTGAGATGTTATAACTGATAAGCAGCAAGCCATTTGCAAAAATACTTTTTGTTTATGGAAATGATGGAATTTATGGATGGGAATATCAATGTACACATGATACAACTCAAGAGGGAGGGTACTTGTAAATTTAAGACCATGAAAATTTATTACTAGAATACAAGGAATAAAATAAATAAGGTTTTTAATAACAAGTGTAAGGGTAACAAATATCTTAACAAATTGATGCGTAATTATTATTTCTATTTTTTATGCAAGATTTTGCCAATGAAAGGCCAGTTACAGATTTCAAATAAGAGAGAAAAATATTAATATGGTTATATATAGAAAAAGTTAATAGAAAGTAGTCGTTACGGTTACCAACGATATATAAAGTTTGGTTTTTATGCTAGATTTTTCCTTATTATGGCGGAAGGCCAGTTACATATTTCAATTAAGGCATAGAGAAAAATCTTAATATGGTTATATATAGAAAAACTTAACAAAAAGTAGTCATTACGGTTACCAACCATATATAAAGTTTGTGGTGCCTCAATGAAAGATGTTGCTTGGTGTGTCCAAGTCTTAAAACTAAGAATGAGGCATTTTAAGATAAGTAAGAATGAATTTTGTGTTTAGTTAAACTCTACTAATCAATGTTAGTGAAATCAAATCATATTAAAGCATATATTTATCAGTTAATTGTAAACCTTTTTTATGTATCAATGAATAATGGCAATACTATGAATTGTTTGTATTAATGAATAATGTTAAATATTAGAAATTGTTTCTTAAAGTGCAAAGTACGTTTTATAGAATGAGTATGAGTATTGTACTAGAAATTGTTTCTGAAAGTGCAAAGTACATTTTATAGCATGAGTATGAGTATTGTGAGAATTGAGGAATATATTAATGTAAATGCCATTCTAAAACATTCAAACTATATATATATAGAAGATAGGATTCAATATCTCATAATAAGATTTAAGACGCATTCATAAATTACCATTTACATTAAGAATGATAGGGGTTAATCTTAAAATATATTATATATACTAAAGAGATCATAAAATACATTATATTAAAAAATATTATTATGCTTCCTTTAAAATGGTATTACAAAATAAACATTATTAATTTCATGAAATCATAACATTTAGTAATAATTTTGTTTTTTAATCAAGTGCAAATAAATATAAATTAATGGCTAGAAAAGAAAGGTATTATCTTTGAGGAAGAGAATGTAAATGTCTTTATATATTCTCTTTATTTTTGTTTCTTTGGGAATTAGATGTAATTACTTTTATACATTCTCATGTTGTATTGTGTCTTCTCTCTTGTAAATAATTTTATGTAAATATAAGAAATATTAAAAATAAAATAAAAACTTTATGTAAATATTATAATAATCCATAATTTTAATTGCGTTGCTTTATATATGGCTAAATTGGTTGAATTTTTTAGAATGTCACCATGTTTAAATAGAGTGAAAATGAAAACCTCAATATTGTAATAAAAGTCATGCCTTGTATTCCAAACTTCCAAAATTTTGTCTAAACTATATCATGTAATCCAAACTTCTAAGAATATTTCATTGCTTTAGCTAAGAAAAACATAAACATAAACCATTATTTTTAACTTCAAATAGTTTTTGCTTTGAAAAATAATTTTTATATTCACATAAATTTATTTACATTGAAAAAAATTAGCAAAGGAAGGGTATATACAATGCCTATAATGTCATGAAGCAAATCATAATATACAATAGGATTCAACATTTTGGCATCTTTAATATGAACAAAGCAGAGCTATTGGAAAGCAATGCCACACAAATCTCAAATTAGCAACCATGCAAACACTCCGATCTTAACTTGAGATCTTGCTAAAATCATTTTGAATTGATAAAATTCCATATATAAAAAATTGGTGTTGACTCTATATTACATTAAAAATAACACAGTATCAAGTCAAATTACAATTTTGATAAAGATTACGTAACATATTTTAACAATTCTAACTCTAAAAAAATTCAAATTCATAAAACATTCAATTCTGTTTGTTACCTTTTCTATAAAAAAAACTAAAAATAAAACTCCATTTAATTATTACTTATTATGATTTCCAATTATTTGAATGAGTCTTATCTTGAACACAATAACTATATGTATGAACTTTTTAATATTTACATTTTTTTTAACTTATACGTATAATATTTAAAATAAAATAAAAAATATTATTACTTTTATATAAATATTTTTCTAGTTTTATTTAAAATTTATTTAATATTCATATATAAATATTCTTCTATACATAAATAAAAAGTAATAATTTTTGTAAGTGACTAATATTTTATTCTATTTTTTTTTAATTTGTAAACCAATTGTTAAGCTAAATGTTTATTGAAATTTATGAAACACAAAAATTATATCAATAATAGTCAAATATAACCTTTCTCTCTCTATATATATATAAAGTCTCTTTTATATATGTAGAAGTTTTACAAAACAAAATTACAATCTCTTTTATGTGTAAAAGTTTTACAAAAGCTTTGAAGTATATCTTCCTAAGTAGTTAATGACATGCTCTATAGGTTTTATAATATGTTATCTAAATGTTAAGCTAGAGTTTCTTAGATGGTAAAAGTTTTAAATACAGTCAAAGGTTGTGCTTATTAGTGAATATTGTTTAACTTTAACATGAATATAAATATTTTACTATATAATTGAGTTGGTTAAAAAACAAGGTAATTGACTTTAACATGAATATAGATAGTGTATTATACAATGAAGGTTGTTGGAAAACAATATAATTAAGTTAAAAATTTTATTTTAATTATATATGATAGGTAGTCATTATTCTACATTTTTTAATGTTGTATGGAAATATATAAAAAAGGTAACCTCTTTGACACAAATGAAGCTAAGAGACATGTTTTCAAATTTCATTGTTGCTCACATTTGAATTTATAGTTTTAAACTAAAACACTATATTGTGCTTATTTCTTCCAAGCATTATAGCTTGGATGGTCTTTTTAAGAGGGCTACAACTCTAGATCATGGTGTTATTGTCCTTTCTTCATCAAGTTATATGTATTTCATATCAATCACAAATTACCACTTAATTGTTTAGTAGGAGTCTAATCACAAATTACCACTTAATTGTTTGGTAGTAGTCCAAAAACGTTATTGCATTTCATTCCTTTATCTCTTGAAAGGGTTGGACATCATCCTCTTGCAAATACAAGTACATCGCAAGAAGGCTCATTGTAGAGGTGCATGCATGTTCTCTCATGTCATTTTCTAAAACTTTAAATAACTATTAATATTTATGATTTTCACCTTAAACTTACCTAATATTCGATGTTGCAAACATAATGAATACAATACATGGTGTTTCATGTTTCAAGCATATACTTTACAAGTGAGCACATCTAATAAAGCAAACCCATCAAAATCCCTCCCAAGCTATGTATGTGGGTATTTCTTATATTCTCGATCTCATTTTGTAATTTCTTATAATCTTTATTTCATTTTTTAATTTCTCAATCTTGTTTTATCGAAATATATTATGAGACTAGTAATACATTTCCAGCCTCTAAGTCTACATGTCGGTAGACATTAGATTGAAGGAAATTTTTTGGTGTTATTGTGAGTTGGGGTCCATTCTACAACAATAAAACACTTTGTGACTCAATACATGCAACATGTTTTGAATGCATAATTTAAAGTTCCATTTTTACATGCATGTATACTTTCCATCCTAGGGAATGTGATGCATACAATATATTTCTGAAACAAAATCCAAAGCATATGCCATCATATGGGGGAGAATAAATCTTCAATTTCTATAATCCAAATTAAATTTCAAAACTTAATAATAATAATGGACAATGATTACCTTAGAGATATTAATGTGTGGCTCAAAGTACATGGACTTATCAAATGGATAGAAAAAAAATTATAAATAGTTTTACCTATGTAATAATAAAATTTCAACCATTTAATATTTGAATACAAGAATTTTTTGAAAACATATAAATTTTTCCTTTCAAATTCCCCTCAGTTTTCATTGAACAACATATGTGAACTATTAAATGTGATTTTTGGGACTTTATCATGATACCAATTGTATCAGTGTCTATTTGTTTAGCTTAAGAGATATCTCAATTATTTCATAAATTTTCTTGCAAAGATATTTTTCAAACACCATATGGTTTCTCATGCTCCATTTTGAATGGTTAAACCAAGTGTATATGTGCCTACTTGTTTAACTTAAGAAATATCACAATTATTTTATAAATCTTGTTGTAAATATCTCTATTCAAACAATAGCATTTAACTCAAAGTAATCAAATGGATAGGAAATTATAAAGAACCCCACTTCTCACAAAAAAAAATCTTTGAATTGATATCTTCTTTTTAGGTCCCTCGAAGGAAAAATACCAATTTTGATCATTATGCGAACTTGACATCAAAATTAGAAAAATGGCAAATATGGAAAAATGGGGGAATGACTATTCTAAGCCACTTCCCATGATATATAATTTGAAATTATTGTTTGAAATGAAAATCAACACAATGGACAAGTGGAAGCCTAAGCCCAAAGAGAATTTTGTTAAAGGTTCCTTAACAACAAAGGCAAGATGCAATGCCTCAAGCATGTATAGATGGTACTTCTCTGTGCCATGAACCTTTAGGCTAACATAAATAAACTTATAGTGATGGGATGGTCTTGTTCATGTGGGAGAGCATGAATTGGGATCCACCATATAAAATTGATGACTGGTCAATTTGTATTTTGATGAGGAAGGATACCATGTATCGTAGCCAATTATCCTACATATGTGTTGTTTCAATATTATGTTTCTATATGTCAAGTTTTGGAGATGAGGAGGGGTTTCAAGCATTGTGCAAGACACATTGAGGAGATCCATGAGTGTCGCATATCACTGAAACACCTAGCTCAGTGTTCACCTGTTTGCTGAAAATGAGCAACTATTTAAAGCTTGCTTCATTTCTCTAGAGAGAGAAATCGCTTGTCCCCAATATTTTCTCAATCATGCTTGTTAAAATTGTTTTGGGAGCCATGGTTTCAACAATTCTGAGTTTGATTGAGAATATTCTAAATTTGAAGCACATGAAGATAAAGATAATATTCCCCTATGAATTTGGAGCACATGAATGTTTTACTACATCTTGATACACTCTTCACAAGTATGCATAATTTGCTTCATCTTCGTCAGGGAGAATAAGAGTAAAAGCATTACAAAAACATGGGAAGTGTGAGCTAATTTAATTCTAAATTGTTGGGAAAATATGCAACACAATCAAAAGTAGTGAATCAATGTGTTGATTTCCTTTTACTTTTGCTTGATGATTAACAATTTAGAAAGACTAAGCATTTCATAGAAATACTCT
This sequence comes from Pseudotsuga menziesii, assembly GCA_001517045.1. Taxonomy (NCBI): domain Eukaryota; kingdom Viridiplantae; phylum Streptophyta; class Pinopsida; order Pinales; family Pinaceae; genus Pseudotsuga; species Pseudotsuga menziesii. The sequence continues at coordinate 146,540 of LPNX010750906.1, forward strand.
CTCTTTAGAAAGAGGTTTTGCTAGCTTTGGGTGACATAAGTGCTACAAAAACACTTATTACATTCAATTCGTGGCTAACTTTGTCTACATTTAATATTTGAGTGCCTATTTGTGATATCCTAGAAGGGCTTTTAAAAGTTGACCCTTCCTTAGCCTTCCTTGCAAGAATGGTAATCTATTTGTGATGGTACTTAGGGAAGAAGGCCAACTCTAAATTATTGCAAAACCTTAGTCCATGCGCTTTTTTTTGGGTTTTTCCCCTAAAACACCAATTCTTTTTTAGCTTACCCTTTTCATGATTTCACCATCCAACAACAATCTATTAACGTATTATTGCACCTTTTAGGGGAAATTGCTAGTTTTAATTGTTTTTATGATGTTTCTTAGATATGAGGACCTCGGTTTCTTTGGGGCTGCGACGAAGAACTTGATGTTCTTTGATATAATTTGGGCTGAATGGTATCAGCAGTACTTATGCAGAAGATTGGAACCAAACAGTCCTAGACTAGTTTTTTTTATGGATATGGGTACAGTTTTATGCAACTGTGGCAGAATGGTAATTTTGTCTATGGAGACATTACTGAGACACTTTTATTTGGAAATATATGTAACCTTTCTTATTAGTACTTTTCTAAAAATACACATACTATGTATATACTAAATGTAAATTTGTTCTCAAAAGATTTTATTAAATTAAGTTTTTTTTCTCCGGAAAAACAAATATTAAATGGAAGAAAAAATTAATAATTATACTATACATTATTTTAAATTAACTTTAATTTTATTAACTCATTAATATTGTTGCTTTACATATTTTATATTTCAATTAAGTTAATATTAACATTATTTTATTTCTATTTATAATAATATTAAGGATTAAGTTGCATCCAACTCTTGTTCAACAAACTTTTTGTTATTTTAGAAATCCCTAGATTATGATTTGATTTTTAATTTGTTTTAGTACGATAATAGGCAACATTAGCTATAATGCTTATAGAGAGAATATGTTTTAGTAAATTCTCCAAAAAGGTTTCAAACAATTAAACCTATACATATTATATCCCGCATTTTAACATTTTGAGACATTCTTATTGCTCATTATCATCCTGCATTTTAACATTTTGATTGCTCATTATCATGTTTAACTACAATCATTTGGCCTTCAAACAAAAGAAACATATTTATATGTTTGATGTTCTTGGAAAATAACGTTTCAATTATAACCAAATGCATGATATTATTGCAGTGCCAAGAAAACTTGGTATAGCACTTACCCCTTTCTACATATTTTCTAAGTCAGACATACACAACTTTTCATAAGAAACATCAATGAAATTTGAAGTGTATATTTGTAATGGGGGATTGATGTAAAATATTTGTTCTTTCTTTAAGTATCATATATTGTTATATGTAGTTCTTACATTATATAATTTTAAAGTTCGTATGACTTTAGCCGAAGAAATTCATCAACAAATTTAATTTCCTCCTCAAAATTCTGCATCAAATTAAGAGTGGTCTCGTAGTCATTTTGTTATGTAGATGGACTAAAAATTGTCCTTTTGGTTGGATACTATGATAGAAGCTGAGAAATTTGTAGCAAAATTAGTTGAGGAGGAGGTAAGAAAGAGGAAGGTTCAATGTTCTCTCTTACTTTGTACAATACTTCTCAAAATGGCACACTCTATGTCTTAAGTGGGATTCCATTTCTTGTTGATGAGCTTGAGCTTACTATGATTCCAATTTTATAATTTCATTTATTGAACTAAACAAGTTGATATATAATCTAACAATGATAAATTCTTGTATGATATTCTAGAAAATGTATCTTGACCCTAAGGAGTATTCTGTTTTGCAGGAGGTTGGGACTTACACAGCTAAGAAATTGGATAGCGTGTCTCATTTTTGGGCTATCAATAGTGTGGCTCTTTACCATCTAATTTATATTCCACTACGCATTTGTAAGTGTAGTCTACCATTGTAATTACACATGCCATTCAAATTCCTTTTTAATATAGTGATTGTTGCAGCTACAACTGTTCTCCCCCAAATTTCTTAATTTTTGGGCCCCTCCTCATGATTTAGCATTATTTTTTATCATTGAACTCTTGAGCCTTTTGGGTATGCTTTATTTTCGAATGACTTTGAAGATTGATTTCCAGCCAGTTTAAAAGTGCTTGCGTTTGAATTTCGTAGCGAGTCGCAGATGTGATTTGGTTTGCTAGCTAAGGATGATTCAGACTTGGTTATTTTTTGAATGCCATTGTTGCGGAAGTAAAATAGGTTTACCGCCACTAAGTTTTAAAGCTGTCTAAACACGTAGTATTTTTCTATTGATCGGGAGTCATTCTTGTTTGATCGAAAGCCAGAACCTTTTTCGTTTCCGTCGTTGCTGAACCCAAAGCGGTTTAACACCTGAAGTCCAAATCATTCCGACTGCCGATGCTTGTTGGCCTATTTTAGCCGCGTACCCGAAGCTGTTTTTCTTCTGCCGTTGCGGCTGGGGAAGTCATTTGTCTTCCGATGTAAATACCTTCCGAATTCCGATAGAATTTTCTCCCGCCCACGTTTCACATCACTTTAGCCCTTGTCTTTCCGCCATTGCGGCCAGGAAAGCCTTTCCGCGTCCGATGTCAAATCCTTCCAACTGGCAATTTATAACTTTTCCGCCCGAGGCTTAATCAAAACTCTTTCCAGATCAAGGGATGCACCTGGCTGTTTTCTTGTGGATTAGCCGTTTCAGGTGGTTAATTTTAATGTTTAAAACGCCATTCCAACGAATGATGCACAGTAATTGATTGCAGGTAGCACTCAATACCGGCAGGGTCACAAGGAAGACAAAGCGAAGGAAAAGACAAAGTCGAAAGCAACAAAAATGCAGATCTGAAAGGTCCAGAAGTTACCCAAATAATCATGAACATGCGAAGAAAAGAGGAAGGAGGGATATGAAGTGTTGGAGAGACCGAAAAGGTCACACGTTTGGGGGGCAGCCCAAATGATCTGTTGGGTAGTTTAAATATTGTAAAGATAGATCTTAAAAAGGAATTTTTCCCTGGAAAATTTGTAAACCATTTGATTGTAAGAGGAAATATTTTGTTTTACAATCCAAATTGCAACTTTGCCTGTTGGAGAAAGCGCAACTGTGAAATGCATCAATGTGATTAAATAAGCAATGTTGAAGAGGAACTATTTCATTTTCAGCTGTGTTTCATTAACTGTGAGAGTGTTCTAATTGCATGAACCTATGTTCTTGTTTGAGTGCTTTTCAGTATATTTAATGATGTTGTTTCACAATGAGTAATGGCGGCTGTTCATAGACAATTGGCTATCTGGTTGTTGAAATATCTTTAACTGTTCATGTGTATTGAAAGAAGTATCAGCTATCTGTAACTTTTCATAATGCATGTGCAAAATACATTACTCATCAATGAATGATAATCTTTCCCGCTGGTGATAGGTTAGGTAGTTAGTTTTAATTTCCTGTTGTTTATGTGATTTAGATGCTTGTGGATGCTAATACGAGAGGTAAGAACCTACGCATCACATTGTGACTGCTCCCTGCATCTTTGTCATCCTGCATTGTTAATTAGGCACTTGCATTTCATATATTTAGTCAAAAATACAAAAACGCGGTGGACCGGGCCGCAACCAGTAAAAGCCTTTGTTTTGTTACTTGACATATGGTATCCGGACCGCAAACCGAATGGATTTCCTATACCAAACGGTCAACGAGCTAATTGGGAACATTGACTGGGGAGAATCCCTTGCTGTTGTTTCCTGTGAATTTCCAGGCCTCAACATATTTGGCGCTTGAAGGAGGGCCGCCAGTGCATGGCTGGCCGAGGAAACCCGTTTTCCTGAGATTATTCCACCGGTAACAGTTCTGAAAGTAGTGGACTTCATAATCCAATTCCAGTAGAAGGGAATAGAGAACATCTATATTCTATTGGCAACGAAGTTGTTAATGACCTAAGAAGACACACCAGGGCATATGTAAAGAAGATTGGAGGATTTCCAATCATCCCTAAATTGCCCAGAAGAGAGTATAAAAAGAAATATCGTCCTATAGTAGAAGACTCAGTGCTGGTTGGAGACTGGGAAGAACTTGTAGAAACTGCCTTACAAGAAGTTCTGCTACCTTTGAATCAAGAAGGCCCAGATACCCCTCACCGTTCTCCTGCTCACACTCCTGTTGGCTCACCTCCTCACTCTCCACCCCTACTTATGGCAGGAGTAAATCCTAATCCACCGTCCAACCCACCAAACCCACCACCTGCATGGAGAGCCAGATCACCTTTGAACCTAACACCTCCGTTACATGACTTACCTCAAGCCTTTGACAAGATGTTACCCAAATTCGATCCAAATGAGAAAATACTAGTAGATGATCACCTGCAGAGTTTTTACTTGGAAATAGAAGGATTGAAAGCTGGAGAGCATGAAGATGTAGTCTGCAGACTTTTCCCGCATACCCTTAAAGGAGCTGCGGCATCATGGTATTTTGAGTTGCCTGCTAACTCTATCCCTGATTGGGATACCTTCGAAAGAATTTTCAGAAGTAAGTATGCAATTCAAAAGACTCACGTATCCCTCATGAAAGGAATATGCGCCCTAAAGAAAGAGAAAAAGGAGAACGTGCACAATTTTACTCAAAGATTTGCAGCGTACATCAAGAATTTTTCTGACGCTGACAAGCCTTTGGAAAAGGTCCTGATTGAATATTATACCTCAGCCTTAGGCCCTGATTTGGCCATGTTTGCCAAAGGTAGGGCCAAGCCTACTTTTGTGGACTCTTATGAAGAGGCAGAAGTAGTGGAGGTTGAAAGAGAGAGTATTGAAGATTATCCCGAACAATCAGGAGAGAGAGGTGCGGGAAGGAAAGCCTTACTGTTTACTAAGCCTAAAGAGGAGAAAGCACCAGATTATGAAAGTATGGCCAAAATGATGCAGAAGCTTTCTAATAATATCATAGACTTGGAGAAAGAGAAGGAAACACAAAATTTCTACAGGCCCTATTATAAGAAAAGGGAGGATAACAATCAGCCCCAACCTCCTCCTCACAACGCTGCATCCATGAATTTAACAGAGGTGGGCATGGACAATTGTTGCACTTTCTACCAATAGCCACATTCTGAAAAGAATTGTCCTCAATGGATAAACTCGATAACGTTGGTCATGAATCAACTGTTGGATTCTAGATTAACAGAAGAGGGAGATGAAGAAAGAAAAGAGAATTATGCTTCTACTTCTACTAAAGAACAGGAAGAGGAAACCATGGCTTTGTGGAGTTCTGTCTCGTTATTTGATGCTGAAGAGGAAAAGAATCAAGGATACAAGGAAGTCATGGGAACCAATGTGGCAACAAGAATTCAAGGGACGGTTAAAGAAGACAGTCTTATACTCCCAAAGATTAGGAGGCTGCAGAGAAATGTCAAGAAGAAATTTCAAAATAAACCCTTGGCTGATAAAATTCCAGAGTTCACTATTACCAACCAAGATCCTAGGCAGAATGATACGCTGGACAAGCCCAATGAAGATAAGATGAATGCTGATAAACCTCATCCCATTGAACAGCAGATGGATTATGATGTCGTGGAGGACTTAAAGAAGGTAAAAGCGAATGTTTCATTATTCGAGATGTGTAAAGTGCCGCAACAAAAAGAAAGATTGTTGAAAGCTCTTGAAGCATCAGATGAGAGGATGCCCACTAACAATCAACCAGAGGAAGAAGAAGAAATTGGAGAAACCAGCAGTGGAGGTAAGTCCAAGAACAAGCATCCACCTTTCCTCCTTACTTTCGAAATTTTTAACTACAATGTACATAATTGTTTGGTAGACTCAGGGGCAACTATTAATGTCATGCCGATATCAGTCTGTAAAAATATCAATGGGTATCCTAAGCCATCCATGTGGAGAGTTGTTCAGCTGGATAGGACGGATGTAAAAGTAATTGAGGAGATGGAAGATGTCTTGATCTGCCTGTCGTCAAATGATAAAGTATGCCAGGTCATTAATATCATGGTGGATGATATACCAAACGCATACGGTCTTGTCTTGAGTAGGGATTGGTCGGCCAAAATAAATGGATATTTTTCCTCGGATTGGTCGCATTTGTGGCTGCCATACAAAGGAAGTCCGAACCAGATTAAGATTTTAAGAGAGCCTCACATGAAATACAATGTCACTCGATTGGAGGAGAAGAATGAACCTGTGGATTCTGTCTTGGGAAACTATTTTATTGAGTTAGAACCTGGAAATTACTAAGCAAAAGAGGTCAGCAATACATCAGACACCCATCCTGATCTCCTTCGATTTTCACATGCTAATGAAATTGATTGTAAAATAGTAGATTTAGCTGTAGGAATAGATTCGCATATAGTAGCTAGTGATTTTTGGGATTTGTTTTTTGATGGCTCTAAGACATTAGAAGGGGCAGGGGCCGGCTGTGTCCTGATTGACCCTCAGAAGAATAAACACTTTCTTGCATGTAGGCTAGAATTTGAATGTACAAACAATACAGCTGAGTATGAAGCGCTGGTGTAGGGTTTAAAGAAAGCAATTGATTTAAAGGTAAGTAATCTGAAATTTTTTGAAGATTCGGAAATAATTGTAAAACAAATCAGAAATCAAATACATTGTGTCTCTCCTCACTTAAAGGCTTACCAAAATGAGGTATGGGACTTGCTTAAATGTTTTAATGCATTCAATATTGTTTCAATCCCAAGACTTAAGAACGCAGCAGTTGATCTGTTGGCCACATCAGCCGCTCGACTGGTACCTACTAATAATCAATGCTCTGTTGAACTGCTTTTCAGGCCCTCAGTACCTGATATGATCACCAACCTGCGAGTGTTCGATGATGACCAGCAAATTATAGAATGTTTAACGAATGACGAAGTATTCAAAGGAGCAATTATATATGACGAAGAACATCAGGCCGAGATGAAGTATGACAATTCCATCCCTAAAGGAGTCAGAACGCTAGAAAGAATGTTTGATTTAAATGAAAAATTCAGAAGACCAGCCAACGTGAAGACCCACAGCTCATCTCTACAGTTCGAGCTGATAAACTTAGGGACTGAGGCGAATCCTAAATTTGAGAATCTTGGAAAATGTTGTTCACCAGCAGAAAGAGATAAGTTCGTCAGTTTGTTTAAACAATATAAAGATGTTTTCGCCTGGACCTACGAGGATTTGAAAACATACGACACCAGCATCATCAAGCATGTTGTCCCCATCAAAGCCAATGTCAAGCTGTATTAGCAACCTTTAAGGAAGATGCATCCAAAATTGGAACCGCTGATTCAAAGTGAAGTAAAGAAATTACTGGATGCTAAAATCATCTTTAAAGTCAGACACTCTGAGTGGGTATCAAATATGGTACCAGTCAGGAAAAAATATGGAGAAATCAGGAAAAGAATGCATTCGGCAAAATTAAAACTGCTGTTGCACATGCACCCTCCCTGAAAAGCCCAGATTTTGACAAAGACTTTATTCTGTATACCTTTGCATCCGATGATTCGCTAGCAGTCGTGCTTACGCAAAAGGAAGATGTGGGGGATGAATTCCCAATATCTTTCATGAGCACTGGTCTACAAGGGGTCGAGTTAAATTACCCAGCCATTGAGAAACAAGCTTACGCAGTATTTAAAGTAGTGAAGTAATTCAGGCCTTATATTTTAAAAAATTGAACCAAGGTGATCGTCCCCTACCCAGCTGTAAGGTCCCTTCTTATACAGAAGGAGTTAGGAGAAAGAAGGGGCAATTAGGTAACATCTCTTCAAGAGTACGACCTTGAATTCAAACCAGCCTCAATAGTTAAAGGTCAAGGGTTGTGCAAATTGATGACTGAGAATGGAAAAAATGAAGAGCATGCCTAGGAGGATGAAGCCGAATTACATTTAACAGATGTATGTCCTTTGTTTACGGCTCTCGAGTCTTGGTATAGAGACCTTGTACATTACTTATAGTCAGGGTTGTTGCCGAAACATTGGAACTCTAAGAAAAGAAGGGTGCTACGTCTTAAATCAACTTCCTATCAAATCATTGAAGGAGTATTATTCAGAAAAAATTATGATGGAGTTCTTCTGAGATGCTTAGAGAAAGAAGATGCTAAGAAAGTAATGTCGGAATTGCATGACGGTCCTGTTGGGGGACATTATTCAGGAGATACTACAGCCCACAAGATCCTCAGAGCTGGTTACTATTGGCCTGCGCTCTTCAAAGATGCACATGCACATGTCAGAAAGTGTGATATTTGCCAAAGATGTAGTGGGAGACAACCTAGAGCAGCAGCACCCCTAAAGCCTGTGATGATCACAGAGCCTTTTGAGCAATGGGGGTTGGATATCATTGGAGAAATAAAACCAAATTCCTCCCTACAACACAAGTACATTCTAACCACGATGGATTATTTCACTCGCTGGGTCAAAGCAGTACCGCTGCGCAAAATAAATCAAGACGAAGTCATCAGCTTCTTGCAGGACCACATCATAACCAGGTTTGGAGTTCCAGTTTCGTTAGTTTTTTATAATGCTACGTACTTTTCATCAGTTAAATTAACTGATTTTGCTCATGATAAAGGGATTAAATTGGATTATTCTACTAATTACTACCCACAAGGAAATGGCCTGGCTGAATCCACAAATAAAAATCTGATTAGAATTCTAAAGAAGATTGTAATAGAGAACCAAAGGAGTTGGCACTCAGCCCTACCAAATGCCCTTTGGGCCGACAGAGTCACCCCCAAGTCTGCGATAGGAGTGTCACCCTATACCCTTGTGTATGGTAAAGAAGCCATTCTTCCCCCCAATATCATGCTACCATCTTCCATTATAGCTCAAGAGTCTAGTGGGTTGGAGAATGAAGTTTTACAGATGAGGATATGCAATCTTCTGAAAGCAGAAGAGGCTAGATCTCAAGCCAGAGAACGCTTTAAGCATCAGCAGAAGGTAATAAAGAGGTGGTTTGACAAACATAAATCTGGAACAAAAGACTTTGAAGTGGGAGACTTAGTCCTCAAATGGGATCACCCCCATGATGAGAAAGGGAAGCATACTAAATTTCAGCAGTTGTGGGTAGGCCCTTTTTAGGTCGCAGCAAAGCTTGGTCCTTCTACTTATAAGTTGCAAGATTTACAGGGTTGGGAAGAGAACTTACCAGTAAATGGTTTGGTTCTCAAGCCTTATTTTTCTTGTTTTTCTTTGAGTGCTTCTGTCTTGTATATAAATAAGCTGTTTGGTTGTCTTTTGAGTCATGTTTTTTAGTTTGTTTTAGATTAAGTTACTGTTTAAATAAAGGGAACGAACCTGCGGTTGTATGGGGACATCAAAAATTTTGGGAATGATAAACATGTTTGAGTATCAGACTGTGTGTTGTTGTTTGAACTTCTTCCAGTTTAGCAGTTTTCTCGAATAGCTCAGTGTGCATTGAAGTCATGCTTAACCCCTGTGAAATAAATCGGATTCAAAGAGTCCGGAGTACTATGTTGAGGCTCCATCCACGTCACACTTAAAATGTTCTAAGGGGCGACAGCAAAGGACCCATGGAAAGGAGCAAGGTGAACAGTATATTAAATATAAATGATCCCATGCCAAGAAATGAATGCCAAAAGGCAAATAAAAGTCAAAATCTCCTATGAAAACATCATACATCAAAGCGAATGCTGAATCATAAGTAATAAATTGCCAAAGTTCCTCTCCATCCGTGAGCTGAAGCATGAAATACACCACTCACACAAAAGGACACTATGGGATAGAGGAGCTTGAATTAAAATTCAGAAAGAAAGGCATGCAGGAGGACTCATATGAAAAGGGGAAAAAGTCCCAGAGCACAAAAAAGTGCCAAAGTGGCATGGGAATGCGGAACAAATGAATATTCCTGTTCACCATATGCTACGATCTTATGGTGTCCGAGCTGTTAGCTACCTGAAGACAAAATTAATAATGAAACTCATCTCTCGGTCTCAACAGAGTTATCTAGACTTGAAAATATCGGTTTTCACTCTCCCAAATCGGACTATTATCAATGATTAAAGGTACACACTTCTGTCGTTTGAGAAATCCAGATAGCTGGAAGAATTCAAGAGACGCATTTGTTGTTAAACAGTCTGTCACTCAAAGAATAATCGCCCAGAGATCTAGGTTCACCAGGTAATCGCCAATTGTTGCAGCTGCAACTATTCTCCCCCAAATTTCTTAATTTTTGGGCCCCTTCTCATGATTTAGCATTATTTTTTATCGTTGAACTCTTGAGCCTTTTGGGCATGCTTTATTTTCAAATGAATTTGAATATTGATTGCCTGCCAGTTTAAAAGTGCTTGCGTTTGAATTCCGTAGCGAGTCGCAAATGTGATTTGGTTTGCTAGCTAAGGATGATTCGGACTTGGTTATTTTTTGAATGCCACTGACGCGGAAGTAAAATAGGTTTACCACCACTAAGTTTTAAATTTGTCTAAACATGTAGTATTTTTCTATTGATCGGGAGTCATTCTTGTTTGATCGGAAGCCGAAACCTTTTTCGTTTCCGCCGTTGCGGAACCCAAAGCGGTTTAACACCCGAAGTCCAAATCATTCCAACTGTCGATGCTTGTTGGCCTGTTTTAGCCGCATACCCGAAGCCATTTTTCTTCTGCCATTGTGGCTGGGGAAGTCATTTGTCTTCTGGTGTAAATACCTTCCGACTTCCGATTGAAGTTTCTCCCGCCCATGTTTCACATCACTTTAGCCCTTGTCTTTCCGCCGTTGCGGCCAGGAAAGCCTTTCCGCGTCCGATGTCAAAGCCTTTCGACTGCTGATTTATAACTTTCCCACCCGAGGCTTAATCAAAACTCTTTCCAGATCAAGGGATGCACCTGGCTGTTTTCTTGTGGATTAGCCATTTCAGGTGGTTAATTTTAATGTTTAAAACTCCATTCCAACGAATGATGCACAGTAATTGATTGCAGGTAGAACTCAATACCAGCAGGGTCGCAAGGAAGACAAAGCGAAGGAAAAGACAAAGTTGAAAGCAACAAAAATGCATATCTGAAAGGTCCAGCAGTTACCCAACTAATCATGAACATGCGAAGAAAAGAGGAAGGAGGGTAATGAAGCGTTGGAGAGACCGAAAAGGTCACACGTTTGGGGGGCAGCCCAAACGATCTGCTGGGTAGTTTAAATATTGTAAAGATAGATCTTAAAAAGGACTTTTTCCCTGGAAAATTTGTAAACCATTTGATTGTAAGAGGAACTATTTCGTTTTACAATCCAAATTGCAACTTTGCCTGTTGGAGAAAATGCAACTGTGAAATGCATCAATGTGATTAAATGAGCAATGTTGAAGAGGAACTATTTCGTTTTCAGCTGTGTTTCATTAACTGTGAGAGTGTTCTAATTGCATGAACCTATGTTCTTGTTTGAGTGATTTTCAGTATATTTAATGATGTTGTTTCACAATGAGTAATGGAGGCTGTTCATAGACAATTGGCTATTTGGTTGTTGAAATATCTTTAACTGTTCATGTGTATTGAAAGAAGTATCGGCTATCTATAACTTTTCATAATGGGTGTGCAAAATACATTACTCATCAATGAATGATAATCTTGCTCGCTGGCGATAGGTTAGGTAGTTAGTTTTAATTTCCTGTTGTTTATGTGATTTAGATGCTTGTGGATGCTAAGACAAGAGGTAAGAACCTGCGCATCACATTGTGACTGCTCCCTGCATCTTTGTCATCCTGCATTGTTAATTAGGCACTTGCATTTCATATATTTAGTCAAAAATACAAAAACTCGATGGACTGGGCCGCAACCGGTAAAAGCCTTTGTTTTGTTACTTGACCTACGGTAGCCAGACCGCAAACCGGACAGATTCCCTATACCAAACGATCAACGAGCTAATTGGGAATGTTGACTGGGGAGAATCCCTTGCTGTTGTTGCCTGCGAATTTCCAGGCCTCAACAGTGACCTAGTAAACTAAGAAGATAATAAAGAGTTTCAGAGTAATGTGTATTTTGAGCAACTTGGTATTGTTTTCCTGTAGACTCTGGGTCAATTAGCATTCTTTATTGTCATGCATGAGGTGAATGGCTACTCTTACGTGTGATTTTGCAAATTGACATGCCAAATGCCACCTACTAAGGGGTTGTGCAAACTCAACAGAGATTTGAAGTGAAAGGGGGAAACAATAAAAACAAAACTATTATCCAAGTAAAAAGAGGTATAATTAAACTACTAACATGGACACATTCTTCAATAGACAATACACATGCAAATACATAATGTAAAGAATCAAAGAATATATGTTTTTGTGTTGAAATGAGAGAGTACAAGGGGAAGTGAAACAAGACATAAACGAAAATATTATGAGTGAATACTCTTGGTTAACTATAACTAGAATGTTGCAGAATTAATTACTAACTTAATTTATACACACGCCACTAACAGTGCTCAATCAGTAATGATTTTTCAGTTTGAAAGTTAAAGAGTTAAAATTAATGAATTCGGATCAATTGTTTGTTTTCAAGAATGTGTATGATTCTGATGGTTATTTTCTTTTCTTACTGAAGGGGGCTTGATGTTATCCTGAGGCTTACTTATCTTTTCTCAAAGCTAACGTAGATCTGATGCTTGTACAAGATTCACATGTAAAACTTTCTTCTAGGTTACGGTGTAAGAAAAATAAGGCTTTGAAGACTAATTGAGTAAGTTAGGAAAGAAAAAAATCATTAAACTATATTTAATGTCTCGATTATAGAAGTGTAAGAAAAATTCCTAGGCCTATAGCTAAGACCATTCTACCTAGGTAGCAAATTGGAAATGATAGTGTGATTATCAGCATTAACAATTAAATTATATGTTTGATGGGATATAGTTTATATACATGCTTTTAGTTGTTTTTATCACTAGAAACCCTAATGCATTCCAAATAATTTATAACTATGGAATTTATCCATGTTAATTCCTAGAACTTTCCTAAGCCTACTAATTATTATTAAAGAATTGGTAATTATAAATTAACTATAAAAATAAACAAAACGAATCCTAAGCATGTATAACAAATACACTAACCTAGAAATATAAATTCTATGTATAACATATACACTAACATAGGCATATATTCAATGCATATTATATCAAATGACCTAGGCATATATAACAATGCATATATACATTAACCTCAGCATATATAACAATGCATATTATATACATTAAACTAAGCATATATATTCCATGCCTAACATATATACTAATCTAAGCATATATACTCCAGTCCTAACATATATACCAACCTAAGCATATATTCTATGCATATAATACAAACTAACCTAGGCGTATACTTAGTATGCATAGCATTGAATGTATTATTTTTAGCAAAGTAATGGTATTACATTTAACATGTATGCAGGTTCAAACTATATCAACACCCAAAGAATTTCTCAACTAGTGGTATCCATGTGCGGACTGCTCATTTGAAGAAGGGTTTTGGTGCTAAACCCTATGCAAAAAACGTTATATGCTGCCCTAAACATTGCTTGGCTTCACTTGTTGTTTATTTTGGGCAAGGGAGAGTGGTTGACAGGCCCTCGGCCTTCTCGAGTCTCTGTAACAGTATTGTTCTTACTTGGGCCGTGGCGTTTAGCAAGATCCAAGCTTTGGTTCTTTACTGTATCGTGAGCTTAACATTAATACCATGGTTGCTCTTGCTTGTACGTGTCGTTAGCAGGTTCGAATATTTGGTTCCTTGCCATCTTTGTTTCCTTTGATCTCTCTGCTAAAACGGGTAAGTTATCTGAAATCCTCCAACATTTAATTTTCCTTTATTTATTAAAATAAGCTAAAATTCTAAACAATGTTTATTGTTTGCTATGTTGATGGTAGGTGAAGACATACAGTCAAAGGGTGAGGGCATTTCCTGGAAGCTGAAGGGTATGAGCGAAAAGGGTTCTAGTAAGCCTCGGTCCAAACCTTGAGGTACCCTTCGTCGTTGGTGTGTGTGGCATCAAAAGGTTCCTGCAGGATGTTTGTTACAGCGTTCACGTTTTCTTGTGGTCGACTTGTTGTTTTGCTTTGATTTAGTGAAGGATATCGTATGGCCATCCTTACTAGTAACCTCTAGGGTTTTATAAATGAGCTACGGTTCTTGTATTGTCGATTTAGGGTGAGAAACATTACTATTCCAGGGTTTTTAAATTTGTATTGTTTATACTGTAATTACTTTGATGGGAAGCTTGCTCAACCTAAAAGCTCATCCACAATGGCTCTTTCATGGATACAAATAATTTATCGCATTTTGTTTTTTTTAAGAGTTAAACTCATGTGATGTGTCACAGACCCCAAATTTGCAAAAACATTTTATGTTTTAGGAGACATTATGTTATAATTTTATTATAAAGTTTGTAATTAATGACCAAGTGGGGTCAAGGATAATTGTATGTAATAGCTGAATATTTTATTAATTAATAAATGAAAGATGAGACAATGGCTTAAGGAGACTATTAAATGAGTGTTTTACTAGCCACTTGGTGGAATAGGCTGGGTTGAGAGCAGATTGACACTTGGTAGCATCCTCAAACTACTTCTAGTTGTTGCATGAGGAAACTTCCCTATTTTTGTGGTCATGTTCCCCAAGAAAGTGCAACGAGAGTAGGTGGCTCATTAAGTGAAAACTAACCCAAAAGACCTAGGCATGCGAATAAAACTTCCCATTGAATTCAGTTGAGTTTGCTCATTTTTTACTTGTGAAATTTCTGAGTGAAATTAGTGCACAAGAAATTCGATGGAGGGGACTAGCAGAATTTTTTGAGTGAAAAGTGTTGAAGTTCTGAACTAGTGCAGCTAATTTAAGCTGAGTTCATATTGCTACAAGCAAAAATATTACTGTTGAGTACTCAGAGGAGTTGTAGAGGTTTCTAAACCAGTTCTCTCACCTCGTTCTTTCAACCAGGTGGACCAGAAGACAGGCTCGGGGGTCCTAATATTTGCAGTTCAGCTATCTTCAGGAGTTGGTTGGGAGAAACAGGCTCCTTAATTTGTTGTATCCTCTGCTATATTTCTAGGTTCTACATGTTCTTTCTAAATTCTTTATGCAAACTTAATTTAGGAATTAATATGTTAATGTGTCTACTTCATCTGTTATTAGAATTATTGGAGGAAATCATTTACTGTGAAAAGATAGATGAATTCTGAATTAGATGTGGATTAGAATAAATTGTTAGAGTAATTTTGAATTTACTGATGGATAAAAATACCTAACTGTATGTTTCCACACCTTCAAGAAGGTAGTACTCTAGTACAATAGGTTGGATTAAATTCTGATGGATAAATCAAATCAAGAATGTAGGATTATGTTGATTTACTTTTACAGATTCTTGTAAGATTGTTTCAGGAGTTCCTTAGTTAGAATGCACCTGTTAAAGAAATTAGATATGAACTAGATCCAAGAAAGGTCTTTTAAAACCAGTACACAATCTGTGTAATAGTGATCCTTTTTACACAGTAAATATTACTAGCTACAAGCCTAATTATTATAAGTATACACAGTTATTAAACATTATAAGAACAAAAAAAATAAGCAGGAATAACCTATAAACAGTAAGATGAGGTATAGTAATCAGTTAGGTAATTTCATTACTATTGTAAGTGAAAATCAAACTTTAAATAAATTACAGTTAAATATTAACTCTGTAAATATTTAAAAATAAATAAAATTTTACATAATCCTAATTTAGAGAATCTGACAAATAAGACCTTATTTTCCTTCTCTTTTCCAGATTAGGGTTATTGCAGTTTTACCCACAATTTTTTAAGAAAAAATCTTCATTTTTACAATTACATTATCTATATCATAAATGTATTATACTAATCAGAATTTCACAGAAAATAGTATTATACTATTTATTAATAATATGCTACAACAAAACAAATAAAGATAAATGAAATAATCCTAATCAACATCTACACAACAGAGTAGATTTTTATTAAAAAAATTACACAGAGTTATAATTATAACCTAAAAACTTAAATTTAAAAACTAATCTATGAAAATTACAATTTAGACCAGGGCACGGGGTTGAACCCTACAACCCAGAAAAATTACTTTTCCACTACTAACTTTTAAAATACATTTTTTTATATCAATGTAAAATACCATAGAATCGAAGACTCTAATTTCCAAGAAGCCGCAAAATATATTAAAATAATTCAGGATCTATTCAAAACCGGACTATCTCTATCCTTTATTAGTCTTAATCACCCACTGGTCGAGCCTTACGGCTAACATTATAAACAAGTCAACAGATTAAAAACCCTAACTCATTTTAAAAATCAAATCAAAACAGTCCCAACATATCCTCAGCCTAATGGCCTGTCCAAAAATAGCATTGTAAATCAAGTTACAGCCAAAAAGGGGCTTCACTAGAATTTCTTTGAAACATTCAAGTCACAACCGCACAACCTTCCCAACCAAATAGAGTACAGTGAAGCCGCAACCAAGCAGTATTAAAACCAAGTGAAACAGTATCACCCTTAAACCCACACACCATCGAAAGAGGAACCTCAGGTATGAGACCAAGGCTTACCATGGTGAACGCGAAGCGTGGATTCCTTGTGTGGAGTTTTACGGTGTCTTCCAGCACACAGTAGCCAATTCAAAATCCTGCACAAGTTAAACCAATTGGGTGTTAAACTCATTCTTAATTCAAATAACAAAGATAATAAATCTTTGAAACATGGCAGAAGAGTTTTAATTTATAAAAAAAAAAATCTTACCTGAAGAGTCTTGACCTTAGCCGCATAAAATAGTGGGTTGAACAGAGAAAAAAAACTAGCCACAAGAAAAGAGTAAGCACTGGAAAAATTAGAAAAACCACTGACAGAAACCTCGATGTTATGGTTTAATCTCTCAACCAAAACCACGAAGCAACCGGAACTGAGACCACACTATTAAACCAAATAGAGTTCACAAGTGAACATGTCCACGAAGGAAAGCGCTCATAGAGGTAAGCAATGGCAATAAAGACCTCACACACAGAAGAAATGCAATGGCAATGAAGGCATGTACACGCGGAGCTAATGTAATGGCAAAGAAGGCCTGTACATGCAGAGGTAAAGGAATGGAATCAATGGCCATGTGTCCATGAGCCTGCAGCAACTCTCCAAGGAAAAAGGTAGGGTAAATGTGTAAATTTAGGGTTTTTGAGACATATATAGTAAAGCTACAAAAGTCAAAACCCTATCCTATAACCATCAACCATGTGGAAGATCAATATGTTTTGGAATTGTGGGTCTAGCTCTATAGTTTCGAGAGTCTTGGAGCATCCTGCAAGTCAAAATATTTTACATAAAACCTTGGTTATAAACCCTTTCAACAATCGAATAATATCCTTATATTCATAGGATGCATAATGTAAATTAAAAGGTATCATAGTTATAACCTTCACTTAAATAGAAATTATAGTTATAGAATAAATACCTTATAATGGTTAGTCGTATGTGCAAAAGACTTTTAACCTTCTTAAGATTACAAACAAACATCCTCATGATAAATATTAGGACTTGCAAAAATACCTTTAGAAAACCTATAATACATTGGTTAAAAAAATTACTTATATGTATAAGATTGCAAGTATAGAAAGGTTCTTAGCATGATTCTTAGTATAAGTATTACAACTTAGTTTTATTATAGGGTAATAATTTTTACATCGTATCTCCTTGTGAGATGAAGGTCATGTGAAGGCTAGGTTGGATAGATTTTGTAGGAAATGATCTCTTCATTCCTTACTCAAAGCAGTAATACTACTTGTTTAACGATATAATGTTCATATTATTGCATTTCGACCTGGTAAATACTTAAGCAATTAGTAGACTATTTTCTGCATTAAATCATTAGTTCCATGTATGAATGTCATCATTATACCTTATGACTATACCTAGATTTAGGTTTTCCTAGTTTACATAACATTTGAATATTATTGAGACAAATACATATGAATTACCATGGTAACAGGTAATAAGGTATCATATGATCTAGTATGCAAAATTTATCTTTCGCTAGGATTGTATATAGGACCTAAGATGAAATAGATAAATGAAAGCATGATAAACAAGTTATAATCGAAGCTGGGTAGAAGAACATCTGGATTTATGTTCAGATTTTCCAAACACTTACGCTTACAAGAAATTAAATAAAAACAGTAATTATACAGTTTCGACAATACCTCCTTTATTTGATCAAAGTTATAACTAAACAAATATACTAGCATTTTATTTACACTAGTTGAGATAATTAATCTGGTTCCGGAAATTGGTTACAAAACATCTTACCTGTAAAGGACCTGTAAAAGAAGCATCACTTCACTGCATTAGCTAAAAGCTAAGTAATCCTTGGTCATCTACTGAAGTTCCTTCATATTACAAACAGTAAAATAAAACTTTAGTACCTAGTAAACAAACAGATGTTTCTAGTTCATGTTACTTCAAATCATCACCTGCTAAATCAAATCGTTAATAATGATTTTTATGAAAGCAAATATTCAAGTATGCAGATCTAGAATTTAATAAAGGAATTAGTTCTAGTTTAAGCCTTATTATGTTAACTGTTAACAGTTAAATGTCCCTCTTAAGCAACAAGTGTGAACTTTTAATGTCATAGGAAAAATTTAATTTTTATGAAATTTTGGAGTATTACATGGTGACTGTTTGGATTAAAGTGGAAACTATGTTTATAAATATTTTGTTTGCTAGAAATCAGAGCTTACGGCTCTTGGGTATACCTCTGTTTAGCAGTTGTTTTCTTCTTTGGTGTTTCAAATGTGAAGTGTATTAAGTTTAGTAAATATTTTTCAACGTTTTTGTTGTAATTTATTTTATGGCAATAATTTGGTTAAAACCAAAGGCATTTAGTTGTTTAAAAGAATTCGATTTGAGTATCCTGTATTGTAAAGAATAATTCTAGGTTTTGGTTTTGGTAACAGTTTTGGGGTTTAGATTAGTGGATTATCTTCTAAAATTTTCAATATTAAGTTATCTACATATTTTTGATTTGTTTAGAATAAACAATAGTTAAAACAGTAAAAGTCTTCTTTTTATTTTGAAGAACTAGAAATCTATCTTATTTCATAATAGGTTCTGTAGATGATTAAGAATGGTTAAAATTACTGTAGATGTTTATAAATGTTTATAATAATGAGTAGGGTTTAGGATGAACATTTTTCAAAAATAAATAATAATAGTAATAATGTTATACTACATAATTGCAGTTTTTGGTTTCCTAAGTACTTAAGGTACAGTGATACCATAGATGTTATAATCTTAATCAATTTCAGTCTGTTGAAATTTCCTCCTGAACTTACTATGTTTGATTTATTTTTCTTTAAGAACCAAAAGGAGGTTTAACTATGTATGATTTACTATAATATAACTAGAGTAATCTTGTTTGTATTTTATGTTTTTAAAGTATTAAATAATGAAAGAGTTTCCTTTACTAAGTATAACTAATTTGTTTATATTACAGTAATTATTATTATAATATGCTATACCCAGTTTTATGACTGAGTGGCAGAAACTTACCATAATAGACTCTATGTAAAAATATTAGGGGTTTTTGGATAAAAAGTTAAACCACCTAGAAATGGAAATATTATGGTAGTTAGCTCGTAGATAACAGTAAAAGATTTCTATTTTTTAACATATATTTGAAAATAAAGCGGGTAACTTAATCAAAAGAAAATATTATTGATTCATTTCTATGTAACTCTTCAATTGATAACAATTTCTAATCATTTTATCCATGTATAGACATTCCTATTTATCTTTAAACATACCTTCTATGCTAGAGTACTTGATCGTAAGATGAGTGGAAAAATACACAAAGGAAATTTTACTCACCATTCCATCATTTCTAATTCTAGGTTCATTTGTTCATATTATCATATCCAAATTAAATGAAGACTAAAGTATTTCACTAGCAAATTCATAGTATATAATTAATAATAGAAAAAGTAAACATGACTACTCTCAGTCCAATGATTTACTTTGACAGAAAATAAATAAGATAACACAATGGAACCTGTAATTTGTAGAAGAGACAAATAGCCCAAGGAGCCTATTCCAACCAACCTTTTCCTGAAGATAGCTCAAATGCTTGTCTTAGGGCCCCCTAACCTATCCACTGATCCACCAGGATGAAAGCAATGTGTGAAGGAATGGGATTAAATACCCCAACAACTCCACAGAAGTACTTAACAGCAGTACTTCTGTCCTCAGTATTAAAGAAATCAGCTAACAAGTTGCACTAGTTCTGAAAGTAGTCTTAACACTCAAACCACTTCTAACTTTCCCCTCATCGAATATCTTGTGCCCATTTCTTAGCTTCATAAATTTCACAAGGTAAATAATGAATAGCCTCATATTGAATTTGATGGATAGATATATGCATGCCTAGGTCTTTTTGGTGAGTTTTTCAATTAATGAGTCGCCTTCTCTGTTCCACTTTCTTGGGGAACATGACCACAAAATTAGGGAAGTTTCCCCTTGAAACAGCTAGAAGTGGTTGAGGATGCTACCATGTGTTAGTTTACTCTCACCCCCAGTCTATTCCTCTCAGTGAATCAGTGGACACTCATTCAACAGCCTCCTTAGGCTATTTGTCTCATCTTTTATTTGTTAAGTAATAAAATATTCAACATAATTAATTAAAGTCATCCCTGACCCCACTTGGTCAATAGTCATAAACCTTACAATAAAAGTAAAATATAATGTTTTCTTGAACATAAAATGTTATTGAAATTGGGGTATGTGACATACATCCCCCCTTAATTCCAACATCATCCTCGATGTTGCTTTATTCATCATCCTTAGAGCTACCTTGGAATAGAATTGGATATGTTTCCCACATATGACTCTCCAATTCCAAGGTTGCTTCTTCTGGACTAAGGTGCTTCCATTGCACCTTCACCTACCCAATGCTGCGATTCCAAAGCAATCTCTCCATGTTGTCAAGGATACAATATGGTTCCACCAGAAAATCTCCTTCGGGTTCCACCTGCACATCATTCCAATTTATAACATGAGTAGCATCATGTGCATATATTTTTAAAAATGAAATATGAAAAACATTATAAACTTTAAGATTCGGTGGTAAGGCCAATTGGTATGCCACTGGTCCAACTCTGGACAATATTTCGAAAGGACCACAGTACCTGAGTGCTAGCTTAGCACAACGGCTAATTTTAAGGAACTCTTTTTAGGTTTTGCCTTAATGAAAACATGTTCGCCCACCTGGAACTCTTTCTGAATTTGTTTAAGATCTACTTGACTCTTATGTCTGTCTTGTGCAACCCTTAAATTTCCTTGTACCTGCTTCACAGTTAATTCCTTCTCCTTTAATAACTCAGGTCCCAGTATTAACCTGTCAACTGGGTTACTCCATGAGATGGGAGTATTGCATTTTCTGCCATACAGAATTTCAAATGGGATGAATTTTGATGAAGCCTGGTAGTGTTTGTTGTACGCAAACTCAACCAAGTGTAAGTAGTCCCTCCCATTTTCTTGGTTGTTCTCTAACGTACATTCTTAACATAACTTCCAAGATCTGATTTACCCTTTCTGCCTGCCCATCCATTTGCGGATGAAAAGATGTACTAAAATTTAAAGGAGTATTTAATCCTTTAAATAAATATTTCCAGAAGTTTCCCGTGAATTTAGATTCCCTGTTAGAAATTATAACTTTTGGAATTCCATGTAAACGAAAAATTTGTTTCATAAATATTTCAGCAATATTAGTATCCTTATGAGTGGTCTTTACTAGTATAAAATGGGCTACTTTACTGAGTTTGTCAACAACTACCATTATTGAATCATTCTGATTCTGATTTCTAGACAAACCTATAATGAAATCAATGCTGACTATTTCCCATTTCTAGCTAGGAATGGGCAACGGCTGTAATAAACTAGTTGGATGTTGTTGTTTAGTCTTAACCTGTTGGCATTCAAAACTTCTAGCAATATATTCTGCCAATTCATTCTTCATATTTGGCCAAAAGTAATCCTTCTGTAACATGGTTATTGTCTTTTGATATCCAGGGTGTCCAGAATAAGGACTCTTATGTATTTCATTTAAAATTAGCAATTTAACTTTAGGTATGTTAGGTATATACAGCCTATTTTTATAAAGTATTAACCCATTTTCATTTAGACTATAACCTGTATTCAAACTTTCAGTTACATTTTCTATCATTTTCATCCAATTTTACTCCTTCGAGTTGATCTTCTAAATCTGTTTTCCAAGTACTGATTGCTGCCATAAAATTTAATCTTGCATTTCTACTCAAGGCATCGGCTACCTTATTTTCTTTCCCCTTGATATGTTGGATCTCGAAATCATATTCGTTAAGGAAAGCTAGCCACCTAGCTTTCCTTGCGTTTAAATTTGGTTGATCTAACAGATACTTTAAACCCTTATTATCTATCATTAAAGTAAATTTTCTCTCGATCAAGTGATGGAACCACATCTTTAATGCATGTATCATGGTAGCCAATTCTAGATCATAAGTAGCGTAATTTTTCTCGTGAATTTTAAGTTTCCTTGACTCGTACGTTATTACGTGTCTTTCTTGAGTTAAGACTCCACCAAGGCCATCTTTGCATGCATCAATGCATACAATAAAGTCCTTGTTAGGATCCGTAATTCTTAAAATCGGTGCAGTAGTTAATAATTCTTTTAATTTCTTAAAACTCTCTTCACATTTTTGATCCCATACAAATTTCTTTCCTTTCTTCTATAGAGAGGTTATGGGATTTGTGATCCTTGATAAACTCTCAATGAACCTTCGATAATAACCGGTGATCCCCATGAATGACTATACATCAGTCACATCTTTTTGGACCGGCCATTCATTGATTGCTTTGATCTTATCTGGGTCAACCGAGATCCCATATTTAGTTATTACATGACCCAAGTATTGTATTTTATCTTTGAAGTGGTCGCATTTACTGAACTTGGCATAAAGCTGATGTTCCCTTAACACTTGTAAAATTATTTTTAAATGTTCTTCGTGCACTTGTTTAGTCTTAGAATAGATTAGAATATCATCAATAAAAACTACCACAAACTTATCTAGATATTTATGTAATACATTGTTCATTAAACACATGAATATTGTCAGGGAATTAGTTAGCCCAAATGGCATTACAACAAACTCATAGTGACCATATCAGGTCCTAAAATCCGTCTTGAAAATATCCTCATCCTTAATCTGGACTTGATGATAACCGGACCTTAAGTCAATTTTTGAAATTATTGTTGCTCTACGTAACTAACGAACAAATCATACGAGTTCCTATTTTTAATTGTCGTCTTATTGAGCTGACGATAGTCAATGCATAAGCGCAGAGTAACATCCTTCTTTTTAACAAGATGACCGGTGCTCCCCAAGGAGACACACTTGGTATTATATACTTCTTATTTATCGGTTCTTTTAATTGCTATTTTAGTTCATTAAGCTTCAGGATGTTCATCCGGTAAGGAGATTTTGAGTTAGGCACTGCACTAGGTACCAGTTCAATAGTGAAATCCAGCTCTTTTTTCAGAGGCAATCCCAAAAAAAAATCTGGAAACACATCTGAATAACCTCTCAGAACTGGTATATATTCTAAATTTAGTTCGTATTATTTGTTAATGTGTTCTTCATTAGTTATATTTACAGCAGAATGTTTACATCCTTTCTGAACAACCCTTTTTAATTGTAAGGTGGAAATCTGTCTGATTGTTGTTTTCCTAGGGATTCCTTTTACTATTATCGGTTCTCCTTCGTTATTTAAATAGGTAAAAGTTTTATCAAAACAATTTAACACTACTCGATGTTGTTCCAACCAATCCATTCCAATTAATACGCCATAAGATCTTAATAGAAGTACATTCAAATTTATAGAAATTTCAAACTGATTCATAAATAATGTATAGTCTTTCACAAAATCAATTACTCTTCTTTTTGCTCCTGTAGCTAATTGAACCAGCCATGACTTTGCAAATTTCTCTACTGGTAGTTTACTTTTCTCTACTAAACTAGGACAGACATAACTCAAGCTAGCCCATTGGTCAATTAAAATAGAAATGGGTTTATGTTTTAGTATACCTTCTACTTCCACCATGGAATTTTGATATTCAACCTATCTGTTTTCCATTGTTGCATTGATTCTGGGAACCCTCTCGCTAAATCACCAACCGTTGTTTCTTCCTTTACAGCATGAATGTTGTTGACGGTCTTCTTTCTGTTATGATAGACTGATGCATAGTGAGGTCCCTGACATTCCCAACATTTTACATGTTCCTTACGTTCATTATTTTTAACATAGTTGCTGTGATTATTTGCAAATTCTTTATTTCTTATGAAAGTAGGGTTTTGTTGTGGATTACCTTTTAAATTACTTCCATGAAAAATTTTGTTAGGAAATTTGTGTGAGTTTTTATGCCCAAAATTCCGATTAGGTGTGAAACCTTTATTTCTTTGTTCAAAATTATTAGACCTTTTTGTTTTCCAGTTTGTCATGTTCTCCCTTTTTCGGTTCTGCTCATAGCAGAAATTTGCTTTTCGCATGGCATTTTCGAGGGTTTTGGGATTTTTATATCCAATTATGTCCTTGATATGAAAAGATAAACAGCTCAAAAACCATTGTGCCTTGGGTTTTTCATCAACAATATAAGGAACATACTGCATTAAGCTTCAAATTTTACTATTTAATTCTTTCATATTCATGGTTCCAAACTTTAGGTCATAAAATTATCTAGCTCGTTTCTCGTAATATTGCTCCGACGGAAACTTTTTTTAAAGTACTTTTTAAAAGTGCTCCAGTTTATATTTTTCTCTTTTATGTCTTTAACTCATTTTATGTCCTTCCACCAAATGTCGACTTTTCCAGTTAAGTTATATATTGCCATTCTCTCTTATAATTGGTTAGAATATTTATATATCTGAAAGTACTTTTTCATTCTGGACAGCCATGCTTCTACTTCCTCTTATTTTTCTGTTTCGCCATTAAAAGTTGGTAGTTTAATCTTTTTGAACTCCCATGAAATATCTTCATAGGGCTTGCACTTCTTCTTTTGAGAGTGATAATTACTCTCGCTACTATCACTAGAGTACTGGTGTTTCTTTCTGTGTAAATTACCATTAATTTCAAACGAAGAATTGCTTTCAATTTTAGAGTATTTTGACATTTTACCCTTATGTTGGTAGGACGTGTTGTCAGATTATATATGTTTATCCTTTTCTTCATTAGACAAATTTTCCAGCGTTATTTGATTCGGCAGTATCTGTTAGAATTCTCTCATTTTCTTTTTTAACAGACTCCATTTCAGTTTTTAAATCCTTAACTGTTTGCAGTAATTTACATGAATTATTAGCTATATCTTCTTTAACAAGTTCTCTCCCAAAGTTATTTTGTTCATTTAACGGGGACCTCTCTTCATCATACTCTTTGAGTCCTTCCACACCTACAAATCTAATTTAGAAAATATTTTCTACAACAACATTTAAAATCATAAATCAGTATCCATACTTTCTATTTACTTTTTGTTTACGTGCGCTGAGCCACTTCAGGCCTAGTGTCTGAACGTGGGATCCAATACCATATGTAACATCCCCAAAAATTCACAAAATTTAAAATGTTTCCATGTGATAATAAATGCTAACTCATAACCAGAATGCTAGTTTAATGATTAATTTTTAGTCTAGTTTAACAGATAGTTTATCAATACACGACATAAACGAAAATCTTAGGAGTGAATACTCTTGGTTAACTGTAACTAGAATGCTACATAATTAATTACTAACTTAATATACACACGCAACTAACAGTGCTCAATCTGTAATGATTTTCAGTTTGAAAGTTAAAGAGTTAAAATTAATGAATTCGGATCAATTGTTTTTTTTCAAGAATGTGTATGGTTCTGATGGTTATTTTCTTTTCTTACTGAAGGGGGCTTGAGGTTAGCCCAGGGATTACTTATCTTTTCTCAAAGCTAATGCAGATCCAATGCTTGTACAGGATTCACAGGTAAAAATTTCTTCCAGGTTACGGTGTAAGAAAAATAAGGCTCTGAAGACTGATCGAGTAAGTTAGGAAAGAAAAAAAATCCTTAAACTCTATTTACTGTCTCAATTATTGAAGTGTAAGAAAAATTCTGAGGCCTATAGCCAAGACCATTCTAACTTGGTAGCAGATTGGAAATGATAGTGTGATTATCATCATTAACAATTAAATTATATGTTTGATGGGATATAATTTATATACATGCTTTTAGTTGTTTTTAGTACTAGAAACCCTAATGCATTCCAAATGATTTATAACTATGGAATTTATCCATGTTAATTGCTAGAACTTTCCTAATCCTAAGAATTATCATTAAATAATTGGTAATTATAGATTAACTATAAAAATAAACAAAACAAATCCTAATCATGTATAAGAAATACACTAACCTAGACATATAAATTCGATGCATAACATATACACTAACAGAGCCATATATTCAATGCATATTATATATACTAACCTAGGCATATATAACAATGCATATAAACATTAACCTGATCATATATAGCAATGCATATTATATACATTAACCTAAGCATATGTATTCCATGCCTAACATATATACTAATCTAAGCATATATACTCCAATCCTAACATAACCTAAGCATATATTCTAGAACTAACCTAGGCGTATACTTTATGAATAAAATTGAATGTCTTATTTTTAGCAAAGTAATGGTATTACATTTAACATGTACATGGGTTCAAACTATATCAACACCCAAAGAAATTTTCAACTAAAGGAATCCACGTGGGGACTGCTCGTTTGAAGAATGGTTTTTGTGCTAAACCCTATGCACAAAATGTTATATGTTTCCCTAAACACTACTCGGCTTCACTTGTTGTTTATTTTTTCCAAGGGAGAGTGGCTGACAGGCCCTTGGCCTTCTCTAGTCTATGTAACAGTATCATTCTTGCTTGGGTCGTGGTGTTTAGCAAGATCGAAGCTTTGGTTCTTTACCGTAATCGTGAGCTTAACATTAATACCATGGTTACTCTTGCTTGTACATGGCATTAGCAGGTTCAAAGCTTTGGTTCCTTTCAATCTTCGTTTACTTTGAGCTCTCTGCTAAAATGGGTAAGTTATCTGAAATCCTCCAGCATTTAATTTTCCTTTATTCATTAAACTAAGCTAAAATTCTAAACAATTTTTATTGTTTGCTATGTTGATGGTAGGTGAAGACATATAGTCAAAGGGTGAGGTCGTTTCCTGGAAGCTGAAGGGTATGAGCGAAAAAGGGTTCTAGTAAGCCTCGGTCCAAACCCTGAGGTACCCTTCGCCATTGGTGTGTGTGGCATCAAAACGTTCCTGTTGGATGTTTGTTACAGCATGCACATTTTCTTTTGGTCAAATTGTTGTTTTGCTTTGATTTAGTGAAGGAGGTCGTATGGCCATCCTTACTGGTAACCTATAGGGTTTTATAAATGAGCTACGACTCTTGTACTATCGATTTAGGGTGAGAAACATTACTATTCCATGGTTTTTAAATTTTTCTTATTTATACTGTAATTACTTTGATGGGAAGCTTGCTTGGCCTAAAATCTCAGCCATAATGGCTCTTTCGTGGATATGAATAAGTTATTGCATTTTGTTTTTTTTTCAGAGTTAAACTCGTGTGGTGACTATTTGGATTAAAGTGGAAACTCTGTTTATAAATATTTTGTTTGCTAAAAAGCAGAGATTATGGCTCTTGGGTATACCTCTGTTTAGCATTTTTTTTCTTCTTTGGTATGTCAAATGTGCAATGTATTAAGTTTAGTAAAGAGTTTTCAATGTTTTTGTTGTAATTTATTTTATGGCAGTAATTTTGTTAAAACCAAAGGCATTTTAGTTGTTTAAAATAATTCAATGCTATACTGTAAAGAATAATTCTAGGTTTTGGTTTTGAAAACAGTTTTGGGGTTTATATTAGTGGATTATCTTCTAAAATTTTCAATATTAAGATATCTGTAGATTTTCGATTTGTTTAGAATAAACAATAGTTAAAACAGTAAAAGTATTTTTTATTTATTTTGAAGAACTGGAAATTTATCTTATTTCATAATAGGTTCTCTATATGATTAAGAATGGTTAAAATTACTATAAATGTTTATAAATGTTTATAGTAATCAGTAGGGTTTAGGATGAACAATTTTCAAAAATAAATAATAATAATAATAATGTTATTCTACATAATTGTAGTTTTTGGTTTCCGAAGTACTTAAGGTACAGTGATACCATAGATGTTATAATCTTAATCATTTTCAATCTATTGACAGCTCCTCATGAACTTACTATGTTTGATGTTTTTTTTAAGAACCAAAAGGAGGTTTAACTATGTATGATTTACTATAATATAACTAGAGTAATGGTGTTTGTATTTTATGTTTTTAAAGTATTAAATAATGAAAGAGTTTCCTTTACTAAGTATAACTAATTTGTTTATATTACAGTAATTATTATTATCATATGATATTCCCAGTTTTATGACTGAGTGGCAAAAACTTACCATAATAGACTCTTTGTAAAAATATTAGGGGTTTTTGTATAAAAAGTTAAACCTAGAAATGGAAATATTATGGTAGTTAGCTGGTAGATAACAGTAAAAGATTTATATGTTTTAACATATATTTGAAAATAAAGCAGGTAACTTAATCAAAAGAAAATATTAGTGATTCATTTCTATGTAACTCTTCAATTGATAACAGTTTCAGATCATTTTATCCATGTATACACATTCCTATTTATCTTTAAACGCACCTTATATACTAGAGTACTTCATCGTAAGATGAGTGGAAAAATACACAAAGGAAATTTTACTCACCATTCTATCATTTCTAATTCTAGTTTCACTTGTTCATATTATCATATACAAATAGACTTTCGAAATTAAATGCAGACTTAAGTATTTCACTAGCAGATTCATAATATCTAATTAATAATAGAAAAACTAAACATGGCTACTTTCATTCCAGTAATTTACTTTGGCAGAAAATAAATAAGATAACATAATGGAACCTATAATTTGTAGAAGAGACAAACAGCCCGAGGATCCTGTTCCACCCAACCTTTTCTTGAATATAGCTCAAATGCTTGTCTTAGGACCCCCAAGACTTTCCACTGATCCACCAGGATGAAAGCAATGTGTGAAGGAATGGGATTAAATACCCCAGCAACTCCACATAATTACTTAACAGTAGTACTTTTGTTCTCAGTAGTAAAGAACTCAGCTAACAAGTTGCACTAGTTCTAAAAGAAGTCTTAACACTCAAACCATGGGCTAACTTTCCCCTCATCGAATCTCTTGTGCTCCTTTCTCAACTTCAGAAATTTCACAAGGTAAAGAATGAACAGCCTCCTGCTCAATTTGATGGATAGATATATGCATGCTTAGGACTTTTTGGTCAGTTTTTCAATTAATGATCCACCTGCTCTGTTCCACTTTCTTGGGGAACATGACCACCAAATTAGGGAATTTTCCCCCTGCAACAGCTAGAAGTGGTTGAGGATGCTTCCATGTGTCAGTTTACTCTCACCCCGGTCTATTCCTCTTAGTGAATCAGTGGACACTCATTCAACGGCCTCCATAGGATATTATCTCATCTTTTATTTGTTAAGTAATAAAATATTCAACATAATTAATTACAGGCATCCCTGACCGCACTTGGTCAATAGTCATAAACTTTACAATAAAAGTAAAATATAATGTTTTCTTAAACATAAAAATTTATTGAAATTGGGGTACATGACACTGAGGGAGGATCCATTCAATCTCCAAGCGGTATCACAATTCTTTGGCAACATGTCACAATGGGGATCTCTAATAGGTGAGACAAAAGAAAAGAAAGGCTAGCTTTAATCTCGAAGGGAATCATGGAAAAATGAAGACTTTAGCAAAAAGGTGGAGAATTATGTTTGAACGAGGGACCTTGAGATATTTTTGTAGGCTTGGTAGTGGCTAGGATTAGGATCTAGGTTTAGGTTTTTGAGTTCTACATACGTCACTTGTTTTGGGCCATGTAGGGACTCGTGTCAATCTTTCCTATGTTTTGTTAATAGCAAACTGGAAATAGTCAAACATCAATCTTAGAGTGGGGTCGCACATATCTTGGGAATTTGTGTGACTTGGGTCACTTATATCAAAGGAAACTACATGAATTGGGTCACTTATATTGAAGAAAACCACAGAACTTGTGTTACTCCTTTCAATGAAATAGGTGTGGCCTATATTTAAATGCCTCTTTTAAGGTTTTGACTTTCATTTTTTTTTATTGCTTTCTCAAGCTTAAATGGATGTGATGAGGTGGCATGATGACGTGTGTAGTTACATGTCTACTATAACAAACTTTAATCAACCAGTTTCCAAGTGGAGGTGTGTGGAGTTCCATTCACTGTATGTCACACTATTTTTCATATTAGACATAATAATCTTTCTTTATATACATAGACTATTCTTTGTTAGCATAGTCGGAATTGGATTCCCTCCAATTTTTTTATCAAGAAATAATATCATTTTGCATTCCAACTTGTCTATACAATGAATTTAAAATAATGCATCCACTCTTTTAACTTGCAATTCTAGTGGTACAAGCCTTACTCCTGGACCTTTTAGAGTGCATGTAGGAAGGACAATTTTGTTACTTATGCATATCATTCATCACAATTAATAACCAGAAGTGCTTTCATGTATCTTAGGCCCTGACCCTTTCTATAGCACAATGTCAACAATACAATTTGCTTTACTCTTGTGTATTAATGCACAAATTGGTCCATTATTTGTTGTTTGGAAGTCATGCTTCTGCTTTGGTTTCATGAAATTTGATGATAGAGGTCATGTGCTTTATTTCATGAAAATCATAAGGGGGTTGATCTAAAATATATGGTAATTTTTGTGCCTTTCGTTTGAGTTATATCTTCTTGATCAAATCGATGACCAACTGTTGAGTTTTATGGACTTGTTTGGTTGAATATTTACATGACTTATACTTCCTTTTGAATATAGGAAGTGGACAAATCAATGCTTGGTTTGTCACCAAATCAGGCTAACAAGAAACCATATATTGCATCATTGGGTATATATGTGTTCAATATATACATTCTTCTCAAATTTCTTAGGTATGGACATGCTAAAACAAATACATTTTGTTAATCACTACTTGTAACCAACATGATTCTTAACTGAGAATTCTTTAGGAAAATAGGGTTTATACAGGAAAAGGATGATTATAAATGGGGAATATTGATTAGAAAACTACTTTGGGTTGTTATATTAAACTAAAATACCAATTTAGTATTGATTATTTACCCCTTATATATTTTATGTTCTTAGGTGTACATACTCAACTGCCAATGATTTTGGATAAAAAAATATTCTTACATCAACAAAATAATGCGATGTACAAGTAAGTTACTTTGGGATGTATTTAAATATGTACAAGTACCAGTGTTAAATAATACAATGAATTCCACTAAAAAAAAGAAGATGTTTTTATTTCTATCATGCATGCTTTTTAATTTGTGTAGAATGCATATTTTCCTACACAACATATGAATCAAATACATGTAGATATTTGATAAATATCATATTGACAAGAAAGTAATTTAAGAAATTTTGTCTAATGGAATGGTATTCAAGATATTTAATCTGTATTCCTTTGTATTGATATAATAGCACTGGAAGGTATACCATTTTAATGATTACCAAGAGGACATAGGAACACTCAAAAAAAAATTGATGCAAATTTGGCTCTAGGAGCTCAAGAGTGTTTCTTCCACTATCACACACACACTCAAACATGGATGCACACGCCTCTATATGGACATCCTCATATACATGCAAAAGTTCATGTATGTTAGGTGATTGAAAGATTGTGAACTATAGTCATAGGCTTGCAACATCAAGACATTTGATTTTGTGAACTTAATGATTGTTTGTATTTCATTAAATTTGTTGAATTTCATGGATTTTTCTATTCTTAGGGCCATGTTGCACATGTTGATATATCCAAATAGTGAATTAAAAACACAGTTCCATTTTGGAAAAAGACTAAGTTTTTCATTTAATAACATAACTAATGATACCATGATAGGAGCTATAGAGAGTTGTACTTGTCTTAACTAACTATGAAAATAGATCAAGTATTTTTTATGGAGCCCCTAGGCCAACAAATTTAACATATTTTCTTGTGAGGTTGATTTTAGCACATACCTTGGTTGTTTGGTCATCCATCAAACAATGAGTGTTGATCTTACAAAAATCTCCTTTAAAAGCATCAAATACACTATACACCTTACCAGCCAGATGGAGGAGATGGTTGTAAGTATAAGAACCAGAAGCTCTGAGTCACCCACTAATACAATTATAGGTATCCTAAAAGAGTTTCTAAAGTGAATGCATCGGAAAAATTTATCCTGGAACCTTTGAAATATCTCATTCCATGACTTTCCTTCCAAATTACATGCTCAAAAATTTGCTCAATCTCCTCATTTTTCTCATACTGAGCACAAAGAATATATTTTAGGGTTGTTTTTGGAAACTCTCTACTTATTATCCAAACCCTATTACAAAACCAACCAACTAAGAACTCCATGTTTAAAATATCATGAGCTACTCTAGATAGATTTGGTCATCAAACTATCTAGGTTCCTCATCCCAAACATTCCACCTCAACTTGAGATTATAAGTCACAGTAAATGTTGGCCTATTCCAACTAATTACTAACGTACAATACATATCATGAGCATCATGGTAGTTAATTTTTTTACCATCATATCATACCCTACCCCTCTAGACTATCTCTTCTTTGCAAATGGTTTCTTTGTGTTGGAAATATTGTTTTCATTGATGTCAAATTCAATTGGAGACTATAGATGTCCAAGATAAAGATTGCAAGATGGAGATTGTTGGAAATACTATTTTTGGAAGTTTGATTATCAGTTTGATACCCTATATTTGAAGGAATTTTTACTCTAGATACATAGATTAAATGGGAGTATATGTTGTATGGATGGAATATTATTTCAATACATTTCCAATAGTATATTGAACTCTTTCTAACTACATAGGAATGAAGAGATATGAAAGGATTTGTAAAGTCAACCCAACCAAAATTTTAGGTTGGCCCTAACAAGATATTGAACAATGTTATGTCAGTCCAAAAAGTGATTTAAGAAGAGTATAAATAGAAGGAGGTACCCCTCATTTTTTCATTCATTCATATACTCTTGGAGCTCTAAAAAAGGTGTGCACTTGTGGAAGAGGAAGGTATTCTAGGGTTTGAAGATGGATTTGAACATGTTTTTTGGGTTTTGAACTAGATACCTTAATGATATTCTCTTGAAGGTTTTTCTTAGGGTTTTTAAGGTTCTCTAAGGAAGAGAAGGCGCACCTTGTGAAGAGGAAGGGATGTTTTGTTGTAGGTTATTATGTGGATGAGGCTAAGATAGAAGGTGATTCTGCCATATTTTGGAGTTGACTTTAAGGTGATCATATGACATAATTAGGGATAATTATGGTGTAGATCGAGGGCGTATTTTGAAGCAAATTAGGATGCATCTGTAGAAATAGTTTTTTGATATTGGAAGAGTGCATATCAGCATAAGGTAAAAATGTAAAAAAAATTATAATCAGAAGAAAAGGTAAAAATGATAGCAATAGTAGGAGATTGGTGTCACCAGTAGGTTGGTGCCTACATATTACTAAGTTGGTGCTCGGTTGACGAGATTGTGGTCTTAAGTGGGTTGATGCCAACATATTGTTGATTTGGTGCTCATTTGAGGGGATTGGTTTCTCTAGTGTGTTGGTTCCTACAAACTTTGTAACAATAGGTTTGTGCCTACATGGATTTATAAAGATAAGTTTTGTGGTTTTCTCCCGAAAGGGTTTCCATGTTAAATTATTTGTATTGTGATTTGATTTTATGTATATTTATTGTTTCAAAGTAAATGAATGATTGATGAATTATTAAAATAAGAAAAAAATAGCTTATGTTGATTCACCCCCACCCCTCTATATAACCATAAATCCAACCATTTGTATGAGAGTAGGTTTCTTCAGAAATAGTTTAACCACAAGAAGAGATATCTCAGGAGCACACATGGCAATAAATCCCAAGATTGATGAAGACATAGAGAAACAAAGGGGATTAGAAAAATTAAAATACAAGGCTCCTTTGTTTGATGGAGCAAACTATGTTGTCTGGAGAATACAAATGAATACATATTTGAAGACTCTTGGTTCATATATCTGGGATTTAGTCATGACAGGTTATACAGCTCCAACCAATATTTCAAAAGATGCAAATGGGAGGAATTCATATGAAAACAACGCAAAAGCAATGAATCACCTCATGAGTGGCCTATAAGACTATGAACTTGACAAGGTAATGGAGAGTGCATCAACTAAAGAGATTTGGGACAAGTTACAAAACATTTATAGGGAAATGGATATAAATTTTACTAATGAAGAAGAATACGAAAAAGCCCTCTCTTCATGGACATGAATACAAAATCATATTCAAAAGTGTTGATGTATTTGTAACTTCGGAAGATATTTTTATGTATATTAGCATTGTATGTTGGTGTACCCCATTGGGGATGTGTGTTACCCCTTTACAAGATGTCTAAATTGTGTATAGACCTTGAGGTACAACCTTTGTTGAAATTCAGGGCAATAGTCCCTAGTGTAACATCATGAAATATGTGATTGTGGTCTCTCTAAGAGAAGTGGGCCCCATGTCAGATGACATGTAGGCTCAGGTCTTATATTTGGTCAATGACTTGAAAGAGTATAAAAAGGGAGGTGCTCTCACTCATTTATACACACCTCACACACTCTCTAAGGAATTGGAGAGAGAGAGATGGTCATAGGAGGAGAGAAAGATAGCTGCTTAACATTTCTTATTACTGCTTTTGTTCATCTTACTATTCTGAAGAAGTTTGTGGGGTTTTCTCCTTTATGATTTCCCCAATGAAAATCTTTGTGTCTTGTCTATATTTTACATCTTATGCATTTTGGTGTACATGTTATTCTTTCAGATAAAGATCCTATATAATCTAATCATATCTTAAGAAAATATAACGTGGTATCAGAGCCTCTCTGAAATAAAGGCAATGTGCAGCTGTAGGAACTAGGGCTTTCTAGTTGAAGGTGTTCTCTACAAAGATCATCAAGCAAGGAGGGATAGGCTAAATCACCTCACTAGGGTGCATCTATTGGTGGTATCAGTTTCTAAATCAGAGAAGTTTCACTGTACAGCCGAAATACAGCTGCAATGGAAGCTAATAGAAATTAGGGTTTCATGCATGAAAACCCTAGAAGACTGAATTTAGTAATCCTAGAACTTTCGCTATAACACGAGATTGGAGAAGGATCAGAAGTCGAAACTTTTACAAGACGAAGAGAAATTTTTGACGTACACTGTGTAAAATTTTCACCCTCATATTCACTATACTTTTCGAGATATGGTTCCTCCAAATCAGGGTTCCATCCTCCTCCAAAATACAGTCATAAACAGGTCACCTAGGGAGATTTGCTATATCTCGGGATAGGAAGGTCCAAACGAAATTTTGCAAGATTTTGAAGGTAGGCCACAGAATTTAGTTTCTATGGTTCGTTTTTCAAACCCATAATGTGAAACAGTGACACATGGCAATCCGTACAAGTTCTTTATGCTGAAAATAGTCCCCAAAACATTCACCTTGGGAAAATCCAAATAAGTCTCACTTAGAGATCCTATTTATGCTCTAACCTGTGGGGTTGGAAATAATACTTATCAAGATATCACAGTGAAAAATTTCAGACCTTAAGGATCTGAAACTTTGTAGATACATCAGAAGCAATATCAGTCATTTCTGCAGAAGAAAATAAAAAACTAGGGCTTCCTATTTTGGGAGCTTTCCTCCACTGTTTTCAAAAAAGGAGTACATTAGACAGCTTGCCTTGAATAGGCCCATCTTTATATCCAATCATAATTTTGAAATTCCAAGTTTTGAAAATTAGGTTTTCTCTAACAAACCCTAGATCAACTAGCTCTAGAACCAGGACAGACACCTCAAATAGGTAAGATCTAAATTTTGTTATTTACATTTGAGGTTCTCATTTCAAAATGACTAATCATGCCAGCTTGATGACAAGCTTGGTGAACCTGACAAATTTTGAGTATGGAAGTATAGGACCTCCATGACCCTTGAAGAATCTGGATTGGATCAGTATTTCAGTAAGGAAGTTCTAAGAGCCAAAGGGAGATGAGGCTAAGGCTAGAGCCAAGAGAATCATTATAGATTCTATGAAAGATCTTATCCCTCATGTGTCATCCTTAAAGACACTAAAAGGAAGTGTTAAATGCTATGATGAAGCAATTGAAGAAGAATAAGATATTGTTATAACCACCTTGAATGGCCTCCCAAGATCATGGGATTCATTCATTTGAGGAATGTGTGCCAAAAGGAAGTGATTACCTTCAGTAGACTCTGGGAAGAGTGCACACAAGAAGAAGCTCAACTCATAATAAAGAGAAGAGAATATGGGAGCAACTGGAGATCAAG
Source organism: Pseudotsuga menziesii (assembly GCA_001517045.1). NCBI lineage: Eukaryota > Viridiplantae > Streptophyta > Pinopsida > Pinales > Pinaceae > Pseudotsuga > Pseudotsuga menziesii. The sequence goes on from LPNX010750906.1 coordinate 183,134, forward strand.
CTCTCACGATTCAAAGAATATCCCTCAAATGATGAGGAATATGAAGGACTCAATTCTTAAAGAACCTCTTATCCATCTTAGCATTTGGATAAAAAAATGATGTTGTTATGAATGAAGAAGATGATGAAGCTGAAGGCTCAAGAAGGAGTCTACCCACGAAACAAATAAAGATAAGTATTCAATTGTCATTTCATGNGTTATGCATGTTTGAGTATTTGCATTTATACTACTGAATTGCACATGATGGGTAAGAAGTCAATGATGTTATACAACATTCCATTACTACTTATCTAGATTGAAACCTCTTTGCTGGTATATTGGGAGTAGTACACACTCTTAATAACATTAGGGTAGAATGCATATAGAAGTTATTGTATCTATACATGATATGGATGAATGTTGTATCATTGCTTAAAATAATCGCATGGCTCTATGACATATATTTGTCACTATTAATATGTTTTCAAAATTATGATATGTTTCTAATCATGCAAATGAACTTGACTTGTAGATCATTCCTAAGAACAAGTAACGACAGTTCAAAAGAGGAACCTGAAGCTTCCCGGGTCAAAGACACCATAGCGAAAGAAAGGGCTTCAAAAGAATATAAAGAGAACAGTAAATCCACCTCGAGAGATAAAGACCACCTTGGTCATGAAAATTAATCCAAGATGAAGAATAATATGATGATACTTCCAAAAAAAGAAACAGACCTCATACACACTCTAGTTATGTGACACTGTTGAGTGACATCATTGATGCAGAGCCTTCCAGCTATGAAGAAGTAGACAAGAAGAAAGGGAAGGAGACTGTGATCAAAGAGTACCAATTCAAGAAGAATGATGTCGAGGATGTGGTGTCGAGACATGAAGGGAAGTCTGTAGTGTCTTCCATATGGACATACAAGATCCAGCATGCAGTAGATGGAAACATCGTGGGATACAAGGAAATATTCGTAGCACAAGGATTCTCATAGAAAGAAGGCATATAGTATGAAGAGACATGTGCACCAGTGACAATTCAAGTATATGTAGAACAAACACTGGGAGTTGAGACACATGATAGGCAGACTCATGTGTGCAAATTAAATAAGTCCTTGTACGAGCTTAGAAGGCACCCATGGGATAGAACATATAGTTACATAAGGATCTTGAATATCACCTAGAGTGATGAAGATCTTAACCTTTGCTACAAGATTGAAGATGAAAGCCTATAGAGGATGACAAGCTCACAGATGGGTGCGAGAAGAACTTTTCAAGAAATTTTAAGATAGAGGATCTTGGTGTCTAGTGACCCTAAATGGATACATAGAATATTACTAGCAGAGGAATCTACTAGTCACTCCATTACAGAATGTTTCAATACATAAAGTACAAAAGGAAGAGGGAGAATGATGCACCACTTTAGAGGGAGTGACTACAGAAGATCCTGAGGTTCGACATGGTATGATAGGATGGAAAACTTACTGATGGATGTAGGATTTAATAAGAGTAAATTTGATTCCAACCTTTACTTCAAGGTTGAAGCCGAAAGACCAGTGATGCTCCTGTTATATGTCAATGAGTTGTTCTTCATAGGAAAAGAGGAACTCATTAAAGATGCAAGAAGGAGACTTGTTGTCGAGTTTGAGATGAAGGAATTGGGTATGATGCACTACTTTCTAGGAATGGAGGTATGGCAAAGTGCTAATGGAATCTCCCTTGGAAAAGGGAAGTATACAATGGAGATCTTGAAGAGGTTCAGGATGATGGATTGCAAGGTCATGGCCACACCTATGGCATCGAACCTGAAGCTATTAAGTGATGCTTCATCAGAGACCATTGATGCCATGATGTATCATCATATTATTTGTTCATTGATGTGCCTGACGAATACGAGACCAGACATTTGCTTTGCTGTGAACAACCTGAGCCAGTTCCTGATGGATATGAGACATGATCACCTGGTTGCAAAGCATGCAGTGAAGTACCTAAAAGGTACAGTTGAGTATGGGCTCAAGTATGATACGAATTAGAAGACTAAACTGCATGGTTATGTTGATTTATATTGGTATCACCACTGAGAAGAAGAGCACCTTAGGTTGCTTCTTCAGTTTGAGATCCAGTATGGGCTACTGGTTTGGCAGGATGCAATCCTGTATGGCGTCGAGTACAGCCGAGGAAAAATATGTTGCCACTTACTTGACTATTTGTGAGGTAGTATGTTTCTTTTGAAAGCTACTATTTGATTTGATTGATCTGACTTGCATTTTTTGTGTGATGCAGAGAGGAGCAGTGAAGGTCTAATATGTGATCCAGATCGATATCTCTCGAAAGAGGGAGTGATGAGTTCTAGCATATCCCATGAGACAGGTTGTTTGAGCATAAAATCCTAGCGAATCTCATATGTTGCTCGAGTGTAATCAGTCCTATAGATTATCCTCAAATGTAATCAATCTTAGCGAAGCTCATAGGTTATCCTTGGACGTAATCAGTCCTGATATGATTCTATGCTATAAATTGCCAGAGTGAAGTTTGAGTACTTAAGAGAGAAGCTTGGTGTTCTTAAGATCAAGGTTCCCTCCAAGGGGAAGTGATACACATGAGCCTTTCCTAGATGGTAGTAGGTGTGTCCTTCCATGCTGGTGGATGTAAGTGTTGGAACCTTTCCCCGATGGTAGTAGGTGTGTCCTACCATGTCAATGAATGTGAGTATTGTGCTATGTGTATCTGGGATGTGCTTCATGTGACAATGAGATGATCTGAAGATGATGAAGACCTGGCAGAGGGCTAGGCCTACATCCAGCATGACAAAAGGGTTGACTCTATAGATGAATACCTGCATACAACATGAAAAATGGTTGGCACTGTAGACCTAAATCCAGCATGAAAAAGGGTTGGATTTGTAGATGAAGACCTACATCCAACATGAAAAAGGCCTGGCACTATAGACCTACATCTAGCATGAAAAATGGATGGCTCTGTAGATGAAGACCTACATCCAGCATGAAAAAGGGTTGGCACTATAGACCTACATCTAGCATGAAAAAGGGTTGGCACTATAAATGAATACCTAGCGGAGGACTAGGCCTACATCCAGCATGAAAAAGGATTGGCACTATAGATGAAGACCTGGAAGAGGACTAAGCCTACATCCAGCATGAAAAAGGGCTGGCACTGTAGAAACTTCTGATGACAGATAGTATGGGACGATGATCAAATATAAGAAGATGATGGAAAAAGCTATGATTAAGACTATATGACTTTGTGATGATGATGATGTAATGAAGACCTAACCAGATGTGTTGATGATTGTATAAAGAGAGAATACCTTCCTAGTTAAGAGGGAGTGTTGATGTATTTGTAACTTTGGAACATATTTTGATGTATATTATCATTATATGTTGTTGTAATACCATTGGGGATGTGTGTTACCCCTTTACAGGATGTCTAAATTGTGTCTATACCTTGAGGTACAAACTCCATTGTAAGTCAAGGTAATATTCCCCAGTGTAACATCATGTAACATGTAATTGTTCTCTCTCTAGGAAAAGTGGGCCCCATGTGAGATGACATGCACGCTCGGGTCTTATATTTGGTCAGTGACTTGAAAGGGTATAAATAGGGAGGCTCTCTCCCTCATTTGTACACACCTCACACACTCTCTAAAGTGTTGGAGAGAGAGAGATAGACATAGGAGGAGAGAAACATAGATGTTGAACATTTCTTATTACTGCTTTTGATCATCTTACTATTCTGAAGAAGTTTGTGGGGTTTTCTCCTTTAAGGTTTCCCCGATGAAAATCTTTGTGTCTTTTGCATCTTTTAAATATTATGCATTTTGTTGTGCATGTTATTCTTTCAGATAAATATCCTATATAATCTAATCAGATCTTAAGAAAATATAATAAAAAGAAGAATATGTTGATATGTATCTTAAAGCAAAATTCATCAATTACTTAGCATAAATTGATAGGATAAGGAAAGAGAATATAAAATAGAAGGAGTAATTGCAAAAATATGAAATGAAGAGCACTAAAGTTTGAAGAGCACTAAAACTTTGAACAACGTCCCCGGTTACCAAAGGTCACCACTCATCAAGATAGGTTTTTGATATAATGAGAATCAGAAGACCCCTGAAGAGGATACAAGAAAGGAAGATGAAGAAAATTCAAAAAGTTATGCCAATGTTCTCAAATCCTCCATTAACAATGAAAGAAGAAGGAAAGGAAACGTTGACTAGAAACAAACTGATAAGTTCAGAAGTGTTGCTCCATTAAGAATATATTTCTCGTCTAGGTATCAAAATGTATTATTTGGCTATTGTTGGTTTATCCCACAATACTGAGAGGGGGGGTGAATTAGTATTGTCAGTTTTTATTTTAAAATACACAAAATAAACAATCAACATAGATTTTATCATGGAAACCTCAAAAGAGAAACCACCAACACAAACTCATTAATAAGATGAATTTACAAAAAAAATTATCTACTACAACAAAAAGGATGTAGATACACTCTAGATTTTTCCTGCAACTACAGACTTGGATGCTACAACACCCCTATGGCTTTCTGCCTGCTTCAACAAACAAGGATGCTACTACACCCTGTTCTCCAGCAATGATTGGAAGGAGGCTATGACCCCCTGCAGACCTATGGCCTGCCCTAGCACCACCCTGCCACCCTAGACTGATGTTCTCAGTCTTTTATAATAGTTAAAAAAACTATTCGCTTTGGACTCTATCAAACTTTCTGACAAAGACGCTATATTCTTTACACATTCATTCAATAAATACATTTTTCCTATTACCTACCAACGCATCTCTCCATAGCTGCATTCTTTCATTTTGGATCGTGACTGTTTACTTACAGACATATCTCTTCATCATCTACTCGTTCAAATGTCGCATCATTTCATCGTTAAGTTTTTAAAAATGCACGGTTTCATTCTTCTCACAACTCATAATTCATTTCTGCAACCTTCTTTATCATTTTCTAGTGCTTCCGTAATCTTCTTCTTTAGATACAATCCATACCATTAATATATGTCTGAATGTCTCCAGATCATTGATGTACCCTACAAATTTCCTCTTGAAATCGTATTTCCACACCAAATTTCTCTTTCAACGATTCCCCGACATTGATCTTCATCGAGCTTCTCCATGAGTGTTGATCTTCAGATTGCGGGATGCAGGAAGTAACATTTCCAAACATCGTATCTCGACTTTTCACAAACTTATTTCTTTGAACCGTTGATCTCCTGCGGGTTATTCTGTGATCGTTGATCTTATGGAATGCAAGATGCGGAGTTTGGTTTCTCAAACACTAACACATTGCTTTCGCACTTCTTCGCCTTTTGTTTTTCGCACTGACCTTTGCGCACCATCAATCTCTTCACAGAATTCTTCCTAACCGTCGATCTTCTGGATTGCGAGATGCAAGATGTGGGTTCATTGAATCTTTAAATGTTGTTTCCATATTTTCCTTTCGTACTGTCAATATCCTTTTAGCAGGACTAATCTTAGCCTTCTGATGTTGATCTTTTGCAGAACTTCATCCCCCTGCCTATCTTTTATGAAACTAATCCTCAACTGTTGGATATCATGTGGGATGCTTTCTAACCATCGATTTCAGGTTGAATTTCAGATCTTGTCATGACCTTGCGGATATTCATATCAGTCATTCATGCTTCCTTATCATCCATGTCCATGTCATTCATATTCATATATTGTCACGCCACATACTCAACTATGCCATGCCATGCCATAACTACCTTAGTCTTTTACCGAGTTTGTCCTGCCATCATATCCACTGGTTATTCCTTTTTCATCTGTGAACACCTTTGACATCAATGACAACTATATACTCAACAATATTCCCCTTTGGCATTGATGGCAAACCTCTAAACATTCTCCCCCTTTGACAATAATGACGAAGGTACCTTTCTGTCTGACAACTCCCCCTGTCAGCATTTCTCCCCCTGAGAATGAGCTTTCTCCTCTTACTACTTTTGTAACTGAATTACTCCCATTTTCTATCTTAGATGCTCAAAGGTTTCCTTAGGTAGTGGTTTGGTGAAAATATCAGCAATCTCTTCGTTTGTGTCAATGTATTCTAATTTGACAGCTTTTTGAGATATATGTTCTCTTCGATAGTGATACTTGGTTGGCATATGTTTTGTCTTAGAATGCATGATAGGATTTTTCGACATATTTATTATTAGGATTATTAATCCTCCCTTGTCCAATTTGGTCATATGTCTAAATCAAGAGTCATGTCTAAATCGGAGTCCATCCAGTCTATTTTTAGTCACTAGCACCATTGGGTCCACTTGGCCTAATTGGGGCACATGTTTTAGTTACTAAAGTGTGGGGAACAATAATTGAGGCCTGTTTCCACTGATTGCACTTGCATGCATCAATTTAGGAGCCTCCTATACCAATCCCTACAATTTAGGAGCCACTGGGAATGCTGAAACCAACCAAGGTCAATTCAGTTCAGTTGGTGACTAGTCAAGCTAAGTTAGGAGTCAGTTACATTTAGTTCTAGTCCTCTACATTCAGTTAGCGCTATGTTTGCATGGCTACACTCAGGATGGGCACATTTCTCACCTACCATAGTCAGTTAGCCTTAGTCAACACTGAATGTAACACTTGAGTTGTGTTTTAGAACTCCGATGAACTCTAGTTATGGTTTAGACAAGGTCAGTTAACTATTGAGTCCTTCGATAGTGATTTAGACAAGGTCTTAGTTACCTACAGTCAACTAGAATCTAATCAATTCGAATTTCCTCATGTGGATTCCAATTGCATGTGGCTATTAAAGCCATTGTAATTATTATCTAATTACCTTTTTAATTAATGAAAGCATTCACAGCTACAAGCCATTTTTGCACTATTTCATTCTTCAATTGCTGAGTAAATTGTGTGATCTATCTTGTGAGTTGTGTGTTTGTCCATAGATCTATGTGCTCAATTTAACATGGTATGAGAGCCTCGGTGTACAAGACACCTCCCCTCCTTAGATTTCCAGCTGGATCATTTTTTTTAGCAAAATTGCTCCTTCAAGTACTGCACCAGAAACGGAGAATTTGCCACTTAATATCCCAAGTTAGGAAATTGTTGATCAAGCTTGCTTGATCAACTATGCTGGGTGTGAAGGAAATTCCAAAAGTTTAGACTCTCGACCTTACTTTTTATGTTTTATTGTGTGACATATTATCAGCTCTTCTCATAGCATTCACTACAAGCAACCCTTTCTTGTCACTGTATTCGCTATAGCGGCTCAGTCCTTCTTACTGCATTCAAAATGGTTTGTCCAGTAGAGCCTCTCACTCCCTTCAACTATCACCAGTGGAAGGAAGACATGGTGGTAATGCTCTGCACCAAGCAGCTCTTCAGACTAATAGAAAAAATAGAGGCAATGCCAGCTTTAGATCATGACAAAGAAAATTAGTTGAACAAGCTTGATTAAGCCCATGGACACTTGTTCTCCTCAGTTTAGAGATTTTCAATTCCACATCCAAGGATTGAAGACTCCAAAGGAGAATTGGGACAATCTTTCCTCCTTATTTTATAAACAAGATGAGATGAGGATCCATCAGCTAGAAAATGATCTGATCACTCTTAATCCATCCAACTTCGAATCACTGAATGAATTCTTCACAAAGTTTAAGAACCTGATATATCAGTTGAAGCAATGCAAAGTGGAGAAGGATGAATATCAGCTCATCCTTTCCATTCTCACAAATCTCAATACAGACTACTCAGTCTTTGTATCAACCTTCCAAACAGTAAGGCTCACTACTCCAAATTGGAAGATGCCCACCCTTGATGCCTTCATCCAATCTCTCATTTCTGAGAATGATAAATTGATCCAAATAGGGATCATTCGATCTTCCAAAGATCAAGCTCTGGTTGAAAGAGGAGATAACGTACCAAATTCCAAAGGGAAGCAAAGAGATGAGTCTCATGTGAAGAAAGAGCAGTCAAAGGAGCCTTTAGGTTTGAAGAGAAGCAAGAAGAATGGAAAAGGCAAGGTCCTCTGCTCTTACGATGGAAGGGGATTTCATTAAGAAAGCTCCTATATGAGAATACAGCTTGATGAAATGGCTCTTCTTTTGAAGAAACATAACATTTATGTACCTGCTAGCTCAAGGAAGGATGACTCTGAAGAAGAAGATGAAGAATACCAAAGGAAAGGCCATGCACTGAAGGCTTGCTGCACATTAGCACATGTCTTCCTCATTGATTCTGGAGCTTCCAACCATATGGCTGCATCCAAAGAATCATTCTCTTCTTTTCAGACCTTTGATGGTCCTAGTATTCAGATGGGAAATAATAGTAAAGTCAAAACAAAAGGGAAGGGCTCTGTCAAGCTTGAACATGGAAGGTTCAAAGATGTGCTATTTGTTCCCTCCCTAGCTTCAAACCTTTTATCTGTCTATTAGATGACCCATACTGGATCTCCAAAGTGAGTGATTTTTGGTCCTGACTCAGTGCAGATCATAGATATCTCTATTGGGAACATCATAGCGAAGGGTGTTGCAAATCATGCTTCAAAAGCATATGAGTTCTCACATTTCATGCCTCCTTCAAAACCAGTGCACTCTCAGCAGCCACTTGCAAGGGAAGATAAAATCATTGCATCTACTTCTTTTACATATTCTACTAGTATTGCATATCCATATTTATTAGTTTATGAGATTGAGATTCAGGGTGACTCAGATCTAGATTCAGTCCCTACTTCCAAACTGGAAGCTAGGAAGATGACTGGAAACTCACCTGACACTTAGAAAGGAAAGACCCTTGCGCTATGCCATGCAATCTTACCTCCTTCAGAGAGATGCAATAGACTCTCTATAAGATGATATATGGAAAGGGCTCAATGTCACTACATTCAAAAGAATGGATATGATCATACACCTCTTCATCCAGCAAGAGATAAAGGTTACATTCCTCCTTCCTTCCATCATCTTTTTTGGAGAAGAAGGAGAAGTCTACATGCCAGGCCCACAATACTTGTGCATAGCACACCATGCATACTGCTTCGCTACCTCACAGAGATGAATATTGCAGCAACATATTTTCAAGTTTTTCAAACTTGAGACCTGATTCTACCTACTTAGATAGAGGGGGGGCTTTTTTCCCATGTGGTTTTTGCCCCAGCTCCTTGTATTAAGCAGTTACTTTATTTTACTTGATGTAATGGGTGACCTATGGTCTTAGTTACCAGGGCCCATAGATTGTCCAAGTTATCATTCAGGGGGGGGTGTTAGGATATTAATCCTCCCTTGTCCAATTTGGTCATATGTCTAAATCAAGAGTCATGTCTAAATCGGGAGTCCATCCAGTCTATTTTTAGTCACTAGCACCATTGGGTCCACTTGGCCTAATTGGGGCACATGTTTCAGTTACAAAAGTGTGGGGAACACTAATTTAGGCCTACTACCATTGATTTCACTTGCATGCATTAGTTTAGGATCCTCCTAGACCAATCCCTATAATTTAGGAGCCACCGGGAGTGCCGAAACCAACCAAGGTCAATTCAGTTCAGTTGGTGACTAGTCAAGCTAAGTTAGGAGTCAGTTACATTCAGTTCTAGTCCTCGACATTCAATTAGCGCTAGGTTTGCATGGCTGCCCTCAGGAGGGGCACATTTCTCACCTACCACAGTCAGTTAGCCTTAGTCAACACTAAATGTAACACTTGAGTTGTGTTTTAGAACTCCGATGAACTCCGGTTATGGTTTAGACAAGGTCAGTTAACTATTGAGTCCTCTGATAGTGATTTATACAAGGTCTTAGTTACCTATAGTCAAGTAGAGTCTAATCAATTCGAATTTCCTCATGTGGATTCGAATTGCATGTGGCTATTAAAGCCATTGTACTTCATTGTAATTATTATCTAATTACCATTTTTATTAATGAAAGCATTCATAGCTGCAAGCCATTTTTGCACTCTTTCATTCTTCAATTATTGAGTAAATTGTGTGATCTATCTTGTGAGTTGTGTGTTTGTCCACAGATCTATGTGCTCAATTTAATATTTATAGCACTAGTGTTATCACAGTTGATCACATTGGATGTTCATATTTTACAAGTAGATCTTCTAAAGTATGTCTCATCCAAATAACCTGAGTGCAACATGAGGTGGAACCAATATATTTTGCTTCTATTGTAGAGAGTAAATGGAGGATTGTTTTTTACTTGACTGTGATACTAAAAAATTTCCTTGAAAAACTGCTGCTCCACTAGTACTTTTTCGATCGTCAACACTTCCTACCCAATCTGCATCAGTAAACACCTTCAAGTCAAAGTCTTATCCTTTCGGATACCATAAGCCATACTCCATAGTACCTTTTAGATATTTGAAAATCCTTTTTACTACTGTTACATACATTTCTTTGGGAGTTGACTGGAATCTAGCTACCAATCCAACAACTTGCATCACATCTGGTCTTGTGGCTGTCACATATAAAAAAAATTCCAATCATGGATCTAAACATGGTATGATCTACTTCCAGAGATTCGTCATCCTTACTTAACTTTGAACCAGTGACCATAGGAGTACCAATAGGTTTGGAATCTTCCATTTTAAACTTTTTCAACATATCTTTGATGTACTTAGTTTGAGAGATGAAAATCCCTTCGTCTATTGGGTAGACTTGCAATACCAAGAAGAATGTCAATTCACCCAACATTGACATTTTGAATTATTTCTTCACTTCAGAGGCAAAGTCTACACTTAGGATTTGAATATTTCTTCCAAAAATGATATCATCCACATAGACAACAACAATGATCATATTTGTATCTTCGATTTTTAGGTAAAGATTACTTTCAGTCACTCATCTTTTAAGACCATGTTGTTTCAAGTAACTAGCTAGTCTTGAAAACCATGCTCCTAGAGCTTGTTTGAGACCATAGAGTGCATTTTTCAGTTCACAAACATAATCTTTGTTTCTAGACAAGAGAAACCCTTCAGGTTGTTCAATATACACTTCTTCTTCTAGTTTTCCATTTAGGAATGCAAACTTGACATCCATTTGGTATACTTTGAAGTTTTTATAGCATGAAAGTGCTAAAAACATTTTTATTACTTCAAGTCAAGCTACATGACATAATTTTCTTCAAAATCGATACCTTCCACTTGGACATACGCCTTACAAACCAGTCTTGCTTTGTTCCTTATTACTTGTCCATCTTGATTGAACTATTTTTGAAAATACATTTGGTTCCTACAATATTCTTATCTTTTGGTCTTGGGACAAGTTCCCAGGTCTCATTTTTCTCAATTTGATCTAGTTCTTCATTCATGGCTTTGACCCATTCATCACTTTTGTTGGATTCTGTAAAGTTCTTCGGCTCTACTATTGAGAGTAGGGCTTGTTCCACATCTAGTAGTTGTCTTCTTGTTTTGACTCCGGCATTTTTATCACCCATGATCTGTGACTTTGGATGATCCCCTTGTACCCTTCTAGAAGGATTTTTAGTGTCAGGTCTAGGGAAGTATTCATCGTCTTCCTGTGTATCTTCCTTATTGTTGTCTTCTTCTTCATTGTGAATGCTTTTGTCCTTTTGCAAATCTTGTATTTCATCATCACATGTCTTTTCAATACTGTCAAGATTTTTCTCTTTCCTTGGTTTTATATCATCTACTTTTACATCTGCTCTTTCTACAATTTTATGTAACCTTTTATTGTAACACATGTAAGCCTTTTTGGTGGATGAGTATTCTAAAAAGATTCCTTCATGAGTCCTAGAGTCAAACTTTCCAAGGTCATCCTCGTTTCTTTTGATGTAGCAGTTACTACCAAACACTTTAAAATATTTGACTGAGGTTGGTCTTCCATACCACAATTCGTAAGGGGTGTTATCCTTATTTACTCTGAGTTGTCCTCTGTTAAGTGTGTAGACGGTTGTGTATACAACTTCTCTCCAAAATGAATCCGACAGTTTTGCTTCATTGAGCATAGTTCTGGCAACTTCTTGGACTGTTATGTTTTTCCTTTCAACAAACCCATTCTACTGAGGAGTTTTTGTAGCCAAAAATTGCCTCTTAATTCCATGGCCTTCATAGTGTTCATTGAATTCATTTGAGGTAAATTCTCCCCCATTATCTTATCTAAGACACTTGATTTTCTTACCAGACTCATTTTCAGCCATTTCCTTGAAGATTTTAAATTTTTCAAAGGATTTTGATTTTTCTTTGGGAAATGCCACCTAGGTCATCCTTGTGTAATAATCAATGAGCAACATGAAATAGTGATATCCTTGCAGACTTTTGGTTCTAGTTGGTCCACAGAGGTCTATGTGTATTATTTCCAGAGGGTGTAAGGTCATATATTCTTTTATTTTAAAACTAGCTTTGGTTTGCTTCCCATGTTGACAACGTCTACACATGGAGTTTAGAGGAACTATAATCTTAGGTAGATCTCTTACAACTTCCTTCATGCTTATTTTGGCAAGATTGTCAAAACTTAGATGTCCCAACCTTCTGTGCCATAACCAACTTTCATCTACCATACTTAAGTAACCTTGGTTTTCACTTTCCAATATGTATACATTGTTTGTATTTCTCATAGAAATGCCAACAACCTTACCTAATTTCTTATTATTGATTTCACATTTTTTTGGAGTCGAAGATGAAAATGTGTCCTTGGTCACATGTTTGAATTACACTGAGAAGATTAGGCTTGAGTTTTTCAACTAGCAGAACATTTTCTGCTTTGATCCTGCTGTTGACAATAGTTTTTCCTTTGTCGATTATTTTGGAGGACAGGCTGTCTCCAAAAGTGATTTTTCTCTTATTATGTTTAAGTGTTATGAATTTGCTTGGGTCACCAGTCATATGTTTTGAAAAACCACTATCCAAGTACCATAAGTTATGACTTTCAGTTGCTCATAAGGAAATCATGGAAGTTTCATTTTCTTCCTTTTCTCTCCAATATCTCTTTTGTTTGGTGTTATGATTTTTTATTGCAACAGCATTTTTTGTAGGAGTCTTCAGCTTACAATCTCTTGCCATATGTCCGTGGTTATTACACTTATAGCATTCTATGTCATATTTTTGGAGTATTGTAAAACGATTCTTATTTCCCTTCAACTTATTACTTGATGACTTCTTCTTGTACTCAGAAACCTTTCTTTCAGTTCTGCAGTTTAAGACTTTATGACCAAAATTATTACTTGCAAAGCAGTGAACTAAAAACATCTGTAGATATCTATTTGGTCTCTTGGGTTCTGATTATTTCTATTTGTATCTTGTGAAATTAATTCAGCTTTCTTGCTTCTTTCCCTTTTAGCTGGAGTCTTTAGTATTTCAACATAGCTTTTCTTAATTCCTTCTTGATTTGAGACAAGAAAACTCTCTGGATTCTTTTCTTTAATGAACCCCAAACCAAACCTATCACCTGATGGTCTTTGGCTACTCAAAATGGCATCTAGTATCCTTGAGATATTCTCAAACTTTGATTTGATAGATCCTTCAATAATCTTTCTCTTGAATTGCATGATTTCTTCTGCAAGCTTTTCAGACTCATGTATTCTTCTTTTGAGCTATAGGTTTAGGTCCTCCTCAACCTTTTTGGCATCTAAGAGTTGAGCTTCCAATTGACTAATGATAATATTTGATTGTTGGTTCTCTTTCCTACATCTCTCAAGTTCTTCAAGGGTGCTAACAAGCTCAGCTCTTAGATCTACTTCTCCTTCTACGTCTGAGTCACTATTTAAGGTTTGAGTGTCAAGACCCATAAATAAAACTTTAGTTTCTTCAAATTCGCTTCCATCTGAATCTTCACTGTCTTCCATGGTGTAAACAATTTTCTTTTTACCATAGGGTTTTTTCTTGTTTCCTGGTTTACCTATTTCGAATTTTGAAGTTTCCTTTTCTTCAGTCTCATCTTTTTTAGTGTAGGTGCATTTAGAGGAAAAATGTCCAATCCTTCCACAATTAAAACACTTTGACAGTAACTTCCCCTTGTACTTTCCAGACCCTCTTTCAAGATTATTAATGAAAAGGGATTCCTCATCATTTGAGTTTTATGATTGATTTTTTATGGAAGCTTTAAAGGCTGCCTCTCTTCTTGAAGATCCATTTTGTTATGTCCGCATCTCATACACGATGAGAATTCCATGTAACTCATCCATTGTTACCTTTTTAAGGTCATCTCGTTCTTCTAAGGTGGATACCTTTGGGTCATATCTCATTGGTAATGTTCTTAGTACCTTGTTTACCACTTCTTTTTCTTTTAATTTTCCCCCAAGGCCTCTGATCGCATTAACAACTTCATCTACTCAAAGAAGGTATTCCCCAACATTCTCTTCTTCTTTCATTTTAACGCTTTCAAATTGACCTATATAAGTTTGAAGTTTGGATTCTCTAACCTTAGATTCTCCTTCATAGATAATCTTCAATTTGTACCAAGCTTATTTGGCAGATGTGAATTGCATAACTTTAGTAAATACCGAGTTTGCTAAGCCACTTAGGATTATGTTTAGGGATTTGGCATTCCCTTCATATTCACCTAGTTCAACTGATTCTGCAGGGTATTGGTTTCCTATATTACGTTCCTTTTTTGTTGTTGCCCAAACCTTCCATCCCAGGGACGTCATATGACACTTCATTCTTACACTGCAGTAGGCATAATTTTCTCCAGTAAACAGTGGAGGTTTGTTGGTGGTCAATCCTTCTTGTTGATCCTTTGTGGTTTTTGGATGGGATATTCCATCTAGTGGTTAAGTTGTTGTGAAGGAACCTGCTCTGATACCAATTGTTGGTTTATCCCACAATACTGAGAGAGGGGGGTGAATCAGTATTGTCAGTTTTTACTTTAAAATACACAAAATAAACAATCAACATAGATTTTATCATGGAAACCTCAAAAGAGAAAACCACCAACACAAAATCAATAATAAGATGAATTTACAAAATTGTTTATCTGCTGCAATCGAAAGGATGTAGACACACCTTGGATTTTTCCTACAACTACAGACTGGGATGCTACAACACCCCTATGGTTTTCTTCCTGCTTCAACAGAAAAGGATGCTATGACACCCTATTCTCCAGCTACGACCGAAAGGAGGCTATGACTTCCTGTAGACCTATGGCCTTCCCTAGCACCACCCTGCCACCCTAGACTGATGTTCTCAATCTTTTAGAACAGTTAAAAAAATTATTCACTTTGGAATCTATCAGACTTGCTAACAAAGATGCTTTATTCTTTACACATTCATTCAATAAATACATTTTTCCTATTACCTACCAACGCATCTCTCCATAGTTGCATTCTT
This sequence comes from Pseudotsuga menziesii, assembly GCA_001517045.1. NCBI lineage: Eukaryota > Viridiplantae > Streptophyta > Pinopsida > Pinales > Pinaceae > Pseudotsuga > Pseudotsuga menziesii. The sequence continues at coordinate 198,405 of LPNX010750906.1, forward strand.
TCGTTGTGTACCGTGACTGTTTACTTATAGACATATCTCTTCATCATCTACATGTTCAACCGTCACATTATTTCATCATTAAGTTTCAGAAAATGCACCGTTTCGTTCTTCTCACAACTCATAATTCATTTTTGCAACCATGTTTATCATTTTCTGGTGCTTCCATAATCTTCTTCTTCAGATACAATCCAGACCATTGATCTTATGTCTGAATGTCTTCGGACCGTTGATCTACCCTACAGATTTCCTCTTGAAATCGTATTTTTGCACCAAGTTTCTCTTTCAACGATTCCCCACTGTTGATCTTCATCGTGCTTCTCCATGAGCGTTGATCTTCAGATTGCGAGATGTGGAATGTGAGATGCGGGAAGTAACATTTCCAAACCTCGTATCTTGACTTTCTCCAAACCGTTGATCTCCTGTGGGTTCTTCCATGACCGTTGATCTTCTGGAATGTGGGATGTGGAATACGGGTTCTCAAACACTAACGCGTTGTTTTCGCACTTCTCCACATTTAGTTTTCTACACTGACCTTTCCACACCATCAATCTCTTCACAGAAGTCTTCCTGACCATCGATCTTCCAGATTGTGGGATCGAGTTCATTGAATATTTAAACGTTTTTTCTACAATTCCCTTTCTGCATTTTCCTTCCACACCGTCGATCTCTTTTTGGCGGAACTAATCTTAGCCGTCTGATCTTGAAATTTTGCGGAACTTCATCCGCCCGCCTATATTTTGCGGAACTGATCCTCAACCGTTGGATCTCGTGCAGGATGCTTTCTAACCGTCAATTTCAGATCAAATTTTGGATCTCGTCATGACTTTGTGGATCTTTAGATCAGTCATTCATGTTGCCTTATCATACATGTCCATGTCATTCATCTTCATATGTTGTCATGCCATTGCATCACTACCTTAATCTTTTACCAAGTTTGTCCTGCCATCATATCCACTGGTTATTCCTTTGTCATTCGTGAACACATTTGACATCAATGACAATTATATACTCAACAGCTAATGTTTCTCTTCCAATAATTTTGGTCTTTAAGCAATAGATTGTAAAGCATATACAAGAAGTGATAATGTGAGAAGCGAAAATATAGATCCTTATCAAACTTCAAAGGATGATTATGTGAGAAACAAAATTATAAATTCTTATGGGTTTGCTAATAGAATTTACACAATTCATTTGCTCCGGTTCTTGATGTTGAATGTTATAAATGAAATAACTATGGGCACATAGCACATTATTGTAGAAGCAACATAGCATGTTCTCATAAGCAAAATGAGGAAGAAGATGTCATTACCAAACATAAAGAAGAATACTCAAAGGTTCAAATTAGAGGAAATTTCATCTTAAAATGGGTCTTTCAACCCTAATTCAAATTCCATGTCATTGGGGTATTAGCCGATGAAATTGCTTTAAAATTCAAACATTGTATAGGTATTAAACAATTTTTTATTATATAATTTGGAGATAGGTGAAATTTTTTAATAATATAATTTGTCTACACACTGCCCAAAATTATCTTGGATATTGAAAATGAAATTAATATGCTAACTCATTTTAGGTAATACTTGACCCATATATAATATATAATAGTAAAATAATTAATATCATAACTAATATAATAATATTACTCAATCCAATAACTTTAACTCTGGTCCAATAATATTACTCAGTCCAATACACATCGATGTTTTAGGTAATACGTGACCAATATATAATATGTAGTAATAGTAATTAATATTATAACTAATATATAATAATATTTATTATAATTAATATTTTATAATAAGTGTCAAAGTTGAGTCCAATAAATTTTAACTAATATTATAACTAATATACCTATCCATCTTTCAGGTAATATGTGACCAATAAATAATATATAATAGTAATAGTAATTAATATTATAACAAAAATATAATAATATTATATTATAACTAATATTTTATAATAATCTTCAAAATTCGGGTCAAATAACTTTTAACTAATATATAATATGTAATTAATATATAATAGTAACTAATATCATAACTAATATACCCATCCATTTTTTAGGTAATAGGTAACCAATATATAATAGTAATAGCAATTAATATTATCTAATATATAATAATATGATATTATAACTAATATTTCATTATAACCATCAAAAGTTGGGTTCAATCACTCATAACTAATATACTCATCCATCTTAGGTAATACATGACCAATATATAATATAATAGTGTTGAGAATGTAGTTGCCATTGATGTCAAAGATGTTCATGAATAACAAAGGAATTACCAGTAGATATGGTAGCAGGATAAGTAAGACCAACAAAACTATGTAATGAACTAAAGCAGTCTCTGTGATGTGGATCTAAATTTATGGGTCTCTAGACAGTTGATAATATAGATATAAAGCCAAAAAGAATCTAGCAATATATGCTAGGTCTTTATATGAAGATCTGAAGCAGAAACAAAGAACAGAGGAAGAAAAATCATGCATAATGCTAGGTTTTTATATGAATTTCTAAAGCAGCATAGAGACCAAGAAGAATTGATTGTCTGCATACTTGATATAAAGATTTGAAGAAGTGCAGAGATAGAAGAAAGAGTAGGAAGTGGAGATGCAGAATGAATCACAAAGCTGTTTAGACAATTGAAGAACAGAGAAACTATATCTCCAAGAGTGTTTATAAAATTTGTATAATCGGCAACATGAAAATTCTCTGTGTGCATCTTCATAACTGTTAGAAACGGTCGTAGAGGATTCCGCAAAGAAATCGGGAAGATTTGCAAAACCATGGTGACATCCATATTAGATCCATAGAAGAACTAAGGATGAGAGGAGATCTAACGATTAGGAAGTTTCTCGCATTAGATCCAATGGTTGGGAATAAGATCCACGAAGGATAGAAGGACAAAGTGAAGTTCCGAAATAGTTCAGAAATGAACGGTGAGGAAGCATCTCGCACCAGATCTCATGGATGAGGATCAGTTCCGCATAAGATTGGCAGAAAGATTGTAGATCAACAAAGATTCAAAATCAAATGGTTGAGAATTAGTCTGCAAAAAGATCGACGGTCGATAGTAGATCCACAAGGAAAGCGGACAAGACAAAAGTTCCACATAAAACTGAGATCCAATGGCTAAGAATTTATCTGCCAAAATAGATTGACGATTCAAAAAAGAAGTGTGGGTGTGGAACTGCGGAAAGCAAAAAGTCAAATTTTTGGAAACATTGATTTTTCGACTTTCGCTTTTCGCATTGCGGGAACGAAAGTGCGAGTGCGAAACCGCGGAAATCAAAATGTCGAAGTCATTGAAACATGGAATTTCCAAATTCTGCATCCCACGATCCAGAAGATCGACGATGTGGAAAGATAGGGTGAAAAGGTCAGTGCAGGTGTGGAACCGCGAAATTGAAGTTTTGGAAACATTGAGTTTCTAACTTTTGCATTCCATAATGCGGGAGCGAAAGTGCGAGTGTGGAACTGTGAGGTCGAAGTTTTGGAAACGTTGAGTTTCTGACTTTCGCATTCCGCAATGTGGAAGTGGAAGTGCGGGTGTGGAACTGTAGAGTGCAAAAAGTTGAAATCGTGAAAATTGAATTTTCAATTTCGGTCTTCCGCAGTGTGGAAAGGTTGATGTGAAAAGCTAATAAACCGTATGATTTAAACTCTCATAAGAATAAAGTGGAATAGCTAGGTTAAATGAGGAGATCATGCATGAAACAGTAAGGGACAAGTAAGGGTTAACTTCATGGAAGATGAAACATGTGTCAGAGGTGCATTTATGGCACTAGACACCCCCTGGAAATAAAGGATTTGGTTAGCTCCGAAAATTCCATGAGGAATTGGCTGCCAACAAAAAGACCTTGGAAAAAATATATAAAGGAAAGCATATGGGGGAGGCAGGACATTGCTTAGTATGCTGGGAAGGACTCTTGTTGTGTGAGCACATTGTGTTAGGAAAGAATGTCCAGAAAAGAAATATGAGATCTGAAACTAAGGTTAATTGTCCATACTATTGGCATGCATGGTTTAGCTCAAGGGTGACTAGGAAAGCAACAGTGCTAAACCTAATCTACAGTTGGGAGGAATATGGATGTTCCCACTGCATTCAGAATTCAGAATTCCAGGTTTCTTTGGAGTTTTATTGTTATTTATTTTGAGTGGTATTTATTTGGATCTGATATTTTTGTTTCAAAGCCTGTGTTTTCGAATCTTATATGTTTATTAATCTGGATCGGAGCATTTGTTTGCAAATCCTACTATTGCAATATTAGATACGTATTGATTCATATCTAAGTATTTTTTATTTTAGATACTTATTGATTCATATCTAAGCATTTGTTATCTTAGATATTTATCGATTCATATCTGAGCATATGTTATCTTAAGTGTTTATTAACTGAGTTTTTGTTCCAAGTTTGTGTTTTCATATCTCAAGTATGTAACGTGTTTTGCATACACTATGTTTGATATCAATTCCTTACCGACAATTACATTGATTTTCAACTACGAATTCATATCTGGAATATGTATCTCTAGGTTTATCTGTGCTAGATGATTTTTCTTTGTAGATTTAGTATTTTTTCCCCAAACCAAAAACTTAATCAAATGCGCGTTGAATAAGATTCAAATTTGTATCTAATATATCCTTTGAATGATAGCTGCCAGCAATAGCTTCTTTCATTGCTTTATGAACTGTTCCTTTGAAATTTTAAAGTTCGGATGTTACATATTAGTATTATCACCAGATTTCATTTTTGAGGAAAATTTGTGAAGGAATTTCCGCAATCCATAATCCACATTGTGGAAGTGAAGTTGCAGAAAATAATTTTGTAATGAAAATAAGTACCTTCCGCAACCTGCAACCCACATTGCAGAAGTAGAATTGCAGAAAGGAAATTTGTAACGGTAATAAGTACCTTCCGCAACCCACATTGCTGAAGCAGAATTGCAGAAAGGAAATTTGTAATGTAAATAAGTAACTTCTGCAAACAGCAATCCACATTGCAGAAGCAGAATTACGAAAAGAAAATTCGTAACGGAAATAAGTACCTTCCGCAACCCGCAATCCGCATTGTGGAAAGGAAATTTGTAACGAAAATAAGTACCTTCTGCAACCCGCAGTCTGCATTGCGGAAGCGGAGTTGTGGAAAGGAAATTTGTAATGAAAATAAGTAACTTCAGCAACCCACAATCTGCATTGCGAAAAGGGAGTTGCAGAAGGACCCTTGTGGAGATTCTGTTGCGGAAGGTCTCTTGTGGAAAGGCTTTTTAAACTTAATATTTTTCAAACCAGTTAAAAATGTTAGGGTAAAACCCTGAAGAATTTTTCTTCCTTTGTATTGTCGTTGTGTTGATTTTGTAGTAGAGAATGAGAAAGGGTTTATGACTCGTGGTAATTAGGTTATATCAAAAAAAAAATATTATACTTTTAGATGTGGTTATATGGGTATGTTACATGTGGGTATTTCACATATGGTATTAGAGCACAGGTTCAGCCCTGTCGCCTTTTGGGAACATCTTGTTTCCATTAAAATTCCGTTGTAAGGTTTTTCTAACAAATACATATTGGAATGTTTTGTATACTTGCCAAATTTGCTTTCCAGGACACATAATGACTTCACATAATGAAAATGAGGGTCAACCTGAAGACAATGAGTGGGTACCATAGACCATGGAACCAGGAGTAGAACATTCAAAAACAAGTCAAGTACTAGAAACTATGAGTAATATGATCATTGAGATACAGAGTTATAAAGATGACAATGAACAACTAAAAAAATCCCAAGAAATCAATGAGATTTTACTACAGAGTTTACATGAACGGAATAACAACAAAGAACAACGAACTGAGACTAATAGGGACCTAGAAAGGGAGGTAAGTGTAGAAATAAAGGGTAGTTCATCCAATGAGACACATAAATCTGAAAATCAAGTCAAAACTAGCAGGAAAAGAAAAGTAGAATACCTGGAAGGTGAATTTAAAAAAATTAAACCCACCAGTTTCAACGGGGAATCAAATACTAGGGAAGAAGTCGAAGCATGGTTGCTGGACATTAAGAAGTATTTCCAGATCTCCAACTACTCCAACAACATGAAGGTGCGTATGGTGGTTTACAATATGAAGGGAAAAGAGAGTATTTGGTGGCAGGACCTCAAAATTTGACATGGGCTTAAAGAGAAGAATCTAGAATGGGCAGAGTTCAAGAAACTGTTCAAAAAATAGTACCTTGCTGAAAGTTATTATGAGAGAAAAACAAAATAATTTTATGAGTTAAGACTTGGCCAAATGACCATGGAAGACCTCATAAATAAGTTTCTATACTTGCTATGATTTGTACCTTATATCAAAGAATAAAAGGTAAAAGTACAAAGGTTCCTGAGTTGTTTGCCGCAAGCATATAAGGACCGGATTGAATTTGACAATCCAAAGACTTTGGACGAGGTACTAATAAAAGAAAGGTTATGTTTTGAGCAATATAAATAGTGGAATGATCTCTCCAAAACATGGAAGGACAAGAAGCAAGATAAATTTAACCAGCAAAAGAAGGGCTTCCAACCACGAGCTTTCTAAAATATGCCAAGGAATTTCCAAGGACACTCCTACAGCAAAAAAGAACAGCCTAAACCCAATAATCTGTGGGTGAAAGGGACTAGTGGGACACCAAAGGAACCTCTAAAATGTTGGGATTGTGGAGAACCCCACCTATGAAGGAATTACCCATGTTTCAATGGGGCAAGGGGAATGTTGCATAACATCCAAGAAGCATCTATGGTTGGGGAAATTGGAAAGAATTACCGCCGAATTAATGCAGCTCTAGAGGATTGGCAGGTAGATCATCAATCTACAATAGTAGAAATCGAAGGTACTATTGCTAACCTCCCTCTTGCTATATTAATTGATCCAGGAGCCACTTTAATCTACATCACTCCAAAAATTATGGAGCTCTGTCAACTCACTAAGGTAAGACATGCAAAGCACTGGTTAGTTCAGCTAGCTATGGGATCCAAAAGAAAGGTAACTGATTTTATTGTTGATTGTGAAGTCAAATTGCAAGATCATAAAACCAAAACCTACTTGAATGTTTTACCTCTAGGATCGTATGGTATGATAATTGGCATGGACTGGCTAGAAAAAAATAAAGTAGTGCTGAATTATTTTTCAAAAAATTTTACTTATATTGCAGAAGATCAGATCCTCAGAACAGTAAGTGGCATACTCGGACCGATTTCTCTAAGACAGATTTCTGCTATACATATTGATGGGTAAAATAACTCCCAATTTTGTTTATTTCATAGCCAAAGCATTTATTTATACATTTACAATGACTCTTGGGATCACACATCCGAGAGTCTTTTCATCTACCTATTATTTACACTAACGTATAATCCTGACGGATTATATTCCAACAATCCCCCCCTTAATCCGAAGGGGTGTTAGTAAGTCCGAGCATGTTTCTGAATCTTTCAAACTTTTCTCGTCCAAGCGCTTTGGTGAAGATGTCTGCAACTTGATCATTTGTGGAACAATGTCGAAGATGGAGTGTCTTGGCCTCTACATGATGTCGAATCAAATGATACTTTGTGTTGATGTGTTTGGTTCGATCATGGAATCTGGGATTATTAGCCAACTTGATTGCAGAAGTATTGTCGATCAATAATGGAGTGGAGTTCTCTTGTTTTTCTTGCAAATATTCAAGTATCTTCCTGAGCCATACTATTTCTTTCGTTGCTTCAGCTGCAGCCACATATTCTGCTTCTGTTGTTGAATCTACCGGAACTGACTGTTTGTGTGATCTCCATGAGACAGCTGCTGATCCAAGACTCATAGTGTATCCAAAAGTTGATACTCATGTCTCCTTATCGCCATCAAAATTTGAGTCTGAGTACCCAATAAGTTTGAAGTCATCCACTTTAGAGTACTTGAGTCCAACGTCTTGACTCCCCTTCAAGTATCTTAGAACTCTTTTTGCAGCTGACCAGTGTCCTTCACAAGGTTTATGCATGAACCTTGAAAGTATCCCAACAACATAAGAAATATCTGGTCTAGTTGTTGTAAGGTAGATAATACTTCCTACAAGTTGTCGATACTTGGTCGCATCCTCCAATTCTTTTCCTTCGCTTGATGTGAGCTTCATTTTCTGTTCCATTGGAGTAGAGATAGGGTTGCATTCTATCATGCAAAATTTGTTTAGTAGTTCTCCAACATATTTTTTCTGAGATAGGAATATGTACTTAGGATGTTGAGTGACTTCAATTCCTATGTAATAGTGGAGATGTCCCATATTTTTCATTTCAAAGATCTTTTTCAAATCTTTCTTTATGGATGCTATATAGCTCTCATTGTTCCCTGTCATCAAAAGATCATCTACGTACACGACAAGATACACAACAGATCTTCCAACTTTCTTTATAAACAGTGTTGCATCATCAAGATCAAAATGTTCGAAATTTAACTTCAAAAGATGCTCGGTTAATTTTTCATACCATGCACGAGGCGCTTGTTTTAGGCCATACAAGGATTTGACAAGCTTGCATACCTTTTGTTCTTTTCCTTTCACAACAAAGCCTTCTGGCTGAGACATGAAGACATTCTCTTTCAAGTCTCCATTCAAGAAAGCAGTCTTCACATCCATCTGGTGAACTTTCCACCCATTCTGAGCAGCTAAAGAGAGTAAGGTACAGATGGTAGCCCATTTTGCTGTAGGAGAGAATGTTTCTTCATAGTCAATTCCTTCCTTCTGTGCATAGCCTTTTGCTACAAGCCTCTCTTTGTGCATTTCAAGTGAGCCATCTGATCTGTATTTGTTCTTATACACCCACTTGCAGCCAATTGGTTTGGTTCCAACTAGAGGGTCAACCAGCTTCCAAGTTCCATTCTTCATGAGTGCATCATACTCATTCTGCATAGCTTCTTTCCACTCAACTTGAGTAGAAGCTTCTTCAAAGGAAGTTGGTTCAAAGTTAGCAGATAAATTAAATTCACAATCAAATGATACATCCATGTCATCACCTGAATTATCTGCTTCTCCTCCATCTTCATGTCTTTTTGAACTTCTCGTTCTCGTCTTTCCAACTTCATCCGGATGGACACTTTCAAGTGTCTTTGTGGCCCATTTAGGAATCTTTCGTGATGGTCCTGGTTGATCAGCTGGTGGTGATTCATCATTGATTGAGAGTCTTCCAATTCTCTCAATCACATCATCCAGTTGAATCTCTTGTTCAGGTGAAGTAGCATGAACTTCTTCATGCGGGGGAGTTGGTGCTTCATATGGAAATTCCAAAGGTTGATCCAGAATAGGAATCCCCCCTTCAAGGTTTGGAATTTCATATTCATTTTCAGAATATTTCTTTGGATGAGGATATTTTTCCAAATGATCAAGTTGTCTCTCAATGGACTGGTCATTTTTATTAGTTTCAAGAAAAATGACATCTCTGGAAATAACAAACTTCGTGTTTTCCTCATCATACAAACGGTATGCCTTGGAATATTCTTCGTACCCCGGGAAAATGCATTTTCTGCTTCGAGCACCAAGCTTGTTTCTTTGCTCCTTTGGAATCAAGGCATAACAGGTGGAACCAAAAACTCTGAGATGCCTGATTGAAGGGAGATGGCCAAACCACATTTCATGTGGAGTCTTGTTATCAAGAGCATTTGAGGGACTTCTATTTCTCAAATAGGTTGCACATTTCACTACATCACCCCAAAAAATTAGTTTTACATTCTCAAAAAACATCATTGAGCGAACCATATTCATTATGGTTCTGTTCATTCTTTCTGCTACACCGTTTTTTTGAGGATTGTAGGGAACGGTAGTCTGATGTGCAATTCCATGTTGGCGAAGATAATCTTCAAAAGCATTTGAAGTGTATTCTTTCCCATTGTCAGTACGAAATGTACCAATTTTAGATTGTGCTTGTTTTTCTATCAATGCATGAAAGTCTTTGAATGTTTGAAATGCTTCTGATTTTGTCTTTAAACAGTAAATCCAGCACATTCTTGAGTAGTCATCAACAAAGGTCATAAAATACTTATTCCCATTTGCAGAAGGAGTTGGCATTGGGCCACATAAATTAGAATGCACTAATTCTAATTTCCTACTTTATCTGAAATTAGATTCATGGAATGGCAGCTTACTGTGTTTCCCTAATATACATGCATCACATTTGCTCTTATATTTGGGAATGGTGGGCAAACCAAATACACCATTCTTTCTCAACAAACGAAGATTGTTATAATTCAAATGACCAAATATTGCATGCCACAATAAGCTTGATGAAAAATTACCTTCTCCATGCTGAGAGAGGTAGGCATAGTTCTGAACTCTTGCAGATGAACCCTTTAGCTTCAGCAGCTTCCCATCTTCGTATCCAGTCATGATGACTTGGTTGTCAGAGGACTTTCTTATTTCTACGATTCCATCAAACATGTGGATGGAATGGCCTTGTTGTCGAATCTCCACCAAGGACAGCAGGCTTCTCTGCAACTCTGGAAGATAAAGAACATTCTTCAACAAGAAATCAGGGAATCCAGGCATCTTCAGCCGAATGGTGCCCATTCCCTTTGGTTTAAGACTTGACTTATCTGCAAAGTAAACTATGCCATTTATTGTTTCATTAAGTTCTTCAAAACAGTCTTTTCTAAAAGTCATATGTGATGTTGCACCAGTATCAAGTAGCCAACAATCTTTGTAAGATGAAAGTGAAGTCATTTCATTAATACCAAGATTACAATGTGCAGCAATACAATGAGCAGAATCTGAAGATTTACTAGCATCTTGGTTTTTATTGTCATCTTTCTTTTGGTTATGTCTATCTTTGATGGAGTCCCACGAAGCCCAACACTGATGTGATGTGTGTCCAGTCTTTCCACAACGCTTGCACTGCAAATCTGATCTTTTGCTGGAGTTGTTTCTGCCTCCTCTACCTCTAAAGTTTCTTCTTCCTCTGCCTCTCTCTTTTCCAGAGAGAGTGGCACCAACTACAGATGCTATAGATTGCATCTTCTGTGATGAATCTGCAACTTACAGAATACTTGGAAAAAGATATGGGATGCAGGTTTAGATTCCTGCTCCTTTACAAACAGCCTTATCAAAACAATATTGCAGCTGCTCTATATTTAATTTTGCAACTCTATATCATTTATTCTAGAGTGGTATTATATAAACAATACATTTCAAATCTTCATCAAAGATGAAAAATACATCAATACAATATCTTGCAGCACCACTTAGTCGAATGAGTTCCCGGTACTTTTTACAGTTTAACGCTCTTCAAGCAGTCTTCACCAACAACTGAGTCGCAGCGATGGTCTCATCCAAAAATAACCAGCTCCAGGCAGCTGAATATAGGCGTGAGGTCACTCACGCTCAGGCTCAGTCTTCACAGCTTCAAGAACTTGCAGCAATTCTCAAGAAGAAATTTGCTTCAGAAAGGTGAAGTGCAGCATACACTCCATGCACTGAGTCTTCAACACACGTCCAAAATGCACCTTCGGGCGTTTGAGTGGATATAAGCAGCTTCATTTCACATCATTTCAGGAAGTAGATAGCAGCATATATACTCAACGCATATATACTCCACGCAGCATATATACTCAACAGAAGGTTACGTCTCTTCAGAAAATCGACGCCAGAGGTCACGTCTCTTCAGAAAATTGCAGCAGCATATCATAGCAACTATGCTCATACAAAAATGGGTCATACAACTGTATTATTCTCAATTCATACACATGAAAATATTGTATATTTTGCAAGGGTCAACATAATGATTGCACAGTAGCAATCTTCCAACTGCATAGGTAATCGTAGGCTTCTCTTACACCAATGCAAATATAGAGCAGTCTCCAAAATGTATATTCCTTGCAATTGAACGCAAGAAGGTCAGGTCTTCAACAAATTAACGCTATCAACATCAACAATGTAGACAATATGAATCGTATGGAAATCATAGCACTCTTCTAGTACATATAGTATGGTCACTGCCTCAAGTTCAGAAATGTAGATTCAATAGTTACAAAATAATATTCTTATGACTTAAATACATCATTTGTGGACTCATATATATTATTTCTCCGTTAAATCAGTCATACATGAATATTTAATCATTCATGGACTTGTCTCAGCAGCAAACACGAACCAAGAGAGGCCACTGATACCTCCCGATCTCGCACATGAGATGGTCATCGACGTAAGTTTGCCATGACATCTTCCCTTCTCCAAAAATTCGGCAAGATCCCACACAGGCAACCCTGACCAAATCCGAGATGAAAACTAAAGAAGGTCAGATTCAAAACCACCCAACAAAACTGATAACTTGTAGTGAATTATAAAGAATAATGCACATGATCGAATCCAGTAGCACCGAAGGGAATACAGACACGAAAATGAATCGTACAGAAAGATAGAGCGCCACTCACAGGAGAAATTTTGCAGACTATTTCACTCTTCAATGCAAACGATTAGGGAAAAAATTAGGGTTTTTTCTCCCAATGGTCACAACTAAATAGAACATCAAGATTTTACCTCCATGCACTTGAGGAACATCGTGAATATTCACCATCAATCTTCAGTCTGCAAAGCGGTCGCAGTAGCAGAAATAATATGAAATCGCAGCTTACACAACAGATTAGGGTTAGGCAGGTCTCGAAGAGAATAACACATACAATGAATGCTCACAGGCTGGCAAAGAGAATGCATGCAACTGGCAGACTGACGGAGCAGGCAGCCTGAAACGAATTTGGCAGAACGAAGGTCTGGCAGGAAGAATGCTAGGATTGAAACACGGGCAGGAGTTATGACAGGCAGCTCTGATACCACTGATGGGTAAAATGACTCCCGATTTTGTTTATTTCATAGCCAAAGCATTTATTTATACATTTACAATGACTCTTGGGATCACACATCCGAGAGTCTTTTCATCTTCCTATTATTTACACTAACGTATAATCCTGACGTATTATATTCCAACACATATGAAGAAGTGTATGAGAAAAGGCTACAAACTCTATGTAGTTAGTGTCGTCAACCTAGTTCTTAACGAAAATTAGACATCTATAAATGAACATCCTGTCTTAGGTGAATTCTTGGATGTATTTCCAGAGGAAATACCAGGACTACCCCCTCAACGCGAAATTGATTTCTCCATTGAACTTATGCCCGGATCCGCACCAATATCAAAAATACCTTACAAAATGAGTATTACAGAGTTAACTGAACTAAAAATTCAAATACTAGAGCTGTTAGATAAAGGTTACATAACGCTTAGTGTGTCGCCCTGGGGCACACTAGTCCTGTTCGTTAAGAAAAAGGATGGGACATTAAGACTTTGTATTGACTATAGATGGTTAAACAAAGTAACCATAAAGAATAAGTATCCTCTACCCCGAATTAATGATATGTTTGATCAAGTATGGGGGGCTAAAGTTTTCTCCAAGTTAGATCTACAATCTGGCTGCCACCAAATCCGAATTAAGAATGAGGACATAAATAAAACAGCCTTCAGAAGTCGTTATGGACACTGTGAGTTTGTAGTGATCCCCTTCAGTTTAACAAATGCTCCCATCACATCGATGTGCCTAATGAATGGTATTTTTTACAAGTATTTAGATCATTTTGTGTTAATCTTCATTGATGATATCCTAACTTATTCTAAAACAGAAGAGGAACATCAAAAACATCTAAGGATTGTAGTACAAAGTTTAAGAGAACACCAACTTTATGCCAAGTTAGAAAAGTGTGAGTTTTTCAAAACTGAAATTTAGTATTTAGGCCATGTTATCTCAAAGGATGGTACTGCGGTAGACCCCCAAAAATTCAAGGCAATATCCAACTGGCCAGTACCCAAAGATGTAGCTGATATTCGTTCCTTCATGGGACTTACTAGCTATTAACGTAGGTTTATTGAAGGGTTCTCTAAAATTGTCTATCCTATTACCTCCTTGCAAAAGAAGAGTGTAAAGTTTGTTTGGTCATCAAAGTGTCAAGAAAGTTTTGAGAAACTCAAGGATTTATTAACCAAAGCACCTGTCCTAAGAGTAGCAGACCCTTATAAAGACTACATGGTCTGTACAAATGCTAGTAAAGAGGGAATAGCAGGATTGTTGTCTCATGATGGACATGTAGTATGCTATGAATCATGAATGCTGAAAGAACATGAACGTAATGATGTAGTTCATGACATGGAACTAACGGTTGTTGTACATGCATTGAAAATGTGGCGCCATTACTTGTTGATGTATTTGTAAATTCATAATGTATTCACTTGTATATTTCATATATTGTATTTCATTGGTCCATGATGTTCCTATCGGGAGATTCATTAATGTAATCAAGTCATGTAAAGTCCTAGAGATTAACCCTCCTTTGTAAGTCGGCGGTAAAGTCCCCACATTTGTGGGGCACTAGGGTTATTAGAATATCCTAGAGAAGTCAGCCCCAGTAAGTTATTTTCAATTCAGAAACTAGTATAAATAGAGAGTGAGCCTCTCTATTTGACACACACACTCAACCAGCTATAGTGCATAGGTGAGAAAGGAGGAGCTCACACAAGTGAGAGAAAGAACAGATGTTGGAGATCATCTTTTTGTCTTTGGGTTTTAATACTACCATTGTTGCTCATTCTATCTCTGAGGAAGTTGTGGGGTTTTCTCCTTTATGGTTTCACCGAGGAAAATATTTGTTTCTATTGTCTCTTCTGATTGATTGGTGTCATGTTATTCTCTCAAATAAGATCCTAAGATCATATTGCTTAATTGATAAAAATCTAACATGGTATTAGAGATAACCTGAGAAGAAGACATTGTGTAGATGTAGAAGCTAGAGCTTCTTACTTTTTGGGTCTCTCTCCATATATCATCAGCAAAAGGAGGCTAGGCTAACTCTCCAGTGAAGGGCGCATCTTTCTGTCGAAGCAGAATTTGATTTCAAGCATTTTTAGTCACTGCTCCGGGAAATTAGGGATTTTTATAGAAGAGGAATTTTTTAGTGATCCCAGCATAGGATTTCTATCCTCATCAAAATCAAAGTTTATATACCAAGGTCGAATTTTTTGGTTGATTAAAACTCTGGGAAAGTCAAACCCTAGTTTGACCTCAGGCCTAAAAAACCCTAAAATACTAAAACTGGTAGTTTTGGTACATTCACTATATCTCTAGATTGAAGAAGCCTCAGGAGCCAAAATTTTCAAAAGCCAAAGACAAAATCCTGATGTACCCTGTGTAAAACTTTTAGCCTCATATTTTCTATATTCTGGGAGATATGATTCCTCCAAATCAGGATTCCAGCCTCTTCCAGGATTCATCCCTAAACATGACACCTAGGTATAATTGCTATATCTCGGGCTACGAAGGTCAAAATGAAATTTTACAAGATGTACTAGATAGAAAACAGACTATACTTTATGTGGTAAAAGTTTCAGACCTCAGAGGTGAAACAGTGACACGTGGAAGTCCGTACAAGTTTTCTATGATGAACAGTCCTAAAATAAGTCACCTTGGGAAAAATACCATAAGTCACAATTGGTGAAACCAATTCTTATCACAACTATGGTGTTGGAAAGAGGACATACAAGGACACCTTAGTACAAAATTTCAGACATAAAGGAGTAGTACTTTAGGAGATACCACAAAAACAATATCAAGCATTTATGTAGAGGAAATTGGAAAACTAGGGCTTCCTGTTTCGGGAGCTTCCCTCCATTGTTTTCAAAAAAGGAGTACATTGGACAGATCTCCTTGAAGAGGCCCATCTTTTTATCCAATTAGATCTGAAAGATTCCAAGTTTTGAAAATTAGGGTTTCTCTGACAAACCCTAGATCAGCCAGATCCAGAAATAGGACAGACACCTCAAATCGGTAAGATCTAATCTTTTTCTATTTACATTTGAGGTTCTCATTTCAAAATGACCTATCACACCAGCTTGATGACAAGCTTGGTGAAGCTGAAAACTTCCAAACATGGAAGTATAGGATTTCACTGGTTCTTGAAGAAAATGAATTGGACACCTACCTAAGTGGAGAGGTTATAGTTTCAGAGGGAGATGAGGCTAAAGCCTTACACAAGAATATCATTGTTGATTCAATCAAGGATCACCTTATACCACAAGTGTCTTCCCTAAAGACACCTAAAGAGATGTTTGATTCCTTGACCAAGCTATTTGAAGGGAAGAAAATAAATCAAAATATGAATTTGAGAAACCAGTTGAAGAATGTAAAGATCCAGAATGTAGAGACCATACAGTCATACTTTACAAGGGTCTCTCAAATCAAAGAACAACTTGAAGCAGTGGATGAAGAAGTAGGGAATGAAGAAATTGTTATTACCACCTTAAATGGCCTCCTGGGATCATGGTATTCATTCATTCAAGGAATGTGTGCTAGAAGGAAGTGATTACCTTCAGCAGACTCTGGGAAAAGTGCACACAAGAAGAAGCTCGACTCATAATAAGAGAAGAGAAGATGGGAGCAACTGAAGATCAAGCGCTCATGATTCAAAGAAGATCCATCAAGAGATGAGGAATATGAAGAACCTCTTATCCATATTAACATTTGGATAAGAAATGATGATGTTATGAAAGAAGAACATGATAAAGATGAAGGCTCAAGAAGGATTCTACCCACGAAACGAATAAAAGATAAGTATTCAATTGTCATTTCATGATATTGTTTTGTTATGAATTTGTTTATATTCAGTTGATGTGTTATGCATGATAGAATGTTTGCATTAATGACAGTATACTACTAATATGCAAGTGATGGGTAAGTAGCTCATGGTGCTATACAACTCTCCATTGCTACTTATCTAGAATGAAACCTCTTTGCTGACATATTGGATTAGTGCACAATCTCAATGATGTCATGGTAGAGATGGAAGGCATATAGAAATTTTCCGTGAGATATGGATGAATGTTGTATTGGCCAAAATAGTTGCATGATTATATGTTTATGCATAAGAATTTTCCATTATGAATATGTCCTATGAAATTTTTCTAACCATACAACTAATGCATTTGAATTGTAGGAAAGATCGCATACAATCGCCTATAAGAAAAGAAGGATGAGACTTGTTCTGAAGAAAAAGTGACGATAGTTCAAGAAATTATCCAAAATGAAGAATAGTATGACGAGACTTCAAGAGGCCTCAGACACACTCTAGTTATGTGACATTGTTGAGAAACATCATTGATGCAAATCCTTCCAGCCATGAAGAAGTAGCCAAGAAGAAAGGGAAGGAGAGTACCAATTCAAGAAGAATGATGTCTAGGGTGCAGTATCGAGACCTGAAGGGAAGTCTGTAGCATCTTCCATATGGATATAAAAGATTCAACATGCAGTAGATGGAAACATCATGGGATACAAGGCAAGATTCATAGCATGAGGCTTCTCATGGAAAGAAGGCATAGACTACGAAGAGACAATTGCAGCCACTAGAAGTTAAGACACGTGACAGGTTGACTCATGTGTGCAAATTAAAGAAGGCATTGTACGAGCTCAGAAGACACCCATGGGATAACACATACATGAGGAGCTTGAAGATCACCCAGAGTGATGAATATCTTAACCTTTGCTACAAGGTTGAAGATGAAAGCCTATAGAGGATGACAAGCTCATAAATGGGTGCAAGAAGAACGTTTCTAAAAATAAAGGATCTTAGTATCCAGTGACCTTAGATGGATACATAGAATAATAGTAGCAAAGGAAGCTACTTTTCACTCCAGTATGGAATACACAGAGTATGAAAGGCAGAGGGAGAATGATGCTCCGCTTCAGAGGGAGTGACTGCAGAAAATCCTGTGGTTCAACATGCTATGATAGGATGGACAGCTTATAGATGGCTCTAGGATTTACTGAGATTAAAGCAGATTCCAACCTTTACTTCAAGATTGAAGGCGAAAGACCACTGATGCTCCTGTTATATGTCGATGACTTGTTCCTGACAGAAAATAAGAACTCATAAAAGTTGCAAGAAGGAGACCTGTTGTCCAATTTGAGATGAAGGACTTAGATATGATGCACTACTTTCTAGGCATGGAGGTGTGGCAGAATGCAGATGGAATCTCTTTGGGACAAGGGAAGTATGCAGTGGAGATCTTAAACAGGTTCAAGATGATGGACTACAAGGCCATGACCACACCTATGGCATCGAACCTGAAGCTATTGAGTTATGCTTCATCAGATTCGGTTGATGCTATGATGTATCGTCAGATGATTGGGTCCTTGATGTACATGATGAATATGAGACCAGACATTTGCTTTGCTATGAACACATTGAGCCAGTTCCTGACAGATTCGACACATGTTCACCTGATTGCTGCAAAGTATATTATGAGGTACTTGAAGGGTATGGTTGATTATGGGCTCAAGTATGAGGCAAATCAGAAGATTAACCTAGAAGGTTATGTGGATTCATATTAGGAAGGCAGTTCCATTGATAGGAAGAGCACTTTGGGGTGCTTCTTTAGTATGGGATCATGTGTGATCTATTGGTTTAGCAGGAATAAATCCTACGTGGCACTGAGTACATCCGAAGCAGAGTATGACCAGCTTGTTCAGCTAGTTGTGAGGCAGTGTGGTTAAGGAAGCTACTATCTGATTTTTTTGATCTCTAGTTGGATGCTACTTGTATATATTACGACAACCAGAGTTGTGTGAAGTTGTCATAGAACCCAGTGTTCCATGACAAGTCAAAGCATATCGAGATCAAATATCACTATATGAGGGATATGGTGCAAAGAGGAGCAGTGAAGCTCCAGTATGTTGCAACGGATGAGGAGATAGATGATGTGTTGACCAAACCATTAGCCAGAGTGAAGTTTGAGTACCCGAGGGAGAAACTTGTTGTTCTCCATATTGAGGTTCCCTCCAAGGGGAAGTGATGAGTTTGTGTGCCTTTCTAACATGGTTGTTGGATGTGTTCCTCCCATGGTCAGATGTAAGTGCAGAGCCTTTCTAAGATGGTTGTTGGATGTGTTCCTCCCATGGACATATGTAAGTGCAAATCCTTTATGACATGGTTGTTGGATGTGTTCCTCCCATGGTTAGATGTAAGCGCAGAGCCTTTCTAACATGGTTTTTGGATGTGTTCCTCCCATGGTCAGATGTAAGTGTAGAGCCTTTCTGACATGGTTGTTGGATGTTTTCCTCCCATGGTAAGATGTAAGTGCAGAGCCTTTCTGACATGGTTGTTGGATGTGTTCCTCCCATGGTAAGATGTAAGTGTAGATCCTTTTTGACATGGTTGTTGGATGTGTTCCTCCCATGGTCAAATGTAAGTGCAGAGCCTTTCTAACAAAGTTGTTGGATGTGTTCCTCCCATGGTCAGATGCAAGTGCAAATCCTTTCTGACATCGTTGTTGGATGTGTTCCTCCCATGGTCAAATGTAAGTGCAAAGCCTTTCTAACATGGTTGTTGGATGTGTTCCTCCCATGGTCAAATGTAAGTGCAGATCCTTTCTAACAGGGTCAGATATTAGTGATGGGAATTTCTAATTGGGTCAGATGTAAGTGTTGGGCCTTTCCTTGGATGGTAGATACCATGTCGGAGGATGTAAGTGTTGGGCCTTTCCTCGGATGGTAGATACCATGCCGAAGGATGTAAGTGTTGGGCCTTTCTGACTAGGTCAGATGTAAGTGTTGGGATTTTTTGACATTGTGATAGGCTGGGCCTACCATGGTTAGATGTGAGTGTTGGGCGTGCCTTTTTGACATGGATGCTGGATTTGTTCCTCCCATGGTCAAATGTAAGTGTTGGGTGGGAATTTATGACATGGATGTTGGATTTGTTCCTCCCATGGTCAGATATAAGTGCTGAAGAAGATGAATACCTACATGGAGGCTAGGCCTACAACCAGTATGAAAAAGGGTTGGATCTGTAGAACTTCCCATGACGAGTAGAATTGAGAGATAGCACCATTTGATCAAGATAGCGTAAGTAGTGATGATGATGATCCAGTGATGATCTAGCTTTGATGATGATCCAGTGATGATCCAGCTTTGATGATGATCCAAAGAAGAAGGCTTGTGTTGATGAATTGTGTTAAGAGAATACCTTCCTAGTTAAGAGGGAGTGTTGATGTATTTGTAACTTCAGAATGTATTCACTTGTATATTTCATATATTGTATTTCATTGGTCCATGATGTTCCTATTGGGAGACTCATTAATGTAATCAAGTCATGTAAAGTCATAGAGATTAACCCTCCTTTGTAAGTCAGGGGTAAAGTCCCCACATTTGTGGAGCACTAGGGTTATTAGACTCTTCTAAAGAATTCAGACCTGGTAAGTTATTGTCAAGTCAAAAACTAGTATAAATAGAGAGTGAGCCTCTCTATTTGACACACACATTCAACAAGCTATAGTGCATAGGTGAGAGAGGAGGAACTCACACAAGTGAGAGAGAGAGAATGGTTGTTGGAGATCATCTTTTTGTCTTTGGGTTTTACTGCTCCCATTGGTGCTCGTTCTATCTCTGAGGAATTTGTGGGGTTTTCTCCTTTATGGTTTCCCCGAGGAAAATCTTTGTGTCTATTGTCTCTTGTGATTGATTGCTGTGCATGTTATTCTCTCAGATAAGATCCTAAGATCATATTGCTTAATTGATTAAAATCTAACATTACTTACTTGGAAATAAATTCTTATTCCTAACTAATAATACCTATGTGAAAATTTTATTTACGCAGTCGAGACTGAATGCCAGGAAAGCAAGGTGGATGGATTTCTTCAATGAGTTTGATTTTGAGGTAAGGAATATTAAAGGTAAAGAAAATAAGGTTGCAAATGCACTTATCCAAAGAACTCACAAGGTCTATGAGATTATAATGAGTTATCTCAGGAGCAACCTCATGGATAAAATAAAAGCAGCAAGTACACAAGATGCTAAATATACAAAGCTACTTAGTGAACTACAAAGTAGTGCGGTAAACTTAAAAGGGGCTGTTTTTAAAGTCGATCAAAAGGGTCTTATTTGGTTTAAGGATAGATTGTGTATACCTAAGATTTTGGAAATCAAAATTTTATTTTGAATGAGATGCATAAACCGCCTTTTGCAGGTCATCCTAGATACTAGAAAATGATAACTGCTCTCAGGAAGCAGTTTTTCTGGACAGGTTTAAAGTCTGATCTAGTTAATTATTTGTCTAAATGTTTGGAGTTCCAATAGGTCAAAACAGAACATTGACATCCAGCTGGTTTGTTACAACCTTTACCCATTCCCGAGTGGAAATGGAAAAATTATACCTCTAGATTTTATCACCGATTTTCCTAGAACACAGAAACAACATGATTCAATTATGGTAGTGGTCGATAAATTAAGAAATTCTGCACATTTCATTCAGATGAAATCAACACATAAAGCCGTTGATATTGAAGGAATATTTTTAAAGGAGATATTTTGATTACATGGAGTGCCAAAGATGGTAATCTCGGATAGGGATGTCAAGTTCACATCAAATTTCTGGAAATTGTTATTTGTAGGTTTAGAAACCTGGATAAATTTGAGCACCAGTTACCATCCCTAAACAGATGGAAAAACAGAGCGTACAAACCAAGTTATTGAGGACATACTAAGGATGTACGTCATGGAAAAACCCACTAATTGGGAAGACTACTTACATCTCGTGGAGTTCGCTTACAATAATGGCTATCAAGCCTCATCCAAAATGAGTCTGTTTGAAGTTTTGTGTGGGAAAAAGTGTACTACCCCAATCAGTTGGGATAACCCCGTGGACCTTATACTAATCAGACCAGATCTGTTACAAGACATGGAACAAATAGTTCATAAAGTGCAGCAGAACTTGAATGTGGCACAAGACCGCCAAAAGAGCTATGTTGATTTAAAAAGAGAACATAAAGAGTTTTATGTTGGAGGCCATGTATACCTACGGGTCAAACCTAAGAAGAGTTCTCTTAAGCTAGGAAACTGCACCAAACTAGCTCCGTGTTTTTTTGGACCTTTCCAAATATTAGAAAGAGTCGGACCCGTAGCGTATAAACTGGTGTTGCCAGTTCATTTAAAGATTCATAATGTATTTCATGTTTCATTATTGAAAATGTATATCGATAATTCATCTCACATTATTGATTGGAATGTGGTACAAGTGGAACCAGAAGGAGAGTTCCAAGTGGAACCTGTACGCATTCTAGACAAGAAAGACACAACACTTCGGAACTGAGTCATCGCTCAAGTAAAGGTGCAATGGAAGCACTTTAGTCCTGAGGAAGCGACTTGGGAATTAGAAGAAGAAATGTGAATTAAGTATCCTAAATTATTCCCAGAATCTATGGAAGAAGACTAAAACACTGAGGACAATGTTTTCAATAAGGGGGCAAGGATGTAACATCCCCCAAAGTGCAAAATTTTAATTAAGAGTTTTTATTGATTTTATTGTTTAATAAAGTTGGCTAATGGAAAATATTCCAAGAAGTCCTAGAAGGACTGATGTAATAAACCGTATGATTTAAACTCTCATAAGAATAAAGTGGAACATCCAGGTTAAATGATGAGATCATGCATGAAATGGTAGGGGACAAGTAAGGATTAACTTCAGGGAAGATGAATTATGTTTCAGAAGTGCATTTATGGCACTAGACACCCCCTGGAAATTGGGGATTTGGTTAGCTCCGAAAATTCCATGAGGAATTGGCTGCCAATGAAAAGACCTAGGCAAAAATCTATAACGGAAAGCATATGGGGAAGGAAAGATGCTGCTTAGTATGCTGGGAAGGACTCTTGTTGTGTGATCACATTGTGTTAGGCAAGACTGTCCAGAAAATAAATCTGAGATCTGAAACTGAGGTTAACTATCCTTACTGCTGGTATGCATGGTTTAGCTCAGGGGTGACCAAGAACGCAGCAGCGCTAAACCTAATATGCGGTTGGGAAGAATGTGGTTGTTCCCACTACATTCGGACTTCAGAATTCCAGGTTTCTTTGGAGTTTAATTGTTATTTATTCTAAGCGGAGTTTATTTGGATTTGAGCTTTTTGTTTCAAAGCCTCTGTTTTCGAATCTTATATGTTTATTGATCTGGATCGGAGCATTTGTTTCCAAATCCTTCTATTGCAATCTTAGATATGTATTGATTCAGATCTGAGTATTTTTTATTTTAAATACTTATTGATTCATATCTGAGCATTTTTTATCTTAGATATTTATTGATTCATATCTGAGCTTATGTTATCTTAAATTTTTATTAACTGAGTTTTTGTTCCAAGTCTGTGTTTTCAAATCTCGAGTGTGTAACTTGTTTTTCATACACTATGTTTGATAGCAATTCCTTACATGCAATTACATTGATTTTCACCTACGAATTCATGTCTGGAATATGTATCTCTAGGTTTATCTGTGCTAGATGATTTTTCTTTGAAGATTTAGTATTTTTTTGCCCCGAAGCGAAAACCCCGATCAAATGTGTGTTGAATAAGATTCAAATTTGTATCTGATCTATCCTTTGAATGATAGCTTCCAGCAATAGATTCTTTTCATTCTGAACTGTTCCTTTGAAATTTTAAAGTTCAGATGTTACATCTTAGTATTATCACCATATTTCATTATTGAGGAAAATTTGTGAAGGAATTTCTGCAATTTGCAATCCGCATTGCGGAAGCAAAGTTGCGGAAAAGAATTTTGTAATGAAAATAAGTACCTTCTGCAACCCGCAATCGTCATTGCGGAAGCAGAATTGCGGAAAGGAAATTTGTAACAGAAATAAGTACCTTTCGCAACACGCAATCCGCATTGTGGAAGCGGAATTATGGAAAGGAAATTCGTAACGAAAAATAAGTACCTTCCCCAACCCGCAATCTCCATTGTGGAAAGGAAATTTCTAACAGAAATAAGTACCTTCTGCAACCCGCAATCTGCATTGCGGAAGCAGAATTTCAAATAGTAAATTTGTAATGAAAATAAGTACCTTTCGCAACCCGCAATCCACATTATGAAAAGGGAGTTGCGGAAGGACCCTTGCGGAAGGTCTGTTACAGAGAGGCTTTTTAAACTTAATATTTTTCAAACCAGTTTAAAATGTTAGGGTAAAACCTTGAAGATTTTTTCTTCCTTTGTATTATTGTTGTGTTGATTGTGTTGTAGAGAATGAGAAAGGGCTTATGACTCATGGTAATTAGTTTATATCAATTTTGTATTATTATACTTTTAGAGGTGGTTATATGGGTATGTTACATGTGGGTATTTCAAACGCGATCAGAGAATGAAATAGCACAATGGTGAAGAGATGCGTCTGAGCATGAGGGTATTTATTAACCAATTAATTGAAGGATAGAATTTGTCTCTATGTGTACATTTTATAGAGTCCAATGTGTGCATAACAGACTAATAAAAATCAGTTCAGGGTGGCAGGGTGGCGCTAAGGCAGACTATAAGTCTGCACAGGGTGTTGTAGCATCCTTGTATGTGCTAGCAAGAAGAAACCCATGGTGTTGTAGCATCCTTTTATGTGGTAGCAGGAAGAAACCTAGGGTGTTGTAGCATCCTTGTCTGTGGTAGCAGGAAGAGACCTCGGGTGTTGTTGTATCCTTTTTGTAGAAGTAGATAAAGCAATTTTGTAGATTCATCTTATTAATGAGTTTGAATTGGTTTTTTGCTCTTTGAGGTTTCCACGTTAAAATATCTGTCTTAACTTGTTTGTTTCATTGTTTGTTTTTTAAAAGAAAAAGATAATACTGATTCACCCCCCCTCTCAGTATTATAGAATAATTCAACAAACAGTAATATTATTATTATTCTTTTTTTTATAAGATGGAACATCTCTCGGGAAACCCTCAGGTACTTCCCCATTTTTTTTAGGATGGTACCCAAGGTACACCATCGACCCTAATTATGAAGCCTAACCTGGTGGAGACATCGAGTGAGGCCCTTGCATATCCACCCGAGGATTTGACCCCGAGACCTTTTGCTTGCGTAAACAACTCTTAATCACTCGAGCTAACCCAACGGGATTTTTTTTAAGATGGAACATCACTCGAGAAACCCTTAGGTACTTCCCCATTATTTTAGGATGGTACACAAGGTAAACTGTTGGACATGTTTACAAGGCCTAACCCGATGGGGGCATCAAGTGAGGCCCCTGCATAGCCACCCGGGGATTTGATCCCGAGACCTTCTTCTAGCGTAAACAACTCTCAACCACTTGAGTTAACCCACCGAGATAATAGTAAGATTAATTAATATTATAACTAATATATAATAATATTATATTTTAATTAATATTTTATAATAACTGTCAAAAATTGGGTCCAATAACTTTTAACTACTAGCATAACTAATATTAATATATAATTAATGCATAAAAATAGATATTATTATAAATAATATATAACAGTAATTAATATTAAAACTAATATATTATAATAATACTATACGCCATGAAAAGTTGGGTCAAATAACTTTTAATATGGAACTGCGTATTTAATTTTCTTTCCTTATTTTGGGTGAAAACACTACATCAAAATTCGTCCTCATAAATTGATTTTAATATAAAGTATATATTTAAGGTAGCTTTGATAAAAGTGACCCTGGGCAGCTTCAATAAAAGTGAAATAGTATAATAAAATTCCTATGTGGCATTTTTTATCATTTTTCTTCCAAATTTCCTCTAATTGGAAAAGGAAGCAAAAGCAAGAAGATCCAGAAGAGACAAGTTGTAGAAAAGAATAGAAGAATGAAGAATGTGGGTTTTCAATCTATGCTGAAGATAAAGGGAACCAATTGTATATTGACAATGGATTCTTAAGACACACAGTAGGAGATAAGATCAAGTTTCTCACCTTAAAAGAAGAAAAAGAAGACAATGTTACTTTTGGAGATAATTATTTTGCAAAGATAGCTAGAAAAGGTATTTTTATTATTGATAAAGGAACTAAAACAACAAATGAATTGCATATCGAAGGGCTAAGGAAAAATATTATAAAGTGTTAGCCAAATGTGTGATCAAGGTTATAATCCCACATTTGAATCTAAAGGGTGTGAGATAAGGAAAGCGGGATCAGAAAGATTAGTGGCATATGCAAACAACTCCTCAAGCAATGTATACATGCTATTATAACAAAATAGGCCAATAGTGTTAGAATTTGCATCATTTTAGTGTACTTTGTCCCTAGATTTGGAATGAATTATAGACGTTAAATCTGGTGCCCCACTACATTTTAGATTTATGTTGAATTTAGTGCCATTTTTGTGCCTAGTATAGTTAACGTTGAGTTTTTCTCCCTTTTTAGAATTGTGTTTCTCCCTTTTTAGCACAATGTTTGATCCCTTTTTAGCACTGACTTTAACGCCTAAAATAACACCTCTGTAAATTAAAATTTATGTAAATAAAAATGGAAAATGGTAAAAAATAAAAACTGAAACAAGAAATGGTAAGGAAATATTGGGATTTGAACTCAGATCGCTTTCCAAAAGGAATTAAATCTACTTGATCTAAAAATGCGTCATTAAGAGTGCAAACCTTAACTAAAACTAGCCTAACCTATGCATGCAAACAAGTGAGCAATGCATATCTCAGATAAAAATTAGCATGTAATATTAAGGGAAAAGTAAGTAGTCATAGATAGATGGGTACCAGGATTTTATCCTAGATCCCATTATAGTAATTCAAGGTCCTTCCTTGGGCCACATCCATGAATCATATCTACACATTAAACAAATCCCTTGATATCATTTTCTTCTTCTTCTTTCTCCATTAAATCTGTAACAACAACACAATAGTAAAATCACTAAGTCAATAAAGGGTAAACAAAGTAAAAGTGAAAGGAAGGAAAATAAGGGAATGCAGAAGCCATAACATTCCTCATGGAGGTTCCTCCATGAAACCCCGGCCTCCATGCATGAAACCCTAAATCTACAACAAGAAAAAAAACATTAACAAATCTATAAAACAAAGAAAATTAGAAGAAGGAGGAGGATAAGGTAAGGGAGAAGCCATTACCTTTTTCACAAAGGTTCCTTCATGAAATATTAATGTCCATGCATGAAACCCTATACTTGCAACAACAAAGAAGATAGAAGCAGAGAAGGAGAGGAAATAAGAAAAGAATGAGAGAGTGAGGGGTTTTGTGAGGGAAAATTAAAAATTTTAATTAAAATGTTAAAAATACCCTCACACTCATTAGGATTGAGACAAGTGGCTAGCCCACGATTTCTCTAACTTACATTTTAAATTTTTTCCCTTTTAAACTATTTTTTGAAAAGTCGCCCTCATTTTCATTTTCTTATGCATGAAATATGTTACTAAATATGGCGCTAAAAAGGGAGGAAAACCTAGCAGTAGAAATTGATCAATAGATGGCACTAAAAAGGAAGCAAAACTAGGCATTAAAAAGGAAGCAAATCCTAGTACTAATGATTCTGGTGCTAAAAAGGAAACAAAACCTGGCACTAAAAGGAAGCAAAATATGACGATAAATACAATTCTAAATCTGGTGCTAAATCATGTTCTGATTAGCGTTGACTTTAACGATGATCTGGAAAAAATAGGAACTAAAACCACCAGAAATTATGTCAACTCATGAAATAGCATTGACTTTGCTTAGATAACGGAGAAAAATACATTGAAACAATGACTTGAAGTAAAAAAGAGCTAAATCAGAAGCAAATGATAGGCTTTTTGTAGTGACACACTCATTGAAGAAAAAAATGTTGAAGAAAAGCACAATTTCAAGGGGAGCAACCCTTTTCCATTCATGTTAAAGGGGGGGAATTGTAGGAAAAAGAGGATTTGCAGATATTGGGAGTATCTACAGGTTTATTTCATAATTGTCTAAAGATTTCCATTAATGAAGGAGAATGTTGGAAATATTGTTGCCATTGATTTCAAAGGCAATGGGAGACTACATATGTCCGAGATCAATTTTGCAAGATGGAGATAGTTGGAAATATTGTGTTTAGAATTTTGATAGTCCCTTTGGAT
Source organism: Pseudotsuga menziesii (assembly GCA_001517045.1). Lineage (NCBI taxonomy): Eukaryota > Viridiplantae > Streptophyta > Pinopsida > Pinales > Pinaceae > Pseudotsuga > Pseudotsuga menziesii. The sequence goes on from LPNX010750906.1 coordinate 226,326, forward strand.
ACCCTATCTTTGAATGCATTTTTACCCTATATACATATCTCAAATTGGATTTTAAATTACATGGTTGGAAATATTATTCTGAGACATTTCCAACGATATATGGAACTGTTAGGATTGTTAATCCTCCCTTGTCCAATTTGGTCATATGTCTAAATCGGGAGTCCATCCAGTCTATTTATAGTCATTAACACCATTGGGTCCACTTGGCCTAGTTGGGGCACATGTTTTAGTTACTAAAGTGTGGGGAACACTAATTGAGGCTCACTGCCACTAATTGCACTTGATTGCATCATTTTAGGAGCCTCTTAGACCAATCCCTACAATTTAGGAGCCATTGGGAGTGCCGAAACCAACCAAGGTCAGTTCAGTTCAGTTGATGACTAGTTAAGCTAAGTTAGGAGTCAGTTACATTCAATTCTAGTCGTCTAGATTCAGTTAGCGCTAGGTTTACTTGACTGAACTCAGGAGGGGCGCATTTCTCACCTACCACAGCCAGTTATCCTTAGTCAACACTGAATGTAACACTTGAGTTTTTTTTTAGAACTTCGATGAACTCCGGTTATGGTTTAGACAAGGTCAGTTAACTATTGAGTCCTCCGATAGTAATTTAGACAAGGTCTTAGTTACCTACAGTCAAGTAGAGTCTAATCAATTCAAATTTCCTCGTGTGGATTAGAATTGCTTGTGGCTATTAATTCCATTGTAATTCATTGTAATTATATATCTAATTACTCTTTGATTAATGAAAAGCATTCATAGATGCAAACCATTTTTGCATTGTTTCATTCTTCAATAACTGAGTAAATTGTGTGATCTGTCATGTGAGTTGTGTGTTTGTCCATATATCTATGTGCTCAATTCAATATGGTATCAGATCCTCGGTGAACAAGGCACTTGTCCTCCTCAGATCTCCTACTGGATCATTTTTTAGCAAAATTGCTCTTTCCAACTCTGTACCAGAAGCAGAAGGCTTACCACTTAATACCCCAAGTAAAGGAATTGTTGATCAATATTGATCAACTATGCTGGGTGTGATTAAAACCTGAAATGTGTAGGTTGTCGACCTTATAGTGCCCATTTTGTGTTTTTTGTAGGTACAACTTCAAATGGATTCATCAGTTCCTCTTCTCACCCTGTCCTCAAACTATTCAGAATGGAAGAAGAAGATGATTTCATCTCTGATGAGACAAGGTCTCTGTCGGGTGTCTATTGGACTCGGTAAAGAGTGTTTTAGTGAGATTGACTGGCTGAATAAAAGTGATGGAGCTTTTGGAACAATAGTAATGGGTCTTTCTCGTAGCTTGCGCTACCTCATTAGATCTATTGAAGACCTGAAGGAACTCTGGACAAGATTGGACAGAACCTTTGGAGTGATTGATGAGGATCATAATAGCATTTTGGAGAGAATATCCAGCACCATAATCACTCTTGATCCAAAATTCTCATCCTCCACTCTCTCTAATGAATTTGTTCAATATGAAGAAGAAGCAAAAGCTTCTACACAGTCAATTCGAATTGAAGACAATCTCGATGCAGTGACTCCTTCTCCTAATGCTCCGGAAGTTTATGAGATCTCTGATATCTCATCTCCTCATATTGCTGAAATATAAGAAGACATTCGAATCTCTGATATTGAAGAAAAATACTGCTGCACTTCCATGCAAACATTCATCGGTGATTTTCCTTTGAATTCTATGCAAAATTTACCAGTAATTGCTTCCGAAAGTGAAGAGAAATTTTATTTTTCTCCCTCTAATGTTGCTATTGGTGTCAAAATATGTGATACCTTGGATATTTTGGAAGAAATATCAGATTATGAGAGTGATCCATTCGCTCCCCATTATCTATATTTTCCAGCAAATTCCTGCAGGATTGCATGCACCAAAATTCAGAATTTTGAAGAAGAAGAAAGTTGTGCATGCACCGTCTCGGTTAACCATTTATTTGGATCTGATATGATCTTATTTAGATATAATGTGATATTTCTTGGTTTAATATATCAAATTCATAATCTTTCAGTATTGCTTGTAGTTGTTCTCATCAAAGGTGTGAAGAAACAAGTACCGCAAGTCTCCTACAAAACTGATGCTGGGGATTTGATTCCATTTCACAGTTTTGGATATGTTTTGAACCGATTTAGAGCTGATTTAATTTCTAATATGATATTATTTGGTTCATATTTTAAAATCCAAGAGCTTTCATTCATGCTTGTAGCTGCTCTCACCAATTACGGTGTGAAAAATCAAGTACCGCACTTTCTCTTCAAAACTATTGATGGGGATTTGGTGTTAGTTTCCTCATATGAGGTTGCTGATATTTTATTATGTGATTCATTATCTATTTCAAAAAATATATTAGACTATGGAGCTCAATCATTCGCTCTCAACAGTCCCATTGCTTCTCTACCATTGATCACATGCTCATCTCCTCACAGAACTAGTAAAGAGGAAGATTTTATGCATCTGCCTAGACACTTGCTCCTAACACTTGGGGCTATTCTTACCACTCATGGTTTTTTGTTCATGGCTACAACATATCAGTTTATTGAGTGTTTCTCACATGTTCCAAATCCTCAAGAACCTTTTCTCACTTATCAGTTGACTTCAGTTGCTCTACATGGGTCCAGTCTTCATCCGACAGCTATCCATATTTTTTATTTAGTTGAGCATATCATTCTTCTTCCAAAGAGGAAGATTCCTCCAGACATAATGATGGAGAGGTTCACATCCCAGGCCCCAGGATACCTGTGCACAGAAGAACCAGATTGATCCTGATTCTACGTGCTTAGTTAGAGGGGGGGGGGGGGGGGGGGGGG